>OY987288.1:14717016-15041800 GCA_963920785.1 Sphagnum contortum
TCCTGCTCCTCCTCCTCCCCGAGCTTTCTTCCATTGCTTCCGCATCTCTTCTGTCAATCCTTCGATCATCACTGCTATTTGGTCCATGCTCGAAGCAAATGCCGACGCTACGTCCATCTTCAAGCTGTCTCAACAGATGCAAAGATCAAGCCGGTTGGTGCACTTCCTCTCTGCTCTTTCTGGCGATCTTCTGCAATCCCGATCTGCATCTGCTGCAGCAGTTCACGTCATCGTGCGACGTGGGGAATGAAGCAATTGAAGAGGACCAAACGGAACAGTAAGCTTTGCGACAACAGTGGCAGGATGTCCGATTAGGGTTCAAAGCTCGTCCAGGAGTGTTTTTCTTTGCTGCATCATCTCCTCTCCAGTTGCAGACACTCTAAGAGTGATTTGGAGGAGTACAAGAAGAAAACTTGCTTGCGTGGTGCGTGTTTTGCGTATGTCCGCAATGGTGGAGGAGAACAAGAATCTAGTCATGAGCAAGAAAGCAGCGAAGAAAGCGGGGAAGACGCTCAGCAAGCAAAATGGCAGCGGCTGCACTCGATGTGGAAGAGGAGAAGGAGGATCCTCTCTTGGCTGCCAGCTATGGCGACGTGAGCAGAGTTTGCAGAGCAAGGAGATTTCACGGAGGAAATGGCTGCCAGTGAGATCGTTGGATACGGCGATGCAAGGGCACACTGTTCTGGTGCGAGGAAGGGTTCACGCCGTGCGAGGAACAAGCAAGATGGCGTTCTTGGTTGTGCGGAAGCCGGCTGCACTGTGCAGTGTGGCTGTCGGTCGCAGCAAACGTGATGAGTTAGGGAATGGTGACATACTTGAACAAGATCAGCAAGGAGTTCATCGTGGATGTCGAAGGCATTGTTTCTGTTCCTGAGAAGCCGATCGAAAGCACATCGCACAAGGTAAGGCATCGCTGAGGATTGCACTACAGTTTTCTGAAGCAAAAGGAGATGCTATAGATTCATGATCTTTTGTGTGTGTTTTTCTGCAATTCCTTCTTCACGTCTTGCACGACTTGTGTTTGCAGGTGGAGATCCAAGCAAGGAAGGTGTTTTGCATCAGCAAGGCAGCGGCTCAACTGCCTCTCAACCTGGAAGATACAGCCTGGAGTGAGCGTGAACTAGGGAAGATTGTCAAAGAAAAGTAAGTCCCCTTCCAAATGCTTGTCATCTCTCAATGTATGTGCCATTTAGAAAACAGTAGTGTCTTTTGAAGAGACGCCTGGTGTGTTGTAGATCAGTTGTGGTAAACAGATTCTTCCTACTGTGGCAGGTTCAAAACTGATTTCTATTTGCTGCATTCTTACCCTTTACACCATGCCCTGCTGGGATGATCACTATAGCATTTCATTTGATGTCTTTATTCGAGGTAATTCCATGACTTTCCCTGCTTGCTTTCTTCCATTGCTTCCTCAGTTCAGGCTGTGATTTATATCTGTTCTTATTTTGAACGGGATTTGGGAGTGAGAGCTTTGAGCACATCCCTTTGTAGATTGATTTCTTCACTTTGTTTGCTGTGATAGGGGAGGAGATTATTTGAGGTGGCCAGTGTATACATGATGCAGAGTTGCTTACCAAGCAAGTGATTGAATGTGATATTGATGTTAATACACTGTGATCTTACATTGACTCTTCAGGTGACACCCCTTTTCTTTGACATCTTTTTGACAAAAGGGTAGGATTGAAATTATTTGAGCTATTTGCAGTTGTTTGCAAAATAATCAAGCTCAGAAGAGGATCTTAACATCGCATCAGATTATAGTAGCTATCCCCGTCATCCTATTTATTTCCACGTGGTCGAGATTTGAACTATGAGGATTATTGCTGATGGGAAAATGTTTCTTGCTCAAGGTTAGGTGGGGGGCAGTGCCACATGGAGGAGTTGGAGTAGGACTGAGGACTGGAGCATGTGGTGATGCTCTTTTGTGCTCTCTCAACAACATTCGCAAGATGTCACTGTTCCCACATGACCCACAACGACTTGCTCCTTGAAATTGTCTGCTATAAGGAATTAAGTAATGGTGTGCATATCTGACACAAGGTCTTGGGTATGTTTCAGATCACTGGATATGAGAAACAATGTAGTGTATAAAGCTTTTGCTGGGAGGAAAAACAATTTGTATAGGAATCAGATAGGCATGTAAGTACAAGCAAATCAATCTTTCTGATTGTGTCAAATTGTTCTCACAATGCTGGAGTTGAGCCATATGACTGTATGTTACAAGAACAGGGAAAAGGGGGAGGTGGAGTGTGACAATGAGGGTTGAAGGATTTTGTAGCACACCTGATCTTCAAATTGGAGGGTAGTTTGGAAACTGAAACAAAACAAAAAGAAAAAGGAAAACAAGTTGGGAGTTAGAAGTTACAACATGGGTTGAAATTTGGACAATTCTTGTGGAATGGACAAAAGATTAATGGAAATGCCATCTCGGGAACTCACAAAGTTCCTGGCTGTTTTTTGTGTGGAATTTCACATTGTTGCAAAACTTGGGACATTTTCTGTGGCAAATCCAATTTGCTTTTTAAATTGCAAAAGTTTGAAAAAGAATTCAAAAGAATCTGTAAACATCACCAGATTTTTGAACATGGTTCAAGTAGGTGGCAGGGTTTTCTTTCTCAATTTTGTGATTTTTGCTTGTGAAAGTAATTAAAACTCTAAAATTTGAGTTCTTTTCAGAATTAAGTTTTTTTTGGAAAATTGTGTCCCTTACACTTTGGACCAAGTTTTTTGAAAAGTTATATCTTTTGGAGCCTTGAAAAGATTTGTTTTAGAATCTCCTAATAATATTTTCATATTGAGATTTGTGTTTTAAGAAAAATATTTTTTCATAAGAACTTTGAAATTAAGTTCACTCAAATCAGAATATAATGGGATGGGTAACCTTAGAGGAGGTTTAATATATATATTTCGGTCAACAACACAAGCACCCATTGGTCTAGTATGAAACGGATTAAGTGAAATGAGGGGAAAGAAAAAAAAGAAGGTGGAGTTGACAATTGATAAAAGAATAGAAGACCATTTTACCTTGAAACTAGTGTGTGCCCAGTGCATAATGCACAGGTGTGTTATTTCAAACAACCGTTGGTCCCCCTCCTTTGCTGGCCCGCCCCCCCCCCTTCCACCCGTGCTGGCCCACCCCCCTTCCGCCCGTGCTGGCCCGTCCCCCCCCCCGCCCGTGCTGGCCCCCCCTGCTGGCTCCCCCCCCCAGGCCCGTCCCCCCCGCCTTCCGCCCGTGCTAGGGCCCCCCCCCCTCCCCCACGCCCGTCCCGCCCCCTTGCTGGGATATAATTCCCACTCTCTTCCAAAATCACTACCTACCTACTTACCTACCGACCCACCTATCGAATTTCGTACTTACCTATGTGCTTCTTTTCCTACCTCCCAGGCTCTTGTATCTACTTTCTCATTTGCTGCTTTCTCACTACCCACCTTACCTACCTTCCCACTATTTCTCTCAAAAACCACCCCTTACCTACCTATCTACCTACCTACCTGCCTCCCTCTCTGGTTCTTTTTTCTACCTCCCTAGCTGACTCAGTGAGAAGGCGAAAAGTAGGTAGTGGGTTCTCTCTAAACCTACCTTTCACCTTCTCACCATTTTCCTACCATGTCACTATTAGGTTTAGGTCCTATCTAGTCTTCCTACCTACCCTAGTTAACCCTAAGAAGCTTAGGGTGAAGAAGGACGGAATTATCTCTGGAGCAACAATGAGCCGAAATTGTCAGAACTGTCGCCTGAATGAGAATGAGTGGAATTTATCAGAATTTTCTCTTGTGAGCGGAATTGTCTCCTGAGTGATAATTACGCTAAATAACGGTCCGGTCGTTTTTCCCTCACATGTATTTAAAGTTTTGTAGTGAACGTTATTTGGACCGGTGACTTCCGGTTTCCATGTGCATTCCGACTTATTTTCGAACCACCACTGTCCGTCCGGATACTTCCCCTTAATCCGGACGGACAGTGGCTACTGGACTTAAATGGAAATTGTCCATAGCCACTGTCCGTCCGGAGTCAGGGGAAGTTACTTCCTTCCTTTTACTATATGTAATATGGAGTTCTTGGCATCAACACTAGGAGCATCTCCAACGGTGCTCAGTATCTAACTCAGGATAGTAAAATTAAATGTTTAAGTTTAGCTGTTTTCTTTTTGGCAATCCCACCAATAAAACTGAAACTAGAACTGCATATGCGTGGGGGACTACTAATAGCAAACCACCTGGACCAATTTTGTGATCGACCAATCAGAAATACTGAGCCACAGTCAGGTGCAATTTATTACACTCTCTTTGGGAGCTGCAAAACTGTGTTGCCCACTTACCAGCCACTACAAGCTGCACAAATTTGGTGCAGAAAAACCAATTTCCTGAGCTAAACCGGAACATTTTGACCTTTTCGCAATAAATTATAGAGTCTCCAGTCACATACTGAGCACTGTTGGAGATGCTCTAAGTCACTGCACACTATACTCAGATCTTTGGTGGATGTGGGTTTCATAAGTCTGAATTCACCTCCTCAAGTAATCCGGACATTACTAAAATATCAAATTCATGGCTATTGCTTTAACTATAATTTTCAAAAACATAATATGAGCTGAAATTCCTTCCAAATAATGTATGGCCCGTCCAATTTTGAAGTAGATCTAATTTTTTTATATCACCATATTACTTTTAATTAAAACTAATATTTTCCACATGTTTCTTTCAAATTCAACCTAAAAGAAGTAGAGCTTTTGGGAAGAAAGAAAAAAAGGGATGAACTCTAGTTTAAAAACCAAAACCAATACTTGTTATACTCATTATATATATTTATATAATTTGATAACACATGGTTTCATAAACTGTATGTTACAGTCTCATTAGTCATAAATTATTTGAAGTCCAAAAGTCCTCCCCAATCGCTAAGTGAAACAAAGACCATGCCAACTTCACTAAAAAAATCACAATTTTAGTCACAATTTAAAAAAAAAAAGGTTAATAGTCCCAAGTGCTGACACTTTGTTCATGACACATTCCATTGTTTGCTTATATGTTGTGATGGTAAGCTGGATGATTGAAAACACCAACCTGCCATACTTAGTCCCCCAAAAAGGGATTGCAATGGTTTTATTTGAACCTTCAATAATACCCAATATATAAACATGAAATACAACACAATGCCCTTCCTTCCCAATGGAATTTCAAGATGGAAAAGAGTGTGTTGTAACTTGAAAAGAAAGCATGAAAGTAATATTTATGAGGAGGAACATCATTCATTGGTAAATTGCAATTTCCCATGCAATATGACATAGGAAGGCAGATTGCAATAATATCGTTTTTTGATGCCAATGTTACAACATTGATTAAAACATGAAAAAGAGAGTTAGGTCTAAATTACTTAAGAGAATTCACAGGGTTGATTTTAAAAATAGAAACAACTTGATCTGAAAGAATGATTGAACTTTAGAAACTTACACAATAGAATAGAAGCTTCAAATGAGAAAATTTGACCCAAAAAATTCAATAAAAACTGATGGCGAAAACCATCACATGGAAGACGAAAGGAAATGGGAGAAAGGAAAAGGCAAAGAAAGGTCAAAGAAAGGTCAAAAGATGTGCAACCCACAAGAACCAAAGAAAGGAGAGAGCAGCTAACTCATCCACGGCCCCTCATGTCACTTGCATGCAAATCAAGAGATCTAATAATAATAGAAGGTATAAAATAAAAAATTATGTATTGTAATAGCCTAACAGGTTTGGGGACTTTGATGCCGAATACTTAATCTATTTTCTCTTAAGATATTGGCATAATCATTTTGAAATTATTAAGGTGTACTTAACAAGTAAAACGTACACCTCATTAGGTTCCTATGCTACAGTGTATCAATAGAATGGGTTCTACCTGAGAAGTAATCAAATTACATTTTCATTTATAATTTTCAATTCTAATGATGATTTTTTTTGGAAAATTGATATATGGGCAATTTTTTGAAATCTATTCTATGGTTGTCCCACAACTCCTCTTGTATGATTGTCTTTTAAACATTTTCAAAAACAATTTCAAAAACAACTATCTCATTTTCAGTCTTGACTATTTTTTTCCCTAATAATTACCTTTTTTTTCTTATTGACTTTTACTAATAACTATTTCCATCCTTGTAACCACCTCACTCCTCTTGCCTACCCATCAACATGAATATGAAAAGAATGTGCCTTTTCATGTTCATGATCCTTATATTAATTCAACATGAATTTGACATAAATAATGATAAACTATTGGAAACCATATGGGCACATAAGAAGAGAAATAAAATAGTTGATCATCACTTTTAGTGTGCAATAGCATAGAGTACTTCCCAAGTACTTTTTGGCTATATCCAGCCATTTTATGTAACATGAAGCTTGTTTATATATTGAAACCTCACATTGTTATATGCTATATGGTTCATCCAACTTCCCAAGTAATCTTTTCACTCATCAAAATACTCAATTTGGGCATTTTTTAGTTGTATAATATTAGGTAATCCTAGTTGCACTAGAGTGACAACAACATGAGAAAATTGATCCATGCCCAAACTTTGTAGTTTATATCCAAGTGCTAGTCGCCATTCCATCTTTGAATCAGGCATGTTGGGACTAAACTCCTTGCCGAAACCACCATGCTTGCCAAAAAATTCAATACAAGTAATCGGGGTAGTAGGATTAGCAGTTGGGAAGTAAAGGAAGGCATTCAGTATGAATGCCGAGGTTTTCTGCAACTTGAGACTCCTAATCACTAAGACCTCTTCACGGTGAAGTTGCTTTCCAAGAGGTCTTCGCACACGAAAAGTGATGCTTGAATTTGCAAAAGTGGTGAAGTTCTTGGTGCTCAATGGAGGTGTGTTGAATATCATTTCATTGATTCCTGATGTCGAAGCTGGAAAACATGGTGCAGAAGCTGCATCCGAGCCTTCATGGATCCATGAGTTGGGGACGTCCTCATAGTTGTATCTAAGCAAACAAAATGAACAACCCAACCAACAAAAATAAGAATTTAGTTCCATAATAAAAACTAAATTGTGGGTGGGGAGTTGGGGGTTTGAATTTAGTAGTTGCTTCATTTTCAATTGATGGGTAGTGACAAAAATTATAACACAAATTATGTCAAAAGTATGCAATTAATCATTTACATCAAGCAAAAATTATGTTGCAACTTGATTAGTGCCAAACTTCAAAGCTATCTTTAGACCTTGAACCTCTACCACAATGAGACTTTTTCAACATTTTAGATACTTTGTCTTTTTGCAAAAATGGGGAGACATAATAAAGTTATCCGCAAATTTACCCTGTCTTTGGGCCTCCCTTTACCCCTTAACCCCTCTTTCAGTGGTATCCATAAAGTAAAGAGATTCTATGAAATCTCAGTATGAAATGCTGAAACTCAGTACGAAATGCTGCATTTAATGCACAAGGTTCGAGAGCATATATAGTAGATATACAGGTCGTAGCAGTGAAAATCTATTTAGCAGCAGTGCAGGCGCTCAGGAAAAATGAAAGACAGGGTGAATGAAACTCAGGAACCACGATGGTTTTCTGAGGTTCACTCCCCCTTGAATGCTAATGTACTTTTTTGCAGGATTTTTTAAAATCTCACCCCGTGTATGACCAAACTCAGGGTACTGGTGCTGTCTGCTTTTGGGATTTTTAGCCTCTCTTGGAGGCTGGTATTTTGGGAAAGGTTCTGGATATTTGGGGGGATATTTGGCCCCTCCCAGAGGCTGCTATTTTGGGAAAGGTTCCGGATATAAAGCTTTGGGGATTTCAAGCCCCTCCCCAAGGCTGCTATTTTGGGAAAGGTTCTGGATATAGGGCTTTTGAGATTTTTGGCTAGTATTATGGGAAAGGTTGTGGATATAGTAGGGCTTTTGGGATTTTTGGCCCATCCCAGAGGCTGATAATTTGGGAAAGGTATTAGAGCTTTCAGGATTTTTGGCCCCTCCAGGAGACTGCTATTTTGGGAAAGGCTCCGGATATAGGGCTTTAGGGATTTTTGGCCCCTCCCCTTGACTTACCAACCTCGGGATTGGACCTCAAATTCAAAAGGCCCTATATATATGGGAAACCTCCTATACTAAGGCTCACTTCACTCTAGGAGTCAGGGCCGGAAAAACTTGGGGCCAACTTTGAGCATTTTTGGCTTGTTGGCTGGCCCCAAGTTACTAATTAATGTTAGAACATTGACAAGTGATTTCATCAATTTTGAGTGAATTCATTGATGTAAGGAGCAGGACTTAACAAGGATGCGATGAATTCATTGGTCTAACCATTGGGGACTAGTGAACTGCATCCACATTTGGTAAAAGTGTAATTTATCACGTTTTGTTCAGCAAGAGACGAAGTTGGCAACAAAATCCAGGAGCTGCTGAAACTCATGAGAGTAGTGAGTCCCTGACCTGAAGTTGTTGATGTTCAAAGCTTGTGAGATTTGGACCTTCACCAAAGCGGCATTCTCGTCGTAAAACAGGAATTGGGTGTTGAGGTAATCAGCTTGGCTGAGATCCTTGCGATTGCCACCTGGCAACGACTTCCAAACCTCCCACAAGCGATCGATGTTGCCATGATGTGCGTAGAAGATGGGATCCAATCCAGCATACTGTAAAATACCCATGTCAGAAGACGGGATGGTTGCATTAGGGTCTCCAGTCCATCCATGTACAGGGCCATGAGGAGTCACTTCCAGAGTTCCTCCTCCTCTGCCAGGCGCACTTCCCAGCTTGTAGGACTCTCCGAAGAACAGACGACTGATGGGTGCAGCCGTAACGAGTTGATTGTACATGAGACGGTTGTTCCATTGCCGCAAGGAAGTTTGGAGTTCTAGGGTTTGGTTTGCACACTCCAACGCCTCTTGAAGGTCGATCAGATTCGGCCATTTTGTGCATCGGTTTCGCCTCTCATCATACAATGATGATTGAACTTTGTTGTCGTACATGGGATTCCCAAATGCAAGAGGGATCACATTCGCAAGTGGTGGCTCCGGTGATTGATTATCCCAATTCCAAAAGGGTAAAGCAAATGTGTCGTCGTCGCCCAAAAGCTTTGCCAGTATGCGCTCGTGAAAGTAGAGGAAGAATCGATGCCATGGGAGAAACATCCACCCATAGTGAACCTCAAACCCCATTGTACTACTCCTCCCGCTACTGGTCAAGACATCAAAGTTGAAAGCTGCGTTGCAATATGCACAATGGAGTTTAGCTTGATTCTTCCATGATCGCGGATCTGAGTCTGGTAGTGCTTTCAGAAGCCGGTACGCCCTTTGATACTTGGCAATGTAAGCATCGTCCAAGAGGTGAGCAGCTGGCCTGGTACGCATGGGAAGCTTTCTATCAAAGACATAGAGCTTCTCGCTGATCGTCCCATTATAGGGAGCTGGGCAACATCCTTGGTAGTTATTACAGTTGTTGAAATTAGGTGCAGGAAAGGGTAGGGCTTGCACTAGTCCTTTGCAAGCAAAAACTGCCAAACTCATGATCACCACTAGCATCATCATATTTTTGTGTGCTATACAAACTGCAGCCAGGTTGCTCTGATTGTTACCTCCTTGAAACAACACCAAAGATCCTCCTACTAAGTGTAACATGCCCTCATCATGAAAACAAACAAACAAACCAACCAACCAACCCTGTCACACAGCAAGCCCCAAAATCTTACGACTGAAACCAATTCTGGTTCTCAGTTCTCACTCTAGTGCTCAGCTCTCGCAAAGACTACAAGATCAACTAGCGTCTGATAGAAGCCTGCTGGTGACGATCTCAATTACCCACACTGCAAATCTTGAGGGGAAAACAAAAAAAAAAAGAGTATCTCAGCTGGCTGGTGTTCTAGTCAAGAGACAACACGAAAAAGTTAAGTTCTAGAACAAATTCCTCATAACATCATGTATTGATTTTTAAATACTGATCTTGATCATCACTGCAACAATAGTAATATATGCATGACACAAGCTGGAACTGCATTTTGTCCGAGGAGACGTCATCTTTTGTAGTGAAAAAGCTTGACAAGCTCTCACTCAAATGAACACAAGTCTAGATCATAGTAAAATCTGCACATCCTTTAATCACCCTTCAGAAAAAAAAAATTCGCCAATTTTATTGTTTTCTTTTTTTGTGTGTGTGAGGGGGGGGGGGGGGGGGAGGGGTTGGATTTGGGTACCTCTGAATCAATGAATCAAAGCTCATCAGCTCAAATGGAGTTATAGCAAGCAAGATTGTAAAAGCTCATGGGGTTTTACGCTGGGTAAAGCCCTCAGAGTGGTGGGGCTTTACCAGAATTTGGGCTCCCTCAAGCAGCCCCTTTTTGTGATAAAGCTGAAGCGCCACCCTGTGGGCTTTACCAAGTCATGCAGTATAGTACCAATTTGTTAAGGTGACGACTAGTGATGCCTCTAACTCTCACGTGTAGTACACTTCCAGAATATACTACATGATAACAAATTGTTAAGTGACAACTTGTGACTCCTCCAACTTTGTTGCGGAGTCTTCTTCCATACTATGTCCCCAAAATTCTGCCCCTGCCTGTTAGCCTAGGCCAAAAATGGTGATGAACAGTTTTGGAAATAGAAATTTCATGCAGGAAGTATTGGGTGGGGGTGTGGGGGGAGGGTTTTTTATAGTTTTTCCTTTGTTCCAACATGTTCCCTTCAAGTTCCCAATGGGTTCCCACCAAGTTCCCAATTCGTTTTTCAAGGGTGTTCCCAATAGCACGTTGCTTGAATCCCATATGTTTTGCCCAAAATCCTCCCCTTTCTCACCTATATATATAGGTGGGCCAAGCAAACTCATCGTCGAAAGAGAAAGTTGAACTTATGAGGCACCCCCAACTAACTTAGTATCAATTACAATATATCACACCTGTATTACATGATAAGAAATTGTTAAGGTGACAATGAGTGACGCCTCCAACTCTGTCATGTAATATTCTTCCATATCATACATGACAACCCTGCAAGCTTTACTGTAAGCTGACAACTAGTGACTCCTCTAACTTTGACATATAGTATTCTTCTGTACTACTAAACAACTTGACAAGCATTACATATTAGCTGACAAGCTATTCTTCATTTCTAGTGATGTTTCAGGGGGCGTGCTTAATAAGTTGAATCTAAGAATTCTGCCGTGTCCCTTTTCTGGAGCATTTCCATGATGAGAAGGGGCCTACAATGAGGGTGGTAGCCAAGGGTCCAGCCCTGCATCTTCACAATGTCTCTCATGTGTGGGCTTTACAGTCGGGAAATCGCAAGGCCAACATTATCCTGAACTTAAACATACATAGCTCACACAGCTTAGAAGGGGTCCAGGGTTTATTATATCTGCATACTTGGATTAAGAGAAATCTTACACCTTGAAGTAGTGCTCCAAATATTCCTCTTAGAAAAAAGAAAGGGCCAAGTATTGTAAGTATCTTTTCAGGTTCGGCACAAATTATACTATTTTCACTTTTGTTGAATTTTTCTATATATATGTAAAAAATGTCGAAAATCCAATCAAAGTAGCCAGAATTAAACCCATGACAAGTTTTAACTAAATAATGAAGCCTTTCATCAGTCTAACCAAAAGCACATCAGAAAACGGATGAAAACATTGATAATATTATTGAATTTATTTCTTACATGCCAAAAATTTCAAAATCAAAAACTCATCTCTAAATCAAAATCTTCAAATTATATTAATTATTTGACAACATTAATGTAAAACCTAAAATGGTACTATGATAGTAGGCCTATATTACCCTGAGAGTGTTGAGGACAATATGCCTGCTTAAATTCACAACATCATTGCTACCCCTAAGGGGTAAAGCCTAAGAACCCTCACCATCCTATGCCTCAAGATTTATGTATGTTTAGGTTCGTGGTAATGAACATGCCACGTGCTTTATGATCTATGTATGTTTTAAGTTTGTGATAATGTTTGCATTATTACAATGCTTAACAATCTATGTTGATCAGCCTTTTCTATTACTGGCAAAATTTCACAACAAAGCAAAATTCAAATTTTAAAATCAAGTGATTTTGGAGGTTTTCAATTGTTAGAAGTGAGAAAAAAATTAATTATCAAAATTTTATATTGGGTTTTCAATGTGCATTAAAAAATAAATATAAGTACAATAAAAGATTATATTTCATATTTGGGGCGACCCCATGAAGCAAAATATACTAGCACCTACCAGCACAACATCCACTGGATGCCTGTTGTATGACCCGGTTGTGGATGACCCCTTGTGGATGAACCTTAACCTGAGTTAAATATCTGGGCTTCACTTGGGTAACTGATAGTGTAAAGAAATAAGTGGTAGATAGGTAGGAAATAAATGACTAGTACTCTAGTTATGTTTATGGTTTATACGTAGGTAAGGGCTGTCTCTCCTTCCTTCCTACCTACCTACCTACCTACTGACCGATCAACTGACAACCCACTTGCAAGTTGTTAGTAATAGGTAGTTAAAAATAGGAACTAAGCTAACCACCATTGATTAGCCATGATGGAACGGGAACCACCCGAAGTAAAATTGTTTTCTGGATGACTAATTATCATCCAATCCTTCATGGTGCACGGGTGAGTGCTTAGTTCACATGTGGCCCTTAGCTATATAGCATGATGCTATTATGACATAATAACATGTTTGCTTGTGGTGTTTGGGTATTGTTGTGAGAATAATTTATGGGGAGAGAAGAAGGAGACCCACAAAAAAAACAATTAATTGATTAATTAATTAAAATTTTCATCATTATTCAACATCTATTTGTGTCTAGACATTACCAAGGCAATTGCAAAGAAGCAAATAACACACAAACTTTCTTTCTTTCTTTCCTTGCCCTTGCCAACTTTACACTCGTCAAACACTTCAAGGCTTCTCTCTTTCTCTCAAAAGCCCTTTTTCTCTTTCCTAGTCTGCATCAGCAATTCTCAGAACTGTGATATTTGAGTTCAATTTTTAACCCTAAAATATTTTCACCTACACTCAACACACAATTTGAATAGCCTTAAATCCGGGCTCTTGCCACCTTTGAGAGTTAACATGTGTTGGCTGGGACCTCTCAATTTTACTCCTCTGTACATTTTCCTAATCTACGGTGTGTTTTTTAATAAAGCTTTGCAAGAATTTCATCATCTCAGTTCTAGTTCCTAATATCTTTCAAGGGATTGTTTTTGGTTTGATTTTTATTTTTATTTTTTTGAATATGAGACTTAGTTTTAGTTTTGATTATTTTATTAAATATTTTTTAAATGGATTTCTTTTCCTCAATTTTTTTATGAAAACATTTTTCAAGTTAGGTCGATTTTGGTTCGTCCTGAAGCATAGCTCCTGGTTTTGGTTCCATGTAATCTTTGGCTCTAGTTCCAACATTCAAAATATTAAAATGGACTATGTAAAGATAATTAAACATTGAACTTTTATCCAAGAAAAAAAAGATGATTAACATGTTTTTAAAAAATTAAATTAATATAAATTAACTTATTTCTAAACCTTAATCTATACTAAATGGCTCTTAAGAATAAAACTTCTTTTTTTTCTTTTTTCTTTTTTCATTGTCATGTGCTTCCATGTCTAGGGTTTCCAAACTCATAAATGCTATTTTGAATGGTTTATTATCACCTTTGAAGACCCCTGATTATGCCTGATTTCAAATTCCAAAAAATCATATTTTAAACCTTTAAAAAATTTGTTTCAAGCCCCCAAGAAAACTCTTGCTTCAATTTTGCAAGTTCAAAAAATAGATTTCATTTTTTGGTTTTGCGAATATATATGGTATTCAATAGGAAGAATATAGGGTGAAGAAATGTCCATAGTCCATACCCAACATACGACTATAATCATTAATGTTTATTAAGTTTTTCTTCCTTCTTTTTCTTGTCAAAATTGTAGGAGAACCCAACCCATATTTTCCATCTCACCTACCAAGGGATATGGTGTATCTCAAATGTGGGTTGTGGCATATTAAGTGCAGCTTGTGTGCCACATTTTTGCTCCAAGTGAATATAATAGTCTTGTGGCCTTAGTCTAATTTAAGTGAAAATATCATCATACGAGTGTAAAAGGTAAAATTGATAGTGAAATTGATAGTGAAATTCCTCCTTCACCTCCAATTATCCATCAATGTTCAAAGGTTGTGATGTTTTTGTGTGGCCATGACATCATGACTTGGGTTTGCATCCACTTGCTTGCATAATGGAACATAACATTTTTTGAAATGCCTTGCCAAGAAAAGAATACCTTGGGTAAGGTGCCCTCCAATTACACTAAAAAAATAGGAGCATGCTTTTACAATCATGTAAAACACTCTGAGAAATGGGTGAGGACCGTTCCTAAAATGCAAGGCCAAACTCAACTACCTATTGCCTTGTCCTAATACCCTTATTTTGTATAATACCCTCCACCCTGGGTCTTGGGGGGGGCAGATTATGTCATTTTTGTGACACATTATATCACATAATCCTTTGTTGATGATCATACATTCATAATAGTGATCAAAATGTTTATTGAGCACGAATTTTATATAGAAATTGTTGAAAATGCTTTCCTAGATCAGTGTTGGGCAGTTCTCAACTCAGTTTTTAACCCAGTTTTCATAATGAGAACCAATTGACACTTTTACATGAGAAAATCGAACCGAAAATCAACCTCAATTCTCCCATGAATGAGATCTGGTTATGAGAACTGGTTCAAATTTTATTTTATTTTAAAATTCTTTTTGAGAATTGAACATGTTCTCTCATAGAACTCAGATTCAGTTCTCAGAGTCTTTGGATCATTTATTGGTTCCTCTTGTTCCTCTTCTCACAGGGGGCTGCTGCTATCGGCTCCTCTTGATCTTCTTCTCACTTGGGGATGCTACTTTTTTCATGTTGCTATTACTCTTTTCCCATTGCTCTTCTTCTTTTCCTGTTGCTATTACTCTTCTCACATGGTGTTGCTCTTTTCATGCGGTGAAGTAATTTAATTATTTAATTATTTAATTACTAAAACTGATTTTAAGTAATGAAAAACTTAATAATCAAGTTGTGAAAGTCAGATGTGAAAACCAGTTGTTGTATATATGAGAATCGCCCTATTTGAGAATTGGGTGAGTTTGAAAAGAATAAAATTCTGATAACCTTCCTGGTTCTCAACACTTTTAGCCAACAGAAGCTATTCCAGTTATACAAAAGTTGAAAAGAGTATGAAAATGCAATGGATAAGAACTGGAGTCTTAACAACTATAAAGTACCTGACTGGCTCACTTCTGAATTGGATGCCATTGTATATCTCTCTCCTTGAGACACTGAAGAGAACAGATCCAAATTTGACCCTTCTTTCCTCTCCTCAAAACCACCAAAACATTCTGTATCACCAAAACAGCAAGTTTTCTTGCCAGTAAAATAGTTGCAAAACAGTTCTTAACAAATTTACATCAATTGTTGTCCTGGCCATCCCAACTTTCAGGATTGAATAAGCACCTCATGGCACAGGTATAGCAATTGGACACAACTTATACAAGCTGGGGATATCACTGTTCATTTTGTCCATGTCTTTACAGTGTTGAATGGAACCTTGATGTTTGAACTGATATACACCTGCAAAAATCCACGATCATGGATGAAGATCAGATTGTGGCCAGGTATGCAAGCACTGGTAACACTTACATCCCACATCCTTCCCTTGCACAGAGTCTCACTTGACATATAGAGCCTCAAGTGGCTACTTGTACTCTCTTGTATCCAAAGCTTCAACAAGAATACAAAAACTGGTTCCATCCCATTACCAAACATAATGCCAACTCACATATACATCACATCAGTCCTAAACATTCATAGGTATATAATCACCATATGGTGTAAGTTTCTCTTTTCATCCTCTTTGTTGTCACCACTGCTTTCATATCTACTTTCACCCATTCTTGCTTACATACTCACAGGACAAATCCTCCCTAAATATGCCTGGAAACATGAGAGAAAAGACATAGATATCTATGACATTGCAGAAAAAAATCCACAATAAAACTAAAAGGTAACCCATCATATCAGTTCCCACCAAACCAAAACAAACATGACAAGAATGTGTGCAGTCATAACTTTTGTGAGCGTCACTCAGAAAGTATTGGACTCTCACTCATCATGAATGGCATTGACTAAAACCCATTACTCCCCCTTCTCACTTCATCAACTCCTAACAGTGGATGTAGAAAAGTGTATGCCAAAAGTAGTATTCCAAAAATATGTTTTAGTGGATGTCACTATTATGCGCTTCAAACATACTTTATTCTTGGAAAAAAACTTGCATCTACAATTTTCATGTCATAAAAATGTGCATCATATCTATATGTAGGGCATCATATGTGTAATTTTCAAGTTTTATGGACCTACTTGCATCTACTTGTTTTCAAATATGTCATGACAGATAATTTATAAAGTAACATCAAAGTAGAATGATTAATTTGATTTTTTAACATTTTTTTGGCAAATCACAAGCTACACATGCCTATTACAACTTCATCCAAATAGATGAACCATATTGTACTATTATTGCCTACTTTTTCATCCATTTAAGGAGAAAAATGAAGATTGTAACTTCAACCTTTATTTTTTCTATCTACTTTACCATGCATGCACCCAAATATGCTAAATTCTTGATAAATGTACAAACTGCAGCTTGTGTAATTACACAATTTATCCTGAAATATAATGTGAAAACTATTCACATCTCTCAAAACCCCCCTCATGGTCCAGGTTGTGACAGCACACAAAAACCATTAATGATGTCCCACTTATAACAAATGTAGATCCAAGATAATACCATTGATCAAAAAACCATATTGAAATATTAATTAGCTTCAACCACTAAACCCCTTGTTCTGAGGTCCTCTACTTTCATAAATTTGATATATATATAACCAACCTTGAAAAAGGAGTCAACAAATTAATTCACTACATTTCCCCTTAATGAGGAAATCATAGCATAGGTATTCAAACATTGTGATTAAGAGGCAAGAAAATTATATATTTATGACCAACATTTTTTTGTTCCTGAAATTTTTATCTTGTTATTAGGGTCATCTCATTAACATTGAAACCATTTATTGAAAGTGGATAGGATTGCTTGAATATGCAAAACATTGAACAGTCCAGCATGACTCATCAAATGGTTTGATTTTAATAAAATTTATTAAACCATTGTTAATTTTAATTATTTTTTCCAAAAAAGCCAAGACAAGCCAAAAGCAAAGTAGTGCACCTTAAAATCACCCTCCTTTGTAATTGTTTTAACTTGGACCTTAAGAAGAGCAAATGCATCCAACTACAGAACATGCAATACACGTGGATCCATCTAGTACTAAATGAGTTCAACTAAGTTCTAGTCTCCTAATTTCATAGTAGAAATGTTAATTCAAAAAATTTGGGCTTGCAATATTAACATATGCTACCCATGCTAGTTATGAGCTTCCTTGAACAAAAAAAAAAGACTTCACAATCTTAAGCAAAGCCTACCACACGAAAAAAGTTGTAGAAACACCTCTAAGTATTTTGAAAACTCATGCGACAACACCCAGGAATACCACACTCAAAGAACTATTGGTACAATGAAATGCAATCAATTTTGTGGCATTTTATGGTTCCATATTTATGAGGTCACAATTTTAATTTAATCAACACTTATCACAACCGCTTCAAGGCTTGCACACATACCTGTTTGACTTGTGGAAGATCAGAAACCAATATTTACCAAACTTCTAGTATCAACTAACCCTACACCATTCTAGTAACATGCTATTGTGTTCATAATCAAGATTAAACAATGGACAACACTGCCAACTCCTACCCTAGTCCCTCAATGGCCTACTACAAATTTAATTTGTATGCTTCATTACACGAACACTTCAACTATTGGTTATGGTGACTAAGATTCCTTAAACAATATTCATGGAGGAATCTATAGTCATCATCCTACAATTTGCAACACCTCTTTTCAGGGTGCTACACAATCCTTGAAAACCTAAATTAAATTTCCATACATATAGATTAAGGAGTATGTGACACATGTTTTGTAAGAAAAGCAGTAAAGAACTTACCATAAAGGGGAAAAAGTTTGGTTATGTAGATCAAGTTGAGTTCTTTTAATAAGAAAAACCTTTGGTTTCACATTGTTCTACAATAGTCAGATCAATTTAAACACTCATCCTACCTTCATTGACCATTCACAACTCATTCCATAGTCTAATAGTTTCATACCTTTTTAGATGACACAATTTTGTTGTACACTTACGCATACCATGTGAAAGCTTCTTACTACACAAATTAAGAAACATTATACCTACAATTTGTTTGCTTCAATAATAAGAAAAAAATAACTTTAAAGTGTTAATCCTTTACTAGCATACATCATTTCTCACGATCATTAAATTGTATTCAATAATTTTAGGACCAAACTACCACGTGAATTCATGATAGCTTTGAGCTCATTGCATTACGAAATGCAAAACTTTGCATACAATGTTCAAGCTCTAAGCTTTTTAGGCCTCAAAGTTTCAAACTGAACATATCTAACTACTTCTTACCATCATTGTGAAACTTGAACATGATAGGAAGCTCGTTAAGAAAATTCACTTTGACTTGAATGATCAACCACCTTTGGCATGTGCTTGTTTAATTATCTTTGCAACTAACATTCTCTCATGAATAAACAATTTTGATGTTTGACCATATTTCTTAAAGTTGGGTGATCCAAATTTCTTCTTACCCTTGAATTTATCTTACTTACCTTTTTCGTTCTTGAAAATTAGATTTGCTTTTCTTTTGAGGTGGCCTTTCAATGTCTTCGTCATTTTTAGTCACATATGTCATTCTTTTCCTCTTCATTTAATGTGGTCAATTGTCTTTTAATATTTTTGAGTTAAAGTGTTGTGATTCAAAATCTACATCATCTTATTTCCCAGGTTCACTTTTTGGATCATCCATTTGCAACTATTTCCTTACATGCACAAGTGTCTATTGTGATGCTTACTTAATCCGCATAGCTTCAACAATTGACTTAATTGCAAGTTCAAGCACACTTAGAATCAAAAATCGATTGGGATTAATAACTTTAGCAAATATCATTTGCTTACTTAGTGGGTTGGACTTCATCATGTGGATGTGGACAACACTTGGGTTGACATTAGGTGTCCAGTGTATTCAATGTTACATAAGAACTTTGCTAGGATGGGCAAACCCATCCTTGGGTGGTACCACTAGGAACCACCCACTAAGAAGTTTAGGAAAGTTGGCCTCATTTTATTTTTTCAAAAAAGACAATTTGTTTTTATTTAATCCTTGTTTTCATATTGGCCAATACCTCATCACCTTTCTTTCTTGAGGTCTAACATAGCAACTATGTTTATTCCTGCTACACTAGGCGAAGTTTGTTTTTCAAGTTCTAACTTGCATTGGAATTTTTGCTTTGTAAAGCATACTTCTCTTCTCACGAATGTAGCAAGAAATTAGGAAATGATGTCATAACTATTATTTTCTTTCTCACAAAATTATCTTCTTTGTGTTTGAATTCATGTGATTAGTATGACAACATCAATTTACATAGTGTACACCCATACACTTGAAGCTTGGCCACACTTGACGCTCAATCATTTTGATGTAATTTTTTATAATATGGAAGAGGTAGATATAAAAAAAATACATTTTTTTGGTTTTCACATTTTGTTTTTACCAATGTTCCTTTTGTTTTGACATTTTACAATTCTTGTTTTTCTTAAACTGCAAGGGCAATCCAAGGGTTCAAATGAAAAGCTTGACCTACATTGCTTCATTGATGTCCAAGGATTACGAAGGATTGGTAAAGACCTCAGAAACATGACAAACATAGATGTGTCCCAAGAAGACATATGTGCCTTATTTGGACCAAGATTTGATAAGAACAAGTGGAAATACAAATCACAAACTATTGTTGAGTTTCAAAGCATCATCAAAAGCTTGTACACTCATGTCTTTAGGAAATATCATGTTCTTAATGAAAAATTGTTGTTGAAGTTTGCATGTGGTGTAGTCGTGGAAAACAATGGGATCAAAGTGAATTGGGTTGCTTATGCATATCTAGTTTACAAGAGACAATAGACTTTGGAGAAATCGAAGAAAGCAAGACAAAATAATTTTGTGAGGCTTTAAGAGTTTTCGCAATAGACACCGAGTCTAAATCATTTTTTTATTCGTTTTGTGCCTCCACTCATTCTAGGCTCAATTGTGCAAGGGAACTTTTTAGTTATAAGCTTAGGTCAAGATGTTGCTCTTTGTTCTAGCCCCCTACCAAGCTTGAATAGTGGTGCACTTGCTATTCCTAGCACTTCAAGTTTTTTGAAATCAATCCCTTAGCCTCCTTCAAGCTATCCACCACATAGCCAACACATCATGTGGATTTCAAAATTGAAGCATGAAGGTTTAGTGTTGAAAGAATTACTGCATCTAAGAAATTTGCATTTTTACCAACCACACCACAATTGCTGATTCTTGAAGGCATTATTAAAATTGTCCACAACCTATGTATCAAGAAGCAACATAATGTTTTAATTATGAAACAATGTTTGGAAAAGCTTGTGGTGGAGTAGGAACAAAAAGAGCTTGAGCATCGATAAGCCAACGTTAGAAGAAAAATAGGTTTTTCTTATTGGTCTTTGCAATTAAATTTTAATTACAAGTGACATTTAGCGATTAATATCTCTTTAGTCGCCTAAAACAAGTTGCATACAATAAATTAGTCGTAAATGACAAAATGTATTTGATGAAAGAAAAGTCAACAAATACACATTCATCCTTTGACTTCATTGTATATGTATTGTCACATGCAAATAAGATGCAATTATTTTGGTCACAATTGAAGGCAAATGATGTGCTGCCATGTGTCCCAATATTTTATTATTATTATTATTATTTTGACATATTCTGGGATGTTCAATTCAAATGTTTAGATGATCTTATATTATGACATGTGGCCCAATATGAATATGCCATGTGGCATTTAAAAAACGAATTCAATAAAAAAATATTTATATTAAGATGGTAAATACCTAAGTAGGTACATAAGTAGGTGCCTACAAACTTAGGCTACATACTTACCTACTTATTTGGGTAAAAAAATAGATAGGTAGGTTCTACCTTCCTAGGCTAAATACTTACTCATATATGTAGGTATTTAAATACGTAAGTACATAGGTCAACCTAGGTGGGTAAATCAAACTAAGTATCTACTTAGCTAAGTAGATAAGTAGGTTAAGGAGGTAAGTACTTTAAAATTATGCATAATTTGTTTTTTTGTTTTGGGTTAAGCCTTTTGATAAACTCATCCCATGTGCACAATTTTTTAATGTGAAATTAAATGAACACACACCTTGTTTATATAATGTTCAAAATAGGATTGGAAAATAAACAATATAAAATAAGTTTTGAAGTTGCAACTTGTTCACAAACTGAATTGTAACTCCAAAACTTTCTTCATGCCTTATTTTCTTAGTTTTTAAATTTCTAAACAATTCAAGTACATGGTTCACTAGATAATTAAATAATAATGATTAAATTTTAATAAATTTAAATTATTAAAAATACAAATGTTAAGTATTCATTATCAATTATTTTAATAAGTGATAACTTTTTAATATTTAACAAACTAGCTGTTTAGTTACTCACAAGTTATAATAACTCATAGATAATTAAATAACAAAAATATTTTAAAATATTTTATTACTTTTTAGAATCTGATCGAATTGTAGATAATATAATTAATGTAAAATTAATTTAATGATTATAATTTTAAAAACTGACTATTTTAAATATTTATTTTCAAATTATAAATAATGAACTAACAATTGCTATTAGAAAGTAAATTCTTACACGAATTTTTAAAATAAAAAATAAAATACTGAATAATAGTTCCTGAAATTAAAATCATTAAAATATTATTTAAACTACATTATAATTTTTCCAAAATTTTAATTCAGATTTAAAGTTATAAATTATATAATATAAAATCTATGTTATAACAATAATCATTTAGTGTAACTTATAAGTAATAAACATCATCATCTATAATTATTTATAAAAGTGATTTATTATGGATAACAATTAATAGAAAAAACCCTTAAAACTCAATCAATAATTTTTAAAATTTAAATTAAAAAATAAAAATTCAAATATCAAATTTTAGATCAAATATTACTTTTGAAATTCGTTATATGAACAATATACATACATATGCATATTTATTGTGTGTGTGTGTGTGTGTGTGAGTATCATAAACATAATTTTAGTACATACATTCAAATACACCCTTATGTCACTATAGAATACCTTTAGGATGCAACTAATTTCGTGATTATTGCAACTAATGCGACATATCAACCTATTAATGGATGAAAATAAACCTAAAATCCATCCAACCAATAAGATGAAGTTTTCAATAGTTGCATCATAGTTGTGAAAATCACCAAAATAGTTGAAATTTAGTCTTGTGGTTCCAAATATTCTCAAATCTAATTGCAAACAACTACAAGTCACATGTAGTTGTAAACAAAGTGGTTACATTTTGGCCGATTTCTACTAGTGCACGTTGATGCTCAATGATCGACAATTTGTCCATGCCCAAGCTAGGGTGTACTTTGAAAAGGTTAAGGATGATCTTGATGTTGCCCAATTGGGTATGCAAGAGTGCTCTAAAATGTGTCATGAATTTCAGGAAGCCATTCCCACCCAATTCCTTTCTTTAAAAGAATTGTTGCTTATAATTGCTTTTGGGATAGAAGTTGGAAGGAACCATCAAGGTTAGCTTCTTAATTTGGAGGTTCCTAATTTGATTAGTTTTTGAAGGAAGTTTTTGATTTGTTCAACTCCTAAAGTATTTCCTTAAGGAAGTTCTTGATTTCTTTAGCTCCTAAAGTAATTCCTTAGGGAAGTTCTTGAATTATTTAGCTCCTTAGGTAATTCATTATGGCAGTTCTTGATTTATTCAACTCTTGAAATCATTCGTTAGGGATGTTCCTAATTTGTTTAATTCATAATGTAATTCCTTATGGAAGTTCTAAACTTATTCAACTTTGAATTAATATTCCTTAGGGAAGTTTTTGAATGCATGGTTTAGCTCCTGAAATAATTATTAATGGAGGTTTTCAACTTTTTAAGCTCCTAAAATAATTCTTGATGGTGTTTCCGAAATTGTTCAATTCCTAAAGTGATTCCTAATTGAGGTTCTTGATTTGTTGAATTCCTAAATTAATTCATGATGGAGGTTCCTAAACTATTCAACTTTTGAAGTAATTCCTATTAGAAATCTAGTTCCTAATTTGTTCAACTCTAGAAGTGAAAGCATATTACTAAGATTACTTGAATATTTTAGTCTCGAATTCCTTTCATATGCTTTGATTCCTTATCCTAAATCCTTATAATACATTATTATGATTCTTAAAATAGTTTAATTCTTAATGTTAATGTTCACTTACCATGTGTTTATTACATAGATGGGCAGTCACAATTTGGAGCCTCCACCACAGCTGATGACAATTGTGATGAGCTACTCGAATCTCAATTTCCTACTACAATCCCACATTGTTCATCTTTTAAAACAAGTGACTTCATGAGTTGAGTTGGTAGGCAAGCAAATTAAATTACAATAGCCTCCTAGTCACACACATCAATGTTGCTTCAAGTGTGCATTCTTCTAGAAAATCCAACACTTCCAAATTTTTAAACACAAGGGAATCATCAAAAAGTTGTTTCAATCTTATATCATTAAATACAACATCTACAATTTCTTTAATTTGTTTCAACAAGGACACAACACATGTTATTTTGGAGGTACAAATTTGTTGTATAATTTTCATTTCCTTCAATTAGTTTAAATATTTCTATGTTGATCTAATTTTATTGTAATCATGCCAATGATGGACATGAAATAAGAGCTATCATATGAAGATCATTGATCTAAAAATTGTATTTAACTACTAATGTGCATTTACTTTTAATAATAATTAATTTTGAAATGTCAAGAATTATTTCTAGTTTGAATGTACATTTTTGTGAATTGAATTGTTTCAAGCTAATTTTGAGGCCCAAAAATCTATGATATATTGAAGGGCTGAATTTTGTTGTTGTGTGTTTCAACCTTGTGGGCATAGCGGAATATGTAGCATGTACATACAAGATGTTTTGTTATGCCCTTGATGACTTGATATATGGTTCCAAGGCTTTGGCCCCTACAATGATTCATCTAAAACCAATGGGCCTTGCCATGCTTTCAATTCAGCAATCACCCCATAGGTGCAATGGAATAAGTCAACAAAATAAAATAAAATTGCAACTATTACTATAAGCTTGGGATGGAAGTAATGGTTCTAAGGAAGCATATTTCAATTTTGATACAAAAGAAACTTCTAGTTCATATGACTCTAGTTTGGATGCACCAATGGGTTCCCATGAAAGTAGGCCAAGACACGCATCACAAATGGCACCGAATGCCCTAGATGCTAGTACAAGTAACGAGACTTTGTCACCTAATGAAGGATCATTGGCTTTCAAATCTAGTAGCAAATAGTGTGATATTGTAGCAACCATCTTGAATGATAATCACCTCCTACCTAAATCAATGGAACAACGACCATCTAGTTCCACTTGCCAAGGATGGGGTGCTAGACAAAAAAAATAATTATGCAAGCTTACTAGAAATGCAACTAATTAAAATTTAGGACATGTTTGAAATGGACCCTTCTATTATCCCTCTTAATAATGAGGTGGGGTTGTTAGATAGCGCTAAGGATGTTGCTAAGGAAGTTCTTGGAATTTTAGAAAAGTTATTAATTCAAGCAAAGAGAAAGTCCAATGTTTTTCCTAGCAACTTACCCAAGAGAGTACCAAGAATAGGAGGCCCACTTGAAGATATTACACAAAATTGGATTGATCATGGTGGGCCAAAGGGATCAAACAAAAACATGGAAATCATGCGATCATTTTTTGGAAGTCCTTCCAAGACCAAAGGAAATTCAACTCCTCAAGGTATGGGTAAAAAAAGTAATTCCCTAAGGTATGTACATTCCTACTTTCCTTTTCAAGTTCATTTTATTTTTCTTCAATTATTTTGGCATACATTTGCATAAAAATTAACCTGGGAAATGTTTTGATTTCATCTCCCACTATTGGATTAAAATAATTTGTTCATTAATTCCTTGGATATGTGGTTATGTGTAGTGTCCATGGAAGGGAAGCAAATATAGTTTTTTTCAAGTATTTTTCTCACTTGGGAAAATTGTAAAATATCTACAACCATGCGTTTGAGTTCCCAAAACCCAACAAACAATTTTTAATGATTAGGTTCTTGTAATTAGTTGATAATAGTGCTAGATTTTTCCAAATTATCATGGGTCATTATCTTCATGTTTAATTTTGAGGCATTATTAGTTAGCACCTACAACTTTGTCATTATGGATGATGGATTTACATTTTTTGAAATTCTAGAAAGAAAATATGGATTGTCACTTACTATTTGTTAAATCTTTTTGCTTAACATGAACCCTTTTGGTATCATTCTTATCTTTTAAATTTGTAACCAATAAGTACAAACTAGTAAGCGGCCTTTTAAACTTGGTTTCTTGGGTTGTTATGAGGTCACCTTTTCCCCCTTCATAATCTACATAAAATCCATAAACTTTAGTGAGGTAGTAGTGAATTATGAGGCACTTTGAAAGAAAAAATAGTTAAAGAATTTCTTTTCCAATGTATAAGTGGAGATGAGATCGTCAATATGTAAGCTCTCACTTTGGTCCAATGGATAGATCTTGCAATTTCGAAGACATGTTTTATTAATGACTTGCAAATTAATACTTGAACTATAAACATGATGGTGTCATAGATGGAGCCCAATTTGGATGTAATACATTGTTGATAGTGCATTGTTTTTTGCATACCTTACAATAAGATTTTGTTCTAGTTGATAACAATTTAAGGTACCTATTTTATGCCTCTAGGAGCTAGCTTTATTTTTTATATGTAATATGACATGTTTTACATAATGACCAAAGGTGGTATGATGCAAAGACACATGCATCTACAACATATCATGAATTGCATTCTTAACATTCTACCCTTAACATGATAAATTGCAACTATGGTTGATTTCATTGAAAGTAAGGAATTTGCAACCTTTCACATCATGTACTTCATCCCCAAAAAATATGTACACATTCAAATCATGATATAATGAACACTTGGGTGCAAACAAATTGTCATTCACAGATAATGGATCTATAGTTGTCTTGCTAGAATAGTAATAAAACTAAAAACTAAATTTTCTTGACATTGTTCAAACCAAACTTGCAATAAACTTTGATTTACTTTCTGTAGCATTTGCATTATTGTCCAAAATTGAGAAAAGCTAATTGACAAAATAGCTCCCATATTTACATAGAATTCTACCCTTGCAAAATTTGGTTTTTTTCCCATTAATCCTAGCCATCCTACTACTATACCTTCAAGAAACCTTGAGAAAACACATGATCATAATCATAATTAACATTGACTTCGACTTAGGAAGATGAAAACACTTGTATAAATATTTTCCTCCTCTTGGAAGTCTTCTTCTCAGTTTTGTTTAAAACTTGCACTTCACAAGCACTAGCATTGGAGATGGATTGTGAGCATTGAATAGAACCCAAGCTCCTGGAATTTGCATCTGCATCAATAATGAAATTTTATTCTTGAATTACAAATGGTTCATATTCCAACACTTTCATGAAATTCACAATTAAACAAATTGAAATTCGCATATGTAGGATGTTAGGGTAAATTAAATATTGGTTAACCCATCCATGTGCTTATGTAGTTCATGTTGATTTCCAACATTCAAATTTGGCTTGTAGCCCATATTGATGCACCATTTTTGATCTAAAGGTCTACCACATGAAACCTTTGCACAAGTAGCAAACAATTATACATGGACTACAATGCACCAAGGGTGGTACACATAATCACATGATGCCACCACAAATTCATGGTTTTCATAAAAGATGTTACAAATTGGACATGGGTCACAAAGATCTACAGTTATAGTAGAGAATTTTGTTGTCCTTGTTGTGTGGGTTTGTTTTTGGTTTAGGAATGGAAATGATTGGATCATTTTTAGTGCCAATAGTTCCAACAAATTCCTCCAAGGCTAATACTTTTGAGCCTCATTTATATTCTTACCTAATGACAGGATCTTAAAATCAAGAGTCTAAGACTTTGATAATAGTACGAAGGTTTTTTCTCTTCAAAAACAAGCAACTTTGCCTTCACAACAAATCCATAATCCTCTTCAAGGCATGTTTTTGCCTTCAAATACTAAACTTCTTGAACCACCCATTCAGCTTGAATTTTTTCCATTGTGTTTGTTCCTTCAAACCCTTGCATTTGGCTCATTTGTGTTTTCGCAACATTTCCCACATCTATTACTACACTTTCTATTGCTTTAAATCCTTATATCAAACCACTATCCCCATCCATAACATTTTGCAATTCTTTCTTGCATAGCTCAACCTTTTCTTCCTATAACTTGATTGAAGCTAATAGTTTAGATTTCTCATTGATCATTTCACTTCATAGTAGTGACATACTCTCAAATTTTTCAAACATACGCGTATTTTACGTTTTTTTGGGCTTTTTAAAAAATACTTGAAAATACTTGATACAAAGGCCAATTTTCAAGCCTTTGTATTTTTATAATGTTTTTTTTTAAATACTTGAAAATACTTCTTTTTGAGCACCTTCGAAAAATACTCGTATTTCGTATGTCACTACTATGTTTCACTTAGTTGGGCCATAATAGTTGCCATTCTCTTTTCCTCAATAGCAAGGACTTGGGTGACATGGCTTCCTTTAGGAGCCATTGGAGTTTTGAATATATTAACATTCGCATCAACATTTGACACCTCTTGTACTACATTTGTAGATCGCAAGGACTTTCCACCCCTTCTTATCACTCTTGAGTCTTTATTCTTATGAACATCATTTGTAGTTACTTCATTTTTATGTCTGTTTCTTCCCTTTTCCCATGCTTGGGTAGCATAGCGAGCCCCATTCACTTTAGTTCCCTTCCTCTTGGCAAGAACTCCTTTAGCAAAAGAAATAAAAATGGAACTATTTGTGATCTCAAATTTATGATAAATAAGTGACCAAAGTTTCTCACTTTAATAGCCAAACTTGCCTCTTTGCAACTATTCACCTTAAACCCATTCTTTAATTTCCTTGGGCCCCACAAGCATTCACACTCCTCCATGGACACATGCGACTTATTCAATTCCTTCTTAATACCTAGTCCTTCCACATAAAGCCAAATCTTGCTTTTGAACCACTCAATAGACCTTTCCAACAACTCTTTCACCAACTCTTGCACTAGTTGCTATTAAGCCATCTCTTCCACCATGTTTCCTTCATTGTTACCCAAATTTTATGATCAATCAAATTTAATTGCTAACTACACCAAACTAATGTAAACCTTTGCTTATTTGTGAGCCATATCGACACAACCATGTGCGGTAGTCTCAATTTTTAAGAGTTGCATTAGGGTTATTGAAGTGTGGTAACATTATTAATGGATTTTAGAAACTTCATAAGGGTGATGAATGTGCTTGGTGAGTGGACGGGTTGTTTTCTTTTTCGAAATGTGATATTGGTGAATAAGGCGTTGGGTTAGTTATTTTTTTCAATGAAAGATGGTAACCATAATTTTAGAACCTCTGTTACGTAATTACGTGTGAGAAATCTTTAGAAAGGTGGGGCTAGAAATAAACACTAGAGGTTGTGGTATTCAACAACACTGGTCTTGTTTTAGTGAGTAGCAAGGATGTTTGAAATTCATGAAGCAGTAGAAAGGGAGTTAATGGAAAGTCCGGTAGAGATAGAACGATTTTCAAGCTGTGTGAAACATGAAATTAATTCGAGACAACTTAACGATTAAATAGATAGTGTGATAGTGTGCTAATGGCAACAAAAATTTCATGGTGACTGAAACATTTATTTAGTTTAGGAATAAGCTCAACAAGGAGCTATAAATACATGTTCAATCGTAGGTTGTGCCATAGTGATAGTTCATAACTATAGGAAATTTAAGATGCGTTGGATGGTGTGAACTAGGTAGTTCGCCTTGCCATTAAGAGGAAGTTGATGATTTAATCTGCACAACCAACAATAATGTCTTACGCCGAAAACTAAAGACCATGTGAAGATATAAATGTCATCGATTTCGTAACAACCTTCATAGACGATTTCAGATTTGTCTCCAGATATGGAATTGACTTGCAACAAAATCACCATGGTGCAAAAGTTTGGAGAAATACGATAGTTCCACGTTCGAGGGGGTTTGACTTTTAAACGAGCGCAAAGCTTTCAAGATTCGAGTCCTTCATCACGAGGATGTTACGTTAGGGTCAAATCTAAAGATGTTTCTGAAGGCAATTTTTCATTCACTTATGCGGCTTGGGGCCCGTAAGATGTGACCATGCAAAACACCATAATGTCGAGGAGAGGAAAAAAGGTCAAATCTTCAATCATAATCAAATCAACAATGAAGGTGTGGAAGACTTGTTACATTGAAAGGCATAATCATAATTTATAGATCACGAAAAAGGAAGGAAATGTGTGAATAACAACCTAGAACCATGGTAAAGTAAAACTTCAAGGGTCAAAGGGGAAAATTGAAAGTTTCGGTAAAATTCTTGGGGGGAAAATGGGAAGAGGTGAAGAGATGTTTCTCCTTCCTTTCCATTGGCCACCAAGCCTTGGAACATTTCATTGGCCACCAAGCTTGGAACCTTCCATTAGTCACCAAGTTTTGGACCTACCTTCACCTCCCTTCTCCTTCTCTTTAAAGGAGGACTCAGATGATTTGGGTGTTTATTCTCTCGGGACACAATTTCAATTCGAATCTTGAGAATACTTGTTCCCACAAGCTTTTTAAGAAGGAGAAGAAATATTAGTCTTGTTAGATGGAAAATGAAAAAAAATGGAATGAACATTTGATAATAGTTTGAAGAATTGGAAGTGAAGAATGATAGTGTTGGGAGGTTAGAATCTTAGGGAAATATCACAAACCCTCTCGAGTTTGGTAGCATAATTTATTGCTGGTTTAGCTACAGATCTTAAGATTTGGTAAGAAGGTGGGCCTAGTAGTTAGTTCTCTAACAAACTAAGGCAAGCTAGATTTGAATAATATATGTGCTAGAGACGACGTTTTAAGTGGCTGGTGGTTTACAGTCAAGTTGAACCAATTGCCTTCGTAAAACCCTTTCGGGTTTGGTAGCATAACTTGTTGTTGGTTTATCTACAGACCTTAAGATTTGGTAAGAAGGTGTGCCTAGTGGTTAACTTTCTAACGAGTTAAGGCAAGCCAAATTTGAATAATGTATGTGCTAGAAATGATATTTTAAATGACAAATGGTCTGTAGCCAAGTTGGATCGACCATCTTTGTGAAACTCTCTCGTATTTCGTATTGTATCTTTTCACTAGTTTAATTATGGAACTTAGGATTTGGTAATACAATGCGCCTTGTAGTTAGCTTTCTAAAGAACTAAGGTAAGCTAGATCTAAATAATTTATATGTTAAAAACAATATTTCAAGTGATTGATGGTCTGTAGCTAAGTTGAACATGGTGTTGAATCCTTGAAAGTTAGTTTAAACAAATGATAATTTAACAAAAAGTTTTAAGATTCGGAATGTTTGAGCTTGGGAAATATATCTATTAGTTTTAACCATACATGATGCATAGAATGCAAGGCACTTAGTTTTAACTACAAACGCAATCTAACATCTAGAAATACATTTGCATTTTTATTTTATTTTATTTTATTTTTCCTTCACTGGTAATATATGCGCTTTCGAATATAATCACCTCGTAGAACCGGGAGTAGAGGGACGAAAAGTCACCTCACAAATGTGTAGTTCATTTTTAATAGTTGTAACTTACTTGCATGTTACAACCACAATGCATCTCTTAAAAAAATCAAACATAGTTGATTACATGTAAATATAATGCGTCTAAATTATTGTATACAAAACACATTTAGAACTATGATGTAATTCTCAAACAACTAGCTTATTTTCTAACATGGAATTTTTTATATTAAATCATTGTATGTATAAAATGTAGTTGCATAGGAGTTACATTTTAGTAGACCTAATTGCAACACAATTATATTTGAATGGTTTGAACTCTAGTTGTAAGGTGGTGTGGTCTTTGTGGACATAATTTCTCATAGTGGATTAAATCTCAAAGTTTAGGATAATGAACAATACTACCTAGGATTCTTTAAGAAAATGGGTTGCATGTGCTTCCCACTTTTCAATGCCAATTCTCTTCTTAATGACATCTCTTTTATTTGGACTAACTTGGTTATTTTCAGTCCATAAAATTGCACCACAACATCACACACCTCTGGAAACAATGCATCTTTCTTTTTTGATTTCCCACCAATTGTCCACAATGCATTATTAGTTCATAATTCCAAGGACATTCTTCTGACAACACCAATTGTAAAGTTTCGATGAGGGATACCTATAAGAAGACCACTCTTATGAATGCTACTAGTTGACTCACTTAGAATCATGGGTATAATCACATTTTTAGCCCATTGGTCATCTTTCCAATGACATCCTTTGATTTGTTGCCAACCCTTTACAATATTGCCTATTGCATTAAAAGCATGTTCCATTTCAATATAACTCGACATCACACCTTTCCAAATTGGACGTTCCAAGATCTTTGGTAAGAACAACCTTTGAAACTCAATTCCTTTTATAGTTTTTCATACCATTGAATAGCAAAATGTCTGGCAACCTTGCTGGTTGATCTCTCCAAATTCACAAGACTATCTTCACTATTTATAGTATTAATAATGTTTGTCACCTTTTCTAAACTTTGTTTCTTCCTATCTCTGAACTTTTGTTTCCTTTTTTTCCCCAAAGATTTTTTGTGGGCATGTGTATGTGCATGTTCACAAGTTATTTGCCCTTCCTTTTGAAAATTTCTTTTGTTGGCCATCAAGTAGGAATCATGCACATCAACTTAATAATTTAGCAACTTCTAGTCTAGGCTCAAGTTCAATGACACCCACACTAACCACATGCCCAACACAGAAAAAAATAGTTTTAGTAACACCACATTCACCTCAATGGTAAGTATCCCATTGCAAAAGCCAATGATTTCAAAATCATGCCATTCAATTCTTGTAATAGTAAACAAACATCATGAATACTTTCAATTTCCCAAAGCACAATTGAGAAAAGTGTAGTTTAGTTTAGCTCACCAAAGTCAATTGAAATTTGATGTTGCACAATGAGTTCAACAACCAAATACCCTTTCCAGCCATATTGATCAAAACATGATTTTCAATGCAAGGATCGTAAAATGAAATTTGCACCAATTGGAATGTTGATAGTGAACATGACAAAGTTGTTAAAAGCCATTTATATAGTAGGAAAAATATGTACATAGATTGAAAAATTGATTTAATAATTGTTCCTTCAAGTTTGATGGTTCAAATGCAAAATCATGATTCATATCTATAGATCAAGAAATCATCATCAACATGAAAAACAATGATTGATAGCTACCCATCACATTGATGAAAAAAAAAAAAATTTACAATTATTGATGTAATTATAGGGGTTCTATCACAATTATGCTTAAAAAGTAGTGAAATTCCATTTTCAAAGAATTGCCATATCCTATTTTGGAAAGATCAAGGACCATTAGATGATCCCTTTCACCATAGCAATATATGCTACAAGTGCATGCAACTTGTCCTATATTCCAATGGCAAACAAAAAATTGAAGATCCATTTATTAAATTTTATTGTCACTACTACAAAATGTGTCTTAGTTCACTTTGGGTTTCATTAAATTTTGAGTGAATTTGGTCATTTTTATGTGTTGAAATTGTTTAACCCCCTATTGAACGGGGACCAGTTGCTATGGACAATGAAATGTTTCATTACTACCTAATGAAACAAGTTTACTCTCAAGTGGAATACAAATTCACCAAACCATTCATTTGCTAGTTAATTAACTAACCAGCATGGAAATAAATTAAAATTTAATTATTTAATATATAATATTATTGATAATTTCATGATTTTTGTAACTTATGATTTATTGACACATGTCACTACCTAAGTAGGCCATGTAATCAATTTAGGTACCTATTTTAGGAATTAAATAAGAAAATATTCAGTCAACATACCATTATTGACCACACAACATCATTCATAAGGTTTAATCCCTTGACCTTCGGAATGGAGACAAACACTTTTACCATCAAACCACTTCATTTGTTGTAATAATATGTTACATTACATTTTATTTATCAAATATTTCATTTTAAACATTACAAAAACATAAACTTTGAAAATTCATATTTTATTGAAAATTTGTTCAAATGAAATGAATCGAGTTTACTTTTAAAAAAAATTCAATCATGTACATAATTACATTTTTTTTTTGAAAGTCTAAAATCATTTGAACAGAAAAGAAGGTTGAATATCATTATTCAATAATATTTCATTGACCATTCTTTTGAAAAAAATGTTTAATAAATTGATAATTTTTTTATTTGTATAATATTATTACCTATGTTAAGTTATTTTCAACTATTATATGACTATTTTTCATTAATATAAATTATTTCACCCTAAGCTATTTTTGGTTATTTTACGTTATTTTAAATATTTTTGGTTATTTTGTTTTAGGCTATTTTCGATTATTGTAAGTTTTTTTTGTCATTTTATGTTATTTTTGCTATTATAAATTATTTCAGTTTAGGCTATTTGCAAATATTATAAGTTACTTTTGGCCATTCTAAATTATTTCATTTTTAATTATGTGAAGCTATTATTGGTTACTTTTGGCTGTTGAAGGTTATTTCACTTTATATTATATTGGTAATTCTAGGTTATTATAAACTATTTCACTTTAAGTTATTTTTGTTTATATAAATTATTTCACCTTAGATTATTTTTGGCAATCCTAAGCAATTTTAATATATGGCTATTGATTGTTCTTTTAATAAGGCTATAGGTGGTTATTAATGGTTATTGATACCTATTTTATTCGTAACTATTTTATTAATGGATATTGGTGGTTCTTCCATTAATGGCTATTGGTGGTTATTCCATTAATGACTGTTGATGGATATTCTATTAATGGCTATTGGTGGATATTCTATTAATGGCTATTGGTACTTATTAATGGTTATTATATTAGTGACTATTAATGGCTATTAATGGCTATTATATTAATGGTTATTGGTGGTTATTATATTAGTGGGTATTAATGTTTATTCTATTAATGGTTATTGGTGGCTATTTTATTAATGCCTATTAGTAATTATTTTATTGATGATTATTTTATTAATCTTGTTCATTTTTCATTCATTTGAATGATTTCAAATGTTACAAATGCACTCTTTCAAAATCTATAAAACTTGTTTAAAGTGAAAAATAAAAAAATAGTTGAAAAGCTTAAGCTTCAAAATCATATTGAACACTTATGAAAAAATCCAAAGCACTACCCCCTTCACTTTGAAAAGGCATATCTTCCTCATTTTCCATTAGATTATAACGTTTTACAAATTTGGATATGTTAGGTGGAAGATTAAAAAATTGTTTTAAGTTTCAAAAGGAACATACCATGCACAAAAAAGCTATAATGATCCAATATCGTTAAGTGTTTGGTGATAGGTGTGTTTACCCTAAATTACAACTAAAATCTTTATCCCATATTGTTTGGTTTTCATTCCATGAATCTAAACAATACAAAGAAGTGCACTAAGATTAGTGGAAAACATATAAACATGAAAATCTAATAGCCATTTATGAACTAATAAAAAAGGTTCAACCTTAAAGGTTAAACCAAATGGAATAAGATTTCATTTATTAATTACCATGTGGTTTAAGTCTAGACCTAAAATAGCTGCCTAGATCTAGCCCTAATTTAAACCTAAATTAAATGACCTATGTTTAGGTTTAACCTAGGTGACTAAATTTAAACCTAACTTATGTTTAGACATCATGGGGCCTAAACTATTGATGTAGATGTGCCACGTGTCATTTAACTATTTATTGACCACAAAATTTATTAACATGCCATGTGTCATTTAACTATTTGTTGACCCCACATTTTAATAATGTGCCACATGTCACCAAACTACTGGCCAAATGTACGATTTACATAGTTGCAATGTTCAACTTACATAATTGCAACCTAGTTGAAATTATAATTATATTTTTGCTTGATGTCATGTTTAGTTAGCAAATGAAGTTCATCCACTTTTGTACTTCAAAAGTTCATACTATATATGAGTTGTAATACTGATCCACATAAAACAATAATAATAATGTATGCAATTGCAATCATGTAGAAGGTTAGACCTGAAACACTTTATTCTTCAAAAGCAAAAGAAGTTTACTTAAAACTTTCTATCCAATCTTTAGGCTAAAAGAGAGAGAGAAAAAGTTTTTGAGAATTGGATTTTTCTTTTAAGTTTCCAAGAAAACTAGTGCCATTATGCATCATGGAACGTTCAAGCCCTGGTATATTATGTTGGGTAAGGCGTTAGGTAGCCAAAATTAGGGCTAGCTAGGCAATGCACCCAACATAATGGGCAAGGGCAAGGCCATTGTATGACATTAAGGTCTAGGACAGTGTTGGTTGATTTGTACTTTCAGAGTTCGAGAATATCAAGGTTGTTCTTCCTCTTGCTTTTTTGTTCACTGCTGGAAGAAGTTTGTTTGACTATAAACTAAATATGAAATGTAATCTTTTATTGTACTTCTATATCTATATTTAATACACATTGAAAAACCCAATATAAAATTTTGACAATTAATTTTTTTCCCACTTCTAACAATTGAAAACCTCCAAAATCACTTGATTTTAAAATTTGAATTTTTCTTTGTTGTGAAATTTTGCCAATAATAGGAAAGGCTGATCAATTAGATTGTTAAGCATTGTAAGAATGCAAACGTTATCACAAACTTAAAACATACATAGATCATAAAGCACGTGGCATGTTCATTACCATGAACCTAGACATATATATATATATTTTGAGGCATAAGACGGTGAGGGTTCTTAGGCTTTATCCCTTAAAGGTGGCAATGATGTTGTGAATTTAAGCAGGCATATTATCCTCAACACTCTCAGGGTAATATAGACCTACTATCAAAGTACCTTTTTAGGTTCAACATTAATGTGTCAAATAATTAATATAATTTGAAGATTTTGATTCAGAGATGAGTTTTTGATTTTGAAAATTTTGGCATCTAACAAATAAATTCAATAATATTATCAATGTTTTCATATTATCAATTCTGCTGTGCTTTTGGTTAGACTGACAAAAGGTTTTTGATTGGATTTTCAATATTTAATATATATTTTTTCTGAAAAATTCAACAAAAATGAAAATAATACTATTTGTGCTGAACCTGAAAGGGTACTACAATGCTTGGCCCTTTCTTTTTTCTAAGAGGAATATTTGGAGCTGCTACTTGTGTAAGATTTCTCTTAATCCGGAGTGTGCAGATATAATAAACCCTGGACCCCTCCTATGCTGTGTGAACTATGTAAGTTCAGGATAATGTTGGGATAATGTTGGCCTTGTGATTTCCCATGATGTGAAGCCCACATACGAGAGAGACATTGTGAAGATGCAGGGCTGGACCCTTGGTTACCACCCTCATTGTAGGCCCCTTCTCATCGTGGAAATGCTCCAGAAAAGGGACACACGGGAATCCTTAGATTCAAATTATTAAGCATGCACCCTAAAACATCACTAGAATTTAAGAATAGTTTGTCAGCTAATACGTAATGCTTGTCAAGTTGTCCAGTACAGAAGAATACAACATGCCAAAGTTAGAGGAGTCACTAGTTGTCAGCTTACAGTCAAGCTTACAGGGTTGCCGTGGGCATATAGTACAGAAAAATATTACATGACAGAGTTGGAGGCGTAAGCTTAAGAATTTATCATGTATGTAATACAGTGTGACGTAGTGGGAATGATATTAGTAAGAATTTATCATGTATGTAATACAGTGTGACGTAATGGGAATGATACTAGTTAGTCGAGGGTGCCTCACAAGTTCAACTTTTATTGTATTGCAATGAAATGTCTTGGCCCACCTATATATAGGTGAGAAGGGGTGGACTTTGGGCAAAACATATGGGATTAAAGCAAGGTGCTATTGGCAACACCTTTGAGGAACACATTGGGAACTTGGTGGGAACCCATTGGGAACGTGCCCTCTACTATCTTTCCCTTCCCCAGCTGGTCTCCCAGCAGCATTACTAGACCCACCCTTCTTATCTGTCAGCTTGATACCATCATTAACCTTTACCTCTTCAGCTGCTGCAGCAGTCACAGCCTCTGCAGTATGGCCTCCCACTGGTCAATCAAGCAAATTGCAGTTCTCAAACACTGAATAGCTAAGTTCAATGATAACTCATACAGCTTGCCTGCCACAAACCACTTCCTGTCTTCTTGAGGAATGAGCAATTCCATATCCTCCACTGCATCATCATCAACCTGCAATCGCAGTTTAGCACTTGCAACCGTTGGATTCAAGCTTCTGGTAGGGAGAAAAACTCTCCTCCATTTTCCTTCTCCAATGACCATCACCTTGACATCTTCTCTCTTTGGCAAGGATTTTGTTAAAAGTCCTTTTTCCGGTGCCAGAATGCAGCACTCTGCCAGATGTAGCCAGAGGAGTGGCCGGGTGTAGTAAAGAGCTGCAGCTTCCTGGAAGCAACAAGCAGCTAGCTTGGGATTTCCACAAGAAAGCTGCTGAATGCTTGCATTGTAGACTATGGCTAGTGACCAGTCTTGAAAAAATTCGGGCACTGATTGGTGTTGGCTGATATGTGAACAAGTGAAAGAATGCAAAGCTTTTGTGAAGTAAAGAGTAGCAAGAAAACATGTTTTTGTCAAAGGAAAAACTAAAAAAACCCTCCCCCCCACACCCCCACCCAAAACTTCCTTCAGTGCATGCTTCAGCCTACCCATCGGCTGCATGTGTTTTTGATTTCTAAAACTGTTGGTCACCATTTTTGGCCTGGGCTACCGGCAGGGGCAGAATTTCAGGGACATAGTATGGAAGAAGACGCCATGACAAAGTTAGAGGAGTCACAAATTGTCAACTTAACAATTTGTTATCATGTAGCATATTATGGAAGAGTGCTACGTGTGAGAGTTAGAGGCATCAATAGTCGTCACCTTAACAAATTGGTACTATACTGCATGACTTGGTAAAGTCCACAGGGTGGGCCTTCAGCTTTATCACAAATAAAGGGAGCCCAAATTCTGGTAAAGCCCCACCACTCTGAAGGGCGATAATAGGATGTGCAGATTTTACTATGATCCAGACTTGTGTTCATTTGAGCAAGAGCTTGTCAAGCTTTTTCACTACAAGAGATTACGTCTCCTCAGACAAAATGCCATTCCAGCTTGTGTCATGCATATATTACTATTGTTGCCGTGATGATCAAGCTCAGTATTTTAAAATCAATACATGATATTATGAGGAATTTGTTCTAGAACTTAACTTTTTCGTGTTGTCTCTTGACTAGAACACCAGCCAGCTGAGATACTCTTTTTATTTGTTTTCCCCTCAAGACTTGCAATGTGAGTAATTGAGATCGTCACAGCAGGCTTCAATCAGAGTCTAGTAGATCTTTGTAGTCAGAGTGAGAGCTGAGCACTAGAGTAAGAACTGAGCACCAGAATTGGTTTCAGTGGTAAGCTTCTTGGGGCTTGCTGTGTGACAGGGTTGGTTGGTTGGTTTGTTTGTTTGTTTTCATGATGAGGGCATGTTACACTTCGTAGGAGGATCTTTGGTGTTGTTTCAAGGAGGTAACAATCAGAGCAACCTGGCTGCAGTTTGTATAGCTCACAAGAATATGATGATGCTAGTGGTGATCATGAGTTTGGCAGTTTTTGCTTGCAAAGGACTAGTGTAAGCCCTACCCTTTCCTGCACCTAATTTCAACGACTGTAATAACTACCAAGGATGTTGCCCAGTTCCCTATAATGGGACGATCAGCGAGAAGCTCTATGTCTTTGATAGAAAGCTTCCCGTGCGTACGAGGCCCGCTGCTCACCTCTTGGACGAGGCTTACATTGCCAAGTATGAAAGGGCGTACCGGCTTCTGAAAGCACTACCAGACTCAGATCCGCGATCATGGAAGAATCAAGCTAAACTTCATTGTGCATATTGCAACGCAGCTTTCAACTTTGATGTCTTGACGAGTAGCGGTAGTAGTACAATGAGGTTTGAGGTTCACTACGGGTGGGATGTTTTTACCATGGCATCGATTCTTTCTCTACTTTCACGAGCGCATACTGGCAAAGCTTTTGGGCGACGACGACACATTTGCTTTACCCTTTTGGAATTGGGATAATCAATCACCGGAGCCACCACTTGCGAATGTGATCCCTCTTGCATTTGCGAATCCCATATACGACAACAAAGTTCAATCATCATTGTATGATGAGAGGCGAAACCCATGCACAAAATGGCCGAATCTGATCGACCTTCTAGTGGCGGTGGAGTGTGCAAACCAAACCCTAGAACTCCAAGCTTCCTTGCGGCAATGGAACAACCGTCTCATGTACAATCAACTTGTCACGGGTGCACCCATCAGTCGTCTGTTCTTCGGGGAGTCCTACAAGCTGGGAAGTGCGCCTGGCAGAGGAGCAGGAACTCTGGAAGCGGGTCCTCATGGCCCTGTACATGTATGGACTGGAGACCCTAATGCAACCATCCCGTCTTCTGACATGGGTGCTTTTCAGTATGCTGCATTGGATCCCATCTTCTACGCACATCATGGCAATATCGATCGCTTGTGGGAGGTTTGGAAGTCGTTGGCAGGAGGCAATCGCAAGGATCTCAGCCAAGCTGATTACCTCAACACCCAATTCCTGTTTTATGACGAGAATGCCGCTTTGGTGAAGGTCCAAATCTCACAAGCTTTGAACATCAACAACTTCAGGTCAGGGACTCACTACTCGCATGAGTTTTAGCAGCTCTGGACTTGTTGCCAACTTTTTCTATTGCTGAACAAAACGTGATAAATTACACTTTTCCCAAATGTGGGTGGAGTTCACTAATCCTCTTTTATTAGATCAATGAATTCATTGCATCTCAATAAGTGCTGTTCATTACAATCAATGAATTCACTCAAATTCAATGAAATTACTTATCAATGTTCTAGCATTTATTAACAACTTGACGTCAGATAACAAGAAAAAAAATGCTCAAAGTTGGCCCCAAGTTTTTTCAGCCCTGACTCCTAGAGTAAAGTGAGCCTTAATATATAGGAGGTTTCCAATATATTGGGCCTTTTAGATTTGAGGTCCCATCCCGAGGTTGGTAGGGAGAGGGGAGACACCAAAAATCCCAAAAGCCCTATATCCACGACCTTTCCCAAAATACCTGCTCCGACCTGTACATCTACTATAAATCCTCTCGAACCTTGTAAGTTAAATGTTAAGACTCACCATTTGGTACTGAGTTTCAGCATTTCATACTGGGATTTAATAGAATCTCCTTACTTTATGGATATCACTGAAAGAGGGGTTAGGGGGTGAAGCGGGCTTAAAGACAGGGTTAATTTGCTGATAACTTTATTATCTCCCCCCATTTTTGCAAAAAGACAAAGTATCTAAAATGTTGAAAAAGTCTCATTATGGTAGAGGTTCAAAGTCTAAAGACAGCTTTGAAGTTTGGCATTAATCAAGTTGCAACATAATTTTTGCTTGCTGAAAATTATTAATTGCATACTTTTGACATAATTTGTGTTGTAATCTTTTCACTACCCATCAATTGAAAATGAAGAAACTACTAAATTCAAACCTCCAACTCCCCACCCACGATTTAATTTTTTATTATGGAACTAAATTCTTATTTTTATTGGGTTGTCCATTTTGTTTGTTTAGATACAACTATGAGGCCGTCCCCAACTCATGGATCCATGAAGGCTCGGATGAAGCTTCTGCACAATGTTTTCCAGCTTCCACATCAGAAATCAATGAAATGATCCACAACACGCCTCCATTGAGCACCAAGAACTTCACCACTTTTGCAAATTCAAGCATCACTTTTCATGTGCGAAGGCCTCTTGAAAAGCAACTTCACCATGAAGAGGTCTTAGTGATTAGGAGTCTCAAGTTGGAGAAACTCAAGGGAGCTGTACTGAATGCCTTCATTTACTTCCCAACTGCTAATCCTACTACCCCAATTACTTGTATTGAATATTTTGGCAAGCTTGGTGGTTTTATGTTTGGTTTGGACTTACCTGAGTCAAAGATGGAATGGCAACTAGCACTTGGATATAAACTACAAAGTTTGGGCATGGATCAATTTTCTCATGTTGTTGTCACTCTAGTGCGACTAGGATTACCTCAAATTACACAAATAAAAAATGCTGAAATTGTGTATTTTGATGAGTGAAAAGATTACTTGGGAAGTTGGATGAACCATGTAGTATATAACAACGTGAGGTTTCAATATATAAACAAGCTTCATATTACATAAAATGGTTGAATATAGCCAAAACGTACTTGGGAAGTACTCTATGCTATTGCACACTAGAAGTGATGGATCAACTATTTTATTTCTCTTCTTATGTGTCCATATGGTTTCCAATAGTTTGTCAATATTTATGTCAAATTCATGTTGAATTAATATAAGTATCATGGACATGAAAAGGCACATTCTTTTCATATTTATGTTGATGGATAGGCAATAGGAGTGAGGTGGTTACAAGGTTGGAAGTAGTTATTAGAATAAGGAAAAAAGATAATTATTAGGGAAAATAAACTAGTCAAGCTTGAAAATGAGATAGTTGTTTTTGAAATTATTTTAAAAATGTTTAAGGATGATCATACAAGAGGAGTTATGGGACAACCATAGAATTGATTTCAAAAAATTGCCCATATATCAATTTTTCATCATTAGAATTAAAAATCATAAATGAAAATGTAATTTAATTACTTATTAGGTAGAACCCATTCTATTGATACACTTCAGCATAGGAACCTAACGTGTGTTGGGCACTAAATAATTGTGAGAAAAAAATCTGAAAACTTTTGAAATATTACAAGTAAAAAATACACCTCAATAATTTCAGAATGATTATGCCAATATCTGAGGAGAAAATAGATTATGTATTCAGCATCAAAGTTCCAAACCTGTTAGGCTATTACAATACATAATTTTTTAATTTAGACCTTCTACTATTATTAGATGTCTTGATTTGCATGCAAACGTCATGAGTGGCTGTGGATGAGATAGCTTCCTATTACGAGAGGGACTAGCTCTTTCTTTTCTTTGGTTCTTCTGAGTTGAAGATCTTTTGACCTTTCTTTGCCTTTTCCTTTTTCCTTTTTATCTTCCATGTGATGATTTTGGCCATCAATTTTTATTGAATTTTTTGATCAAATTTTCTCATTTGAAGCTTCTATCAGGTAAGTCTCCAAAGTTCAATCATTTTTTCAGATGAAGTTGTTTCAACGTTGTGAATTCTCTTAAGTAATTTATATAAATATATATAACGAGTATAACGAGTATTGGTTTTGGTTTTCAAACTAGATTCATCCCTTCTTCCCAAAAGCTTTACTTCTTTTACGTTGAATTTGAAAAAAACATGTGGAAAATGTTAGTTTTAATTAAAAATAATATGGTGATATTAAAAAATTAGATCTACTTCAAAATTAGACAGGCCATAAATTATTTGGAAAGAATTTCAGCTCATATTATGTTTTTGAAAATTATAGTTAAATCAATAGCCATGAATTTGATATTTTAGTAGTCTCCGGACTACTTGAGGAGGTGAATTCAGACTTATGAAAGCCACATCCACCAGAGATCTCAGTATAGTGTGAAGTGACTTAGAGCATCTCCAACGGTGCTCAGTATGTGATTCCAGACACTACAATTTATTGCAAAACAGTCAAAATGTTCCGGTTTAGCTCAGGCAATTGGTTTTTTTGCACCAAATTCGTGCAGCGTGCAGTGCCTGGTAAATGGCGCAACACAGTTGTACACCTCCCAAAGAGAGTGTAATAAATTGCACTGATTGCGGTTCAGTATTTCTGATTGGTCGATCACAATGATTGGTCCAGGTGGTTTGCTATTAGTAGTTCCCCACGTATATGCAGTTCCAGTTTAAGTTTTATTGATGGGATTGCCCAAAAAAAAACGGCTAAACTTAGACATTTAATTTTACTATTAAGAGTTACATATTGAGCACTGATGAAGATGCTCTTAGTGTTAATGCCAAGAACTTCATATTTCAAGGTAAAATGGTCTTGTATTCTTTTATCAATTGTCAACTCCACCTTTTTTTTTTTTCTTTCCCCTCATTTCACTTAATCCATTTCATACTAGACCAATGGGTACTTGTGTTGTTGACCGAAATATATACATTAAACCTCCTCTAAGGTTACCCATCCCATTATATTCTGATTTGAGTGAACTTAATTTCAAAGTTCTTATGAAAAAATATATTTCTTAAAACACAACTCTCAATATGTAATATTATTAAGAGATTCTAAAACAAATCTTTTCAAGGCTCCAAAAGATATAACTTTTCAAAAAACTTGGTCCCAAGTGTTAGGGACATAATTTTCCAAAAAAACTCAATTATGAAAAAACTCAATTTTAGAGTTTTAATTACTTTCACAAGCAAAAATCACAAAATTGAGAAAGAAATCCCTGCGAACTACTTGAACCATGTTCAAAAATCTGGTGATGTTTACAGATTCTTTTGAATTCTTTTTCAAATTTTTGCAATTTAAAAAATAAACTTGGATTTGCCACAGAAAATGTCCCAAGTTTTGCAACAATGTGAAATTCCACACAAAAAACAGCCAGGAACTTTGTGAGTTCCCGAAATGGCATTTCCATTAATCTTTTGTCCATTCCACAAGAATTGTCCAAATTTCAACCCGTGTTGTAACTTCTAACTCCCAACTTGTTTTCCTTTTTCTTTTTGTTTTGTTTCAGTTTCCAAACTACCCTCCAATTTGAAGATCAGGTGTGCTACAAAATCCTTCAACCCTCATTGTCACACTCCACCTCCCCCTTTTCCCTGTTCTTATAACATACAGAGTCGTATGGCTCAACTCCAGCATTGTGAGAACAATTTGACACAATCAGAAAGATTGATTTGCTTGTACTCACATGCCTATCTGATTCCTCTACAAATTGTTTTTCCTCCCAGCAAATGCTTTATACACTACATTGTTTCTCGTATCCAGTGATCTGAAACATACCCAAGACCTTGTGTCAGATATGCACACCATTACTTAATTCCTTATAGCAGACAATTTCAAGGAGCAAGTCGTTGTGGGTCATGTGGGAACAGTGACATCTTGCAAATGTTGTTGAGAGAGCACAAAAGAGCATCACCACATGCTCCAGTCCTCAGTCCTACTCCAACTCCTCCATGTGGCACTGCCTCCCACCTGACCTTGAGCAAGAAACATTTTCCCATCAGCAATAATCCTCATAGTTCAAATCTCTACCACGTGGAAATAAATAGGATGAGGAGGATAGCTACTATAATCTGATGCGATGTTAAGATCCTCTTCTGAGCTTGATTATTTTGCAAACAACTGCAAATAGCTCAAACAATTTCAATCCTACCCTTTTGTCAAAAAGATGTCAAAGAAAAGTGGTGTCACCTGAAGAGTCAATGTAAGATCACAGTGTATTAACATCAATACCACATTCAATCACTTGCTTGGTAAGCAACTCTGCATCATGTATACACTGGCCACCTGAAATAAGACTGCCAGGAGCCTGGAGAACCAGATGACATTCTGCAAAGTCAAAAGTGAATGGAGCTTTGGTGAGCATGTCCAGATGATGCACATCTTTTGCCAACTTCCAGGCATTCATTGTGGTGAATTGAATATAAGTTATGGTTAACATTGACCCTTTTCCCGTTGTTTGATGAACTTCCTCTAGACAAGCTGGTATCCCACTCCCCTCAAATGAAACAAGAGGTTGAAAACTAATACTTGCAAATTGCTTTTCTATTTACTAACATGTGTGTCCACAGAAATCGTGAAAGTGCTCGGAACAGAAAACTATTGTGGAGTCCAGATGCCTTGAGGCATTTGGTGAGATTAGATTTTTTTAAGAAACAAGTGAACTTCAATTCATATCCTAAACTAGTAATAAACTGGATGTGAATTAATTATAGGCAATTCGCTTTTTGCCGGTTCTTTCAGAACTCTTCATGTGGAGTGTAATTCAGCCAGGACATGGAAATGGGGCTGGGATATTCAAGGGAGAGGAACCATGGCAATCCTTGCAATGGTGAATGTGGAGTGTGCTAACGTCTTGAATATAAATTGGAAGATGGGATTGCTGCAGCTACAGAGAAAAGTCATTCATGTGAGTAGACTATTCATTGAGCTGATCCCAACAAATTGATTTCCATCACATGTAGCTGTGCAAAGAATGTCAACTGGTCAGCTAGAACAGGACTACATGCAGTGTGCCTAGTTTTGACACAAAATTGCTATTTGTGGTTTGCTGAGACTCTGCTCACAGGAAAACATGACACAGACTTCAAGTTTTGAGTATGCAGTTAAAAGATTGCCAGAAAAGTAGAGAATTTGAAAGACCAATTGCTATCTCATAAAGAACGTAACTTCTGCAAATATGATTGAAGTTTTATCCATGAAAATTTGTGTCCTGTGTCGAGAGCTTGTTCTACAGAAGATCCTGACTTGTACAACAGAAAAACTTGTACTCAACTAAGGTTTGCAGATTAAGCAGCTGCAGCACAATTAAGCAAAATCTGAGAACAGTTGTGAGAATACATCATCTACAGACTATGGCTGAAGGTTGCAGCAAATCATGACTGGTTCCAGCCATCTTCAGAGAAGTCTCTGAAGATGCACAAGGATTTTCCCAAGCTGCAGCTACTTGCTCCTGCCATTTCTGGTGCCTCCACCTCGTGTAGAATTTGGGTTGTTAGGATCCTGTGGTTTTGGAGGTTGTTTGATCTTTGATGGCCCAATATCACCAAAAGAATTGAAGTTGTCCTGTGGGCTAGTGCTACCAGCAGCTGCAGAAACACAACCCACCTGCTTCACCATCTGATGCAGGTTCTTCATCTGATCTTTGACACACGACATACTGAGATTTTATGGGGATCAAGTGGAGCTGAAGCCGCTGATGATCCCGGTGACTTCGGAGACTTCTCCCTTCTGGAATTATAATCATGCACATCAGAGAACACAAGAAGTACGTAACCTGACCCTTCTTCACAAAGACAGAGTGGGTTCTTGTCAAAAACCAACGAAGAACAGCAAGCTCCCGTTTCATCCTAACATTGCAAAATCACGAAACAGAAGGCACTGCAAGTATAAAGAAACAAGGTCCTATGTTGGTCGCTTTTCATTAGGCTGCTGTTATCACATCACACTGTGTGTAACGACAGTTGCAACTAGGACAGAAGAAGAAGGAAGTAAAATGTAATCACCTGCACTTTCCGATAGACGTCGATGCGGGGTCGGAGTAGCACCACCCAACTGATCGATTTCTTGTGCAAATCTTTCTGGGTTGCCAGCTAACAACTACATGCAAACTTATATTCTCTATGTTTGATAAGCTCGAATTGTGAACTGATTTGCGAAGACGGAGAGCAGATTGATAGCAATGCGAGAGGAGGCTTGAGTTTGAGAAGCGCGCATTGATGTGAATTATTTATGATATGTGAGTACAGCGATGGCTGTAAACCTGTGCAAAAACTTGGGACAAACTTGGAGGACACACCAAGGTAGAAGAGACGGCGGAGACTTGGCCAGTTTGTTGTAGGTTAAGGGAATGCACTAAATGCTAGGGGAAATACCTGCAGAATTGCAACTGCTGCAAATATATTTGGCCTTCCAGTTAGAAACAAACCAAGGGGAGCCTGAATAGGCCTCCTCTGCTTGTAATGTACTGTGGAACAAGCCTGATAGGGTCCATTCCACCTAGGAACTTGTGGAACCTGGTAGGTACCGTGAGATACATTCCATTAGTTGGTAACAGGTTCTACAAGGGCCTGTTCCAGATCATAACTGGTGCTCCCCATCATCGATGCTAATCACAAGTAGACCTGGCATGACCAGTTCAATGGAGTCAGCAGATTGACCACCTCTCCTCATTTAAACAATGATGCTTAAAGTAACAATCAGCGATTTTAATTTTTTGGCGAAACAGTTTCTGAAAACTGAAAATTCTGTCGCAAATTCCCTGTTTTTGAGAAAAAAATTCGCCAAAAAGCAACAGAAAACTGGTTTTTTGCGGATGGTGTCGCCACATTTATGCCTCCTGGCTACAGTTTTCAGAGTTTTTAAAAGTTAATTCGCCAGTTTAGTCCAAATCTGCCTATGGATGTTCGCCACCCTGGCTACATCAGGAAATTGAAAACAAAAATACTGGTAACAATCAATCTTTTGGATCAGCCTTTGGATCTTGACAATAGGAGTATCTACCCCATTCCCTAAACTGATGGGCATGAAATTTTCTTGGAGTTCCACACTACGGTTGCAAAAGAAAGGTACACTATTGTACATAAAGCATTGTGCCCATTCGTACATCATCACATTCGATGTCCCATTTAGGAAGATTCAATACCTATTGAACATGGTGCTCATGCACATATTCTGGAGTCAATGTGCCAACAATAAAGGTGTACCTAGTATACCTTTAGGAACAAAATCACATAGCACTATCAGGACTAGTAGAATTTAATTTATTTACTCAACCCTTTAAGCATGGACATATAAAGAAAAACCCTAGCATAATTTATGAGTCACAAAACAACTCCAAATTATTAAAATGGATATCTTGTGTGATAGTGTCAGCACGTCAGTGCGTCTTCAAAACTAAGCCACGATGTTCAAAATAATTCTCAGTTTAGAGAAACATTGAAATTCAGCAAATTTTAATGTTTGTCAAAATCCATTGATCCCCTCTTTCCACAATGTCGGCCCATTCATAGGTTCTCTTTTACGTATGCGAGAAGTATGCCTACAAATTTTGTAGCATACTTACAATCTTTCCCACAATGCTCAATTTAGAAAAGTTTTGGACCATCAAAGTGGTGTGATAGTTCACACAATGTACATCAATCATGAATGGTGCATTTTGATCTTTCAATTGGACTATCACATTTGCTCTAATGTCCTTCACGTCATTAGTTTAAAAAATGATTAGTTTGGATACAATTATTTTCAAAGTCAAATCACTAAAAAAAACCATCGTAACATCCACCAAAATGTATTTCAAATCATCATAAATGGTCTTATCAACTTGTTTCAAGGATAATAACAAACTAGTCCGCTACCAATCTTCAACCATGTAAGCATGTATAGGAACCTAAGACTACTAATTAACAATTATAATTTCATCGTTAGAGAAAAAATGGCCTTAGCACTCTCAACCAAAGATTTGGTTTTGTTAACAATCACATCATGCATGTAACATGGCCTCTCTCAACCAATTACATTTGACTAATGGAATTTTGGAAAATTCATGACATCAAGGAAAATTATGTAAAAAAATTCTCATATTCTTGTAATCAATCACAAGTCTACCTTCAATTAACATGTGAAAATTAACAAACAAAAAATTGAACCGATTTTTTTGTGTCTTTCCAATATTAACATGACAAACTTGCTACTTATTACAATTATATTTTTCTTGAGTGCAACATATAAATATTCATTCTCAACATGGACAAAATCTTTGTTCATGTAATACCCACCAATTTTATAAACTCTTGAGACTAAAATCAAAACCTTTCTCCTACCACCATGCATCCAGAGGCTATTCAATTTAAGGACTAACATTTTTTCCTTGCTTTTTGTTTTATACAACCTTTTATTAAAAACTTCTTGAGCCACCATTTGGCAATAGCAATTGTGCAAATTTTTTATAGGTCCACATTATTTAAAAATGGATGTGATGCACATAACTTTTGTGCTAAATAATATGAATAGCAATGCAATACAACATTTATGTTTAGACAATATGAATAGAAGTACAACATCCATGTTTAGAAAATGGACAAACATTTGTGCTTAAACAATATGAATAGATGTATGATAGTTGTGTTTAAACAACATGAACATATGAAAAAAAATTGCATGACCATTATTTTGATTTAACAACCAATGAAATTAATGATGTTGCATCGTACTTGCTACACATTCTCATGTGCATACACCACTAATTCAACCCATGGAAGTTTTGCACTCCACACATCCTAAAACACCAAATCTTGTTCACATTCCTTTCATTTAAATTTTTTTTTAAAGATAAATTCACTAATCAATGTCTAACATAGGTTCAAGAAAGAGTTAGGGTTTGGGTGTTGGTTGTTACTAGAGGATGCTACAACTATTGGTTGGTTAATTTTGAAAAAAATAATAATGGAACTTGAAGTTTTAGGGAGGTTGCAAAGCTGCCACATTTCATTAAAAATTAATTTTTAAGAAAAAACGATTTAAAACACTTGAACACTAAACCCTAAACCTATCAATCATGAAACACTTTGAAAAGCTAGACTAAAGTTCCCTAAACATGTTGATCATGATTCACAAGCAGCGAGCACACAAAAAAAAAGTTCACTTGAAACCTATGAACTATGGGATTCTAGAACTAAGAAATATGTGATACCTTGGTCTTTCAAAAATATCCAAATAACCTTGTTTTAGCGTTTTAGGCAGAAGGAGGTTGAAATCTGGCAAGATTTCGCCATTAAAAAAAACACTGCTGCTGGTATAGTCCTTGGACAGGGCAGGCTTCCTAATTTGGGCTCTGTTGCCTGTAAGGAGGCCATTATGGGTATTGTATTCCCTTTTGCATGGCTGCATGATCCCCAACTACTTCCTTATCGTTGCCATTGATGTTCCCTCAATTTGAACGTTTAACTTTGGAGCAGATCCTTCCCGAAACACATGTTTTCTAAGAACGGTTGCCTTGCGCAGTGAACCTTGACTTGGAGAAGGCCCTACTATTCCGACCTTACTTCTTTGGACACAGCCAAATTTTTGTCAAAATGTTTTTGAATCTGTCTCTCTAATTTAAAATGCTTGTGCAAATTTCAATGCAATTTTATTCAAAGAATGAAGTTCACCCAAGGTTGAATAAGCCTACGTCTACTTCCATGGAATTTCCAATTTGAAAGAAACATTGAATGAATGAATGATATTGTCTTAGAATCTTGGGTCAAATTTGCTTCATCTATAATTGACAGGAACAAACTATGTTAATTTCACATGCAAATGAAATATTCAAATTTGAAACTTTCAAGGCCAAAATTTTCCCCAAAAAGTTTTTCAATCTTTTTCTGCAATTCCAAATTTTAGTACCAAATTTCCAATGCAATTTTATTCAAAAGAATGAAGTTTGAAGGTCACACAAAGTAAAAATAATCATACTAATTCCATGGAAATTCAATGGAAACTTCTTCTTCTCTAGTTGCTGCTTAATGAAAGGGGGAATGAGTGAATGAATGAATATATGGTCTTACAAATCCCTAATGAAAAGAATGAACTATGCAATTTGAACATGTAAAAGGAAGATTCAAATTTGAAGTTTTTGGACAGGGCTAAATCCCCTCCCCCCACCCCAAAATGGCCAAATGTTTTCAAACTGTTGTTGGATGTCCAGTGCAAACGAAATTTTTGTTGTGTGAAGTGCCAAAGGATTAGCTTGCTAAACTCTGCCAAGGTTTAGGGTTTAAGATCCGTCACAACGCTCAAGCTTGCCATAGATGAGCTGCAAATGTCGTTAAGTCGCAGCAGCTTTGCAGGAGTTCTTTGCCCTTCAGGAATTGGATTGCAATTTGAAGATGTCACCAGAGTATTTCTGATCAAGAGCTTTCAATTCCAAGCCTAGCAAGAGATTAGCGTCGATATTGACGTTTTGTGAGCCTACGGTCTTTGGTTTTGGTGGACGTTTTTTAGGGGGATTCCAGATATTCTTCCTTGGATCTGTGAACGAAATGATATGAAACGCCTCTTCATTGTTGTGACTGCTGATCTCGCCACAGACACCATGATCGATCTTCCGTGCTTTGACCAGCTGCATCAGCGCCGCTGCCTCATATTTCTTCATTTTTCCAACAAAGACCAATGTCAATTTACAACACGCGTGCAGAGGATTCAAGTCTGTGAGATGCCTGGCTGGTGATGAGCGTCAGCTGTGGATATTTTGCAGTCCTGCACATCAAAGTCGACACAATGAGCAGGGAAAAAAAATACCATAATATTTCTCGGGGAAATTTTACCAACTACAGATGTACAATTTTCGATGGAAGAGAATTAGTTCTAGAGCCGCGGTCCTTGTTCTTGACCCTGGAAACGATAAACTTTCACACCTAAGATGAAATCGAAAAGGAATCTAGAGGAAGACTACCTTGGAGTAGTTAGCTGCATATCACGCAATAGAGAATGAAGAGGCAAGTTTCCTCAATTATCATGCAGCTGGAAGGTGAGAAATTAAGGCCGCCACACTACCCAGAATCGAATATTGTTGGAAAAAATTGAAGTGCAGTTGGCTGCAGCCTTCAAGGCTGGCTCAAAGGCTTTGTTGCTTGAAGACTAGCTTGAGCTTAGATCCCATTTCGTGTAGATGGAAAACACGACAATTGTAATATACTAGAGGGTGAAAACAGTGCCTTTGATCGAATGGATTGAGTTTTCAGAAAAATATTCAGAGATGTGTGTTTCAAAGGAAAACCCAAATCATTTACAATAGGAGTCCAGGGACTCGGAGAAAGTTGTAGCTGATGATGTCTTCTTCTTTCCCAATTCTTTCTCTTTTTTGATGCGTGTAATCGACTGTCAGACCGAAAAGCAGATCACAAGAAACCACAATTGGTACCAAAAATGCGCTGCACCTGCAACTCATTACAAATTCTTTCGCCATTTCAATCGCACTTCAATTTGAAATGACCCGCCTACCCATACCGTGTCCAATAACCGACAGCTTCAAGCACACTCAAACTGCCGGCTAGAGATACCTAAATCCGTCCCGGGTTCGGATCAGATGGACGGCAACTCCTTAGCAACAGACCGAGAAGATATCAAGGTGAAGTCGACCATTCAACACTAAAAACAAGAGCACTCAACACCACAAAGGAAAGCACTCAACAACGTTCCCCCAACTCCTCCATTGCCAGGTAAGAATTCGAATTTCCAATCCTAGTAATTTAGGGTTTCAGGAACCAAATCTTCTAAAGACCTTTTCACAATTGCTTTCTTCGCCATGCACAGACCATAAACAGGTAAACACTCTTCCCTTCATGTTCCTCCACTGCCTTTTTTTGTGCAGAACAACAATGACAAAGAATTTTCATGCATATGTTACATGTCCCAAAAGAGACCTATCAAAGTACAAATAGAACTATTATTTCCATTCCATAGACTCCAAACAAGATTAAACATAATTCATAATTTAAAACACATCTAGCACTCTACTGAATCAATTATAGAATCCCATTTTCTCCTAATTTGAGTTGTTTGTCCAATTTTACACTTCATTTACATCATTTCTTCCATGTACTATGTGGGTCAATGTGTTTGTGTGCATCAACGTGTTTGTGTATCTATGTGTCCTGAATTCTTATGTTGACTTATTTGTGTATCTATGAAGGACTATCAGGTTGTTTCATTGTCCTTATGATTGCTTATCATTACACTTCTACTCTTATCATTACACTTCTACTTGTGGATCATATCTATGTGTATTATGTGTTTGTGCATGTTTGTCTGTATCTATTAAACTTTTCAATCCATGTCTGCAATTCCTTGTGTCCTTGTACTTCCTCTTATATTTCATTATCACACATCTTTAGTATATGTGTCAAACAATGTCAAAAATATTTCTATTAACATTTCTCGTGTTATTGTTTATTAAAATCCATCAATTGGTGTAGATGGTTTTGAGTGTTATCCATTTCCATTTATTTTATGTCCATGCCAATAAAAATCTTGATTTCTGTAATCCAATTATGTATTCTAGGTCTTGGTTTTTGCACTAGTTTGTATACTATTATGAAATGGTGCAACTTTCAACATGAGTACATGCATTCGACTACATCCATAGTAATCATAGTTGTAACTACATGTCTTGACATGATTACATGCCAATTTTATGTATTGTATTCAGTTTTTGTTCATTATTTATGTTTAAAATTTAGATTTTTGCAAAGTAGATCCAAAGTGCCTCACGAACAACAAAGAAAAAGCACCAGGAAGACAAACTTGAAAAATTGGTGACATAAGCATTTTAAATTTCCAACACATTTCAATTTCATATGTGATAATAGTGACATGATGCATGGAGAAACACTTGGTGGCTACCACGCATTTTTCTAAAAGATGAATTGGAAAGCTAATGCGCTCCCAAATTCCTTGTTAGACCCAAGTTGGGTCTAAAGATATCAAACATCGGAATTGTTTAGAACTTGGTGCACACTCCCAACTTCCAACACTAAAAGGGGTAGAAGGGCATGTTGAAGTTTCAGGGTTAGACTAGGAAGAGGGACAAGCTTTATTTAGTTACTCGGACGTGCATCAAACCAACAACAAGTTGGTTAGTTCCCCATCAGGAATGCTAGGACAAGCCATGGGCGACCTTAAACTCACATGACTCATCACAGCCCAGATTCAGGGGAAACCACCACCTTCCCCCATATATTATTCTCTATGTTACTCTTCGACACCTACATCCAAATGACACTTTTTCCCAAGACTCCCAAAGATGAATCCCAAATTTGTCCCGATTTGGACTCCCAGGACTTTGGAAGTTCATAACTCTTTGCTCAGACTTCTGATTGGGATGAGGTCTGAAGCAAACTTGTAGCTCTTTTTTATAACTTTTCAACGGTGTGTTGCACTCTCCCTACACACACTAGGGTTAAGTCGATTCCTGACTTTTAATGGTCGGGAATCAAATTGACAATTTGATTCCCGGCCCTTTTTTCGACCATAACTTATGTTGCAGATTTTTGAATGGCTCATCCAAGGCCATTTTCAACATCTACACTTCAAGACCTTTCCAACGATATAAAAAACACCTTTAGGTAAGGTGTTTTATCCCCTGCAATTGAATTTTGAGTTTTCAAGAGTCTCAGAGGACTCTCGAGTCTACATTTTGGGAGTGTGAGTGTCATCTTCACACTTCTTCAAAGTGGGGTTGCGACAGAAGCGCCTAATGGCTGCTAAGTGATTATCTAAAAGATGGATTGAAAACCACTCGATGGCCACCAAACATTTATTGAAAAGATACATAAAACAATTCCTTATGGCCACTAGGTGTTTCTCACGAAAACGCATTGAAAAATGCATGGTTGTTGCCAAACATTTTTCACAAAGACTTTTTGAAAATGCTTTATGACTATTAGGCAATTCTCAAGATGATGCATTAAAAACGCCTATCAACCACCAAACATTTTTTACAAAGATGCATTGAAAAACATTTAATGACTGCTACACATTTTTCAAGAAAATGCATTGAAATTACGAGTTGCCAAATGTTTTTCATGGAGACACACAAAGAAATGTTTATCAATCACTAGGCAATTCTTTAAAAGATGGACTCAAGAGCGCATGGCAACCAACAAGTGTTTCTTGAGAAAATACATAGAAAAACATCTAGCGACCATTAAGCATTTTTCACAAAGATGTTTAGCGACCACTAGGCATTTCTCATGAAGATGCCTTGAGAAACGTTTGGCAGTTGCCAGACACTTTTGAGAAAAATGCATTGAGAAATGCTTAGTAGTTGCAAGGCATTTCTTAAGAAGATGCATGGAAAAATGTTTAGAGGACGCTAAGGATTCTTAAAAAAGATGCATAAAAAACATTTGGTAACTATGAGGCATTTCCTTGTTAAAATAATTGATGGACAAAGATGATTATTGCTTGTGATAAGTACATTCCACCATTGATGAAGAAGGTTGTTGAAGAGTATTTTGGCATGCAAATATGTATCTCGAAATTAAACTCGAAATATGTTCCCTCATTTCAAAAGTAACTGCTTGGGCAGCAAGGCTTCTAAACTAGCTTAATACATTCATTGAGTTCCATGTTATCAATAATGGAAACCAGAATTTAATGAAGAAGATGCCCATCCAAGATCTAAAGGTATGGACTCATGACTCAGACATGGTCATTGTCATGTTTAAGGACCCATGTAAAAAGATTTTGTTGGGTCTCATCTACTCAATAAACATAATCAGCAATGAGCTCACCTTGACATCAATTGAAAAAGGTTTTTTTGTGAAAACATGAAGGACAAAACATCACATGATGTCATTGTTAAATGGAATGAATTCATTGAACGTTTAAAAATTGAATAAGACAAATCGCAAAAGAGTTTCAAAGAGGCTTAGACCATGCATTCATGAACTTTGAGGGGTTTAGTGGCCTTCATCCAACAAAATAACAAAAAAAGGACCAAAAAAAAAAGATCTTGACAAAATTAGTTGTTGAGAAAGTAAATAAAGGATTTGATAGGGCAAAATGTTGACTCATCAATGACGTATTAGGCAATGAGTTTTTAGGTTGCTTTCCTTTTGGGAATGATTCGTTTCTAGGTATTTCCATTGATGTTCATCGTTTCAAAAGAGCACCTCCCAACATTGTTTATTATCTACTCTCGGATATCCACAAGAATGAGATTAAAAATAAAATCACACAATATAATAAGTTTGACACAAAAATGCCCATTTTTGTGATCCCCAAGGACCTGCATAATGCCAACCATATCACTCTTCATAAGCCGAATAAGTGGGAGGATATTCAGGACAGTCAATATCTGATTATTAACAAGCAATACACAATTATTATTGCAAAAGTGCATTAGTTACATCCCTAATTACTTATATTTCCTATTTTATGGTGTGCAATGAAAATTCCAAAATTATAATTTGAAAGCATAATCTCATTTTGGTATTTAATAGGAACTTATAAATGACCCCAATATGAGGCCTTAGTTTCAAGAGATCTACAAAAACTTCCAAATTATTGTAATATGGACACTGATTTCGAAAAGATTTGCAAGCTTTCCAAAATATAAAACAATAAGGAATGTGACTTCAACACAAAGCTTTCAAATAAGGAAAATCTTGCACATGCATGAAGGATATGGGACACATACGAAAGGCCTCATTTGAATTTGGATGCATTTTTTCAACATATTGAGGAATACAAGGTATCAATATTAAATGATTAATTTCCATGCAAAATTGTGATTGTTTGTTTTTCAATCATATTTCTAAGTTTTGTTGTGGTTATGAAATGTGTTGTAGAAATTTGAAGAAACTCTCAAGCATGTTCTGAATGTTGAATCAACAAAGGAGTGCATGAATATCCTTCTACTTACAAATGTAGTCTTCTAGTTATGGTAAAATGACGCGCTCCTAAGTCCCGGGGTGAACCCACTTGAAGGTTTCACCTTGGCAAATTGCGAAAAGTTGGGACTTAGTGCACGCTCTCGACTTCCAACACTAGAAAAGGGTAGAGGGTCATGTTGGGAGTCCCAGGATTAGACTACGAAGAGGGACTAGCTTAGCTTGTGTGAACCTGCATCCAAAAACCAACCACATGAGGTTAGTTTAGCATTGGGGACACCCTTGGGTGTTGGGACAAGCCACGGGCACTTGGACACACAAGACTCACCACGGCCTGGACTCGGGGGAAACCACCACCTTCCCCCATATAGTATTCTCTGCAGCTCGCAGTGGAGGCTACATCCAAATGGCACAAATTCCCGAGATTCCCGAAATGGAGTCCCGAAATTGTCCCGGCGGGACTCCCGGAAATTTGAACGGCCATAACTCCCGACTGCAGAGTCCGATCGTGACGAGGTCTAAACCAAAGTTGTAACCCTCGTCGAGATCTTTCCAACGCCATATTGCACTCCCAAATTGGACGTCGGGAAGAGGTCGATTCCCGACTTTTACTGGTCGGGAGTCAAACTGCCAGTTTGACTCCCGGCCCTTCTTTTGCCCATAACTTGGGCTGCAGATGTCCAAATGAATAATGCGAGGCCATTTTCGATATCTACGTTTCAAGACCTTTCCAATGGCACCAAGAACACCCCAATGCGAGGTGTTTTGGGCCTTGCTGTCGAGCTCTGAACATTCGGGAGTCCCAAAGGACTCCCAATCCCCATCTTTTCCAAGTGTTGGGCTTATTGAATTGTGTTTTATGAATTTTTGAAATGTGGGCTGTATAATACGTATAATACATGTATAATACATTTTGTTTGATACAATGAACAAATGTGAGCTGTATTCTCTGCTGGGGGCACATCATGAATCATTGAACTGTGTTTTATGAATTTTTGAAATGTGGGTTGTATAATACGTATAATACGTGTATAATATGTTTTGTTTTGTGGAGTGCACAGCCTACAGCTAATAACTACAACACGCGCAGTTATATAGTTGTACACATGGCCGTGTGATGAAGGTGATGTATACTTGAAAAGTAGCCGTTAGTATTATACGATGTATAATACGAGTGTATTATACGCACGTTCTATACATACGTTTCAATAATTGGGCTTCACCCCCACATTTTGCCAAAGTGGGGTTGCGACATAAAATGTCCTCCTTGGATGGGAGAGGCACAACATCCTTGATGGACCTAGAGATGTGCCAACATGTATGCCAAAATCAATTGGAAAATCTACTTTTGATTATTTAACAAATCTCAAGGAAGAACAATTCGAAAAGTTATTGAGGGGGCTCCTTTCAAAAATAAGCTCAAGCAAGTCAGATCCAACGAGATGGCTTTGTTATTTCTGGTGTCAAAACAAAACTTGAACCCCTCCTATTTGCACATCTCATACACTAAAAATCATTAAAAAAATGGATCAGAATTGATAAACTTATGACCCCTCAAAATAGAAGGGGTCAAGAACTCAAAAAACAAACAACTAAATGTTACAAAGCCAATTCTTGAACATCCAAAAAATTCTTTATATGTTGCTCTTTCGCTATTAGAATTCGAAGATGATTTGTAGAACTCAAGGTGGTGTTCTTATAGAACTTTGTGTCATTTAAAATGAACAAGAAATAACAAAGTTATAAGCTTTGAAAGTAGGAAGGTTCCAAAGAAAAAAAACACATTTTGTAAATTCCAATTTTTTTGTTTTTTCTTGCTATTTTTTCATTGTTCCTTTTCCTTTGCACTTGAAAGATGATTTTTAGAGCTTGAGGTAGCATTCCCATATCATTTTGAATCACTCAAAATGAAGCAAGATGACAAAGATTTGAATAAATGTTCGACGATAATGTAGAATTAGCGATGGGCAATTCTATCTTATCACAAAAAAGTCTTGGGACTATTGGGTGGGTGCAACACTTTAATTTTTCATGTGAAACTCCTCACATTTTATTTTGACTCAAAAGTTGATTGAGATATTGTGGGTGAACAAATGATGTGGAAATAACATATTTTGCATATGTACCTTAAGATCAACAAATCCATAATTCTTTGTTCTGATGGCATTGTCAAAGCTTAATTCTTAATTGGGGTGAAGGCTTCCATTTGTCTACCAATGTGTTATTAATTATTATCTAGTAAAAATGTCAATTTATTTCTTAAGTATCATTGATAATAAATAGGGTCATAGCATACATCAAAATCTTGGTGTAGATGTAATAGATCCAATGATGCTGGTTGAGAAAATATCTTGTTTTACAACCTCAAAAACAACATTTGGGGCTAGTTGTGGGCAAGGAAGGATTTGAACCCTCAACACGTGGTTCCTAGCCATGTGTTCTAATCCTTTGAGCTATAGGCCCCTTTATTATGTAATTTATAATTGCCCTCAATAAATCTATAAATTTTCAATTTGATATGTTTGGAGCATTGTTGATTTTGTATCCATATTGTATTGTCAATTTTATTTATACCCTTATAATTTCATCAAGGTAAAAGACATATTCAAAATGAAGTTTCATCATACCAATGATAAAGTTGTTTAAAATCAAACCTAATCCTTCATGAACTTAAACATGACCAAAATAAAATATTCATTTGTGAAACCAATGAACAACCACCACAACTTACATGTTTATATACATTACCATAGCTTAGGTCAATTTTCACATTGCTAAAACGAATATTTTTTTTTCAAAAAAAAAGACATTCATTTTTTAATTTTGGTATTATATATTTTTCCATCTTCTACTATAATATTGTGATATGACTAGTAAAATTATGTTAAGTGTAGCTATGATAATTAGTATGATTTTCAACATGTCAACTTCATATTTTCACAAAATTTCACTATTGTGAGGATTATTTTATGACAAAACTGACTTTAAGGTAAGGTAGTGTTGTTGATGTTTTGTGATGCAATAACAACTTTCCATACTAAATCAACAAGATTTTTGTCATATTATTTGGTAGCTAATTCATATTTCGCTTTTCATTGACAATCTTAAGCATACATCAATGAAACAACCGATCTTGCAAAGGTTGAGTTTGTTTTCCAATACCTATATGCATATAGGTTTATCTTAGGCTCTAATAAAACCACCATTGGGGATATTTATTGCATGGTGGTTAAATGCAATTTTTCCGAAGAAATATATTATCATTGAATTGACAAATTTATTAAAATTAAACTTTTTTTCATTATGATAATTTAATCTTGTCATACATATCATGATAAATTACTATCAAAACATTCAACAAAAAGTTGTTAAAATTGTTTGATCGTTAACATTTATGAAATTGAAATTTTATATAAAATCTAAATGATTAAAGGAATTTTACAAATTGCACATATTTGTCAGCCTTTTTAATGACATTAAAAACCCCTAGTCAAAGGGGAGAAAAATAGATTATTCAAGATTATATTGTGTCAATTCAGAAAATATATTATTAGATAGTAGTGTTACTAAAATGTTTATAGAAAATAAATTGTATAAAGGTGAAGTCATTATCAATTTTAATGTGCTAATAAAATATGAGAAATGTGAATTAAGTTTTTATCATTTTTTAAACCATCCATAACATTTAAAGGTAAAATAAAAAGGGAAAGGTAAAGTTATATAAATCTTTTAAAATTCTACTTCCATGATCATTCTAATTTTTTTAATTATGAAAGGTTGTATTTCACTTCATGTTGAAAAGGAAGTTTTCTAAATATATGTGAAAATAAGGTAAGAACAATGGTAAAGAAGGTGGAAGTTTAGTAATTTCATAATAAGTTTTCAAAATTCATGGAACATATTCCATTAGTTATATTAATTTTTAAAAATTTAATTGTATGATCATTTAACTTTGATTCAAAATGCAAGTTTTCAAAGAATATGTAAAAAAAGTATTATGTTAAGGAGAAGGTGGAGGTTTGGAAAGGTAATACAAAAATTGTTGTAAAAGTAAAAATAATGATGAAGGTAAAGTTAATGTGCCCTTTTCATATCCCCGTAGGTTACTATGGGAAGCAATTGAGGTAGTTAAGCTTGGAAGTTGATTTGTTTCTAAGGTGCATAAGATAATGTTGTAATGTTATAAATGACTTGAAGCCATAGCCTTTGGATAAATCCAAAAAAAAAACCTTATATGGTGTACAAAAATACATGAAGAAACTTTATTAAAATCATTTTATCATTTAAATTATAATTAAAATCATTGTAAACAATTTGTAAGGGATCAATTCTTTTTTACAAATTATTGAATAGATTAGACATTGATATCTTTCTTTTCATTTTTCTTAAATAAAGTTTTATTGCATCATTTTTAACAATGAAAAAAAAATTCACCAATATTTTTTTATTATAAACTAATAAACAAACATAATTACTTTAGGATCCTTAGAAGTAAAATATAATTGATTAATGGGAAAGGTTGAACATTATGTTCAACCTCGTTTAAGGAACTAAGTCAAAATGTATAATTATGATAATAAAATCCATTACATCACATGGGTGTGTATAATTCCACATGCAACAATGTAGTAGGATTTTACCTTTTTGTTTTCTGAATTAGTTGATGATGAATATAATGATCATAGACATGTAAACAAGGACAATTTAAAACACAAAAGGGGTTGAAACATAAATGAATACTTAGATACCACACAATAAGCCACAATACAATAAACATAAAATCAAAACAAACACTAATTTTGAAATTTGTTAGAAAATAATCAAATGAATGTAACTTGGAATTTCATTACATTGTATAATATAAACCAATAACATGAAAAATGTTAGTTCTTGTCACAAACTCTAGTTGATACAAATGAAAAATAAATAATTTAATGGGTTACACTATACATGTGTTTATGGTTGAAAAGAAGATGGAAAAAAAGGGATATGGAAACATATTTAAATCCTCCTATAGAAGTTTAATATCAAGGGCACATTTTTTCTTAAAACAATGTCCATGTGAATGACAAATGGTCAACAATTAATGTATTCGGTTCATGAATTATGATTTTAAAGGGTCTAGATGGGGTATAAAAAACCACCAACCATAACCATTGATTTTTTTCATTGTGAAAATGATAACTTGAGTTGATGTTGATTTTTGGATGAACATGTACAATAATCTTCTATTTTGGGGGCATGCAAGCATAATAAAATAAATAGGGTTAGTAACCTTCCAAACTATTGTTGCATATTTTCCACAATAATGCACAAAAATGAAGTTGAATCTTTATCAACTCTCATTACAAAAGCATTTTGATGGTTGATAATGTTTGTAATAAGCTATATACAAAGTTTGAGAGACTTCGGAATAATAAAAATAGGTGATAAGCATGTTTGAAACTAGGTTGATTAAAAACCAATTTCAACCCACTTACCCATCAAAACCTTGATAGATTATAATTATAGTTTATAAAGTTTTCAAATTCATCATTCATTTTATTACATTATCAATTTTAAAAATTTAAAAATTCTATCAAATCTATATATTTTTCATATTACATGAAATCCATTTTACAAAAAAAAGACAATTGACAAACTTGTTTGCATTGTTTTAGATTTTACTTGAAATGCACATCAAACATGTAGTTTTTCATTGTTATCATAACAAATCCAAAAAATCTCCCCATGTTGATCATATATATATATAAGTTAATGTTTATGGCTACTTTACATTTTATTTGACAAGCATCACAAGTTGTTTAATTACCATGTTTCCACTTGGGAACATTTGATTATTTAATTTTCATTGAATCTAATGAATGGAGTATACAAAACACTTTTGAGATGGTATAACCAATGTTTTTTAGTTGTTTAAAAGAATTTTAAATAGCTTTTAAACTATTTGAAAATTGCATTTTTTGGGAAATTGTTTAATGCAATGTTTTATAGATAAAGGTAATGCAACATTTTTTTGGGTCATAAAGTTTTTGTCAATTTGTAAATAAATAATGTTCTTTTGCCCCATTAATTTGATTACTTAATCCATTACTTATAAAGACTCATGTCCTTGGCATTGTTGGCTCATTTTACAAAATTCAAGTTCAACAATTGTGAAAAGAAATGTAAAAGATATAAATGAATAAGAAATATTGCAATGAAAGAGGGTCCCTAAAGATAGATTTAGAACTATAAAATATATGCTTATAAATAATCTATATATAAAAGCAAAAATGGTGTTTGTCTCTATGTGTGTGTGTGTGACACGGCGTTCTGCGTTTTAACACTATGGAAGAACCGGTGACAGTTAAGAATTGGGATGAGGCGGAAGTTGGGAATTGGGATCAGGTTTTCTTTATTACTTTACAATGGGGGGGGAAGGGGGGGGGGAGTAAGGCCCCTAGGTCGGGTGGGTTTCAAAAATAAGGGGTCTATGGGGAGGGGCCTTACCCTATACTTAAGTAATTTTTAGGTTATCAACAAAGAGTAACAGACCCGAGGAGGTTATAACACCGGTTCCTTGGGTTCATTACATTATAGGAATTCCATAAAATAACCGGAACCGGGGATTCTCTAATTCTGAGTTTGAATTGGAAACACCAGAACAAAAAAGAACCGACGGTTCTTTGATTTGAAAATATGAAAGAAATGCTGGATTGGACGATTATTGACGGCCGCACATCCAACCACTAAGTGGTTATTGGAACCTCAAATAGACGGCTCTCTGATTCTGACAAATGTTTTTTTAAATAACATTATTGGGAATCGGTGGATCTCTGATCCCGACATATGAAAAAATGGGGAATCGGTGGATCTCTGATTCTGACATTCTAGTGTTTTTTAACACACCTGTGCATTACGCATAGGGTTCACACTAGTCTATATCTATATATAAAAACAAACATGGTGTCTGTCTGTGTGTGTGTCACACGACGTTCTGCGTTTTAACACTATGGCAGAACCGACGATAATTAGGAATTGGGATCAAACGGCAGTTGGGAGGAAGGGAGAGGTCGGTGAAGTAGCGGGTCGCGGGGGGGCCAGCAAGGTTGGGGGCCAGCACGAGTGAGGGGGGCCAGCAGGGGGGGGTAGCATGGGGGGGGCATGGGCGGGAAAGGACTGGGCGGGGGGGGCAACACGGGCGGGGAAGGACCGGGCGAGGGGGGGCTTGACGGGTGCATTATGCACCGGGTTCACACTAGTATAAAAACAAACATGGTGTCTGTCTGTCTGTGTGTCACACGACATTCTACGTTTTAACACTATGGTAAAACTGACGGCAATTAGGAATTGGGATCAAGCGACAATTGGGAAGGGGAAGGGAGAGGCCGATGAAGCAACGAGTCGCGGGGGGGGCCAACACGGGTGGGGGGGGCCAGTAGGGGGGGGCATGGGCGGGAAAGGACCGGACGGGGGGGGAGCACGGGCGGGGGGGGCCAACTCAGGGGGGGGGGGCACGGGCGGGAAAGGACCAGGCGGGGGGGCCTCGACGGGTGCATTATGCATCGGGTTCACACTAGTATCAATAATGTGAACTTAATGACAATTTAATGGAATGATGTTTAAAACATGGTATGTTTCATCCAACTCATGGGTGAATGATCACGTAAAATGTGGTGGTAATTTAATGGTAAGTCTTGCCATGCATCACTATTAGCACCATACTTTAGTGTTAAAGGTCATAAAACCATAAATTGTTAACATTACATTTGAACAGGCCATAAAGGTTTGAAAATTCCATTCATCTTTTTGCTAATTTTTTTATTAAATAACTAGTTATTACACCCAATAATGTATTATAGTTACCAACATGGTCTTTTGTATTTTTTTTTTTCCTAATACCTATTATTAATGCTTACTTTATATTAATTGTATTTGAATTTTGAAAAAAAAATTCATATGATAGGACTAATTGAATTATAATTTTTACCTAACAACCAATATATGAAACCTCATATTTTTACTCACATAATGAATTACAAAAAAAATGCCCCCTTGCAAATTTTATTTGAAAGTTTGTTATATTCAAGATTAGGTCTACACCAAGTTCACACAAACACATTCAAATGAACCATGTTTTAAAGTGTAAGTCTACACAATTACGTTTGAATGTGTTGTTTACACAAGTTTTAAACCTCGCAAACCCCAATCCATAAACAACGGTTAACAATTTGGTATCCATCCAAAAGATGATTGAAACAAATGTATATTCACATATTCTTTGATGGAGGCCCCTTATTTTTGGAATGTTTTAGCCCTAGGGTTGTAGCCTTCACAAATTTGAGAAAATTCTATAAAAAAAAAAGAATATTTAATCACAAAATCCTATTTTTGATAAAAAAAATATTTACAAATGTTTTGAAAGAACAATTTATGGGGGAGAATTGGACATGGTTTTCAATTTCAAACCAAATGTTCCTCTATTTTCTATAATTTTGATAATTATTCTCAAAATTTTCACCAATTGACATTAAATCTTGTTTGGGATGATTGTCGACAATGTTACATTATCATAATTAAAATGCTAAAAAAACATTTACGCACATTAAAGTTTTTTGTAAAGTGAGTGGATTAAGGGGTCCCATCATTGACTTCATCAAAATAAGTTGTGAGTGGGAAAATAGAAGATGGATCACAATAAAGGATGGGTCAAACTTTAAAACCCACTTGAAATTGGTAATTGCTAGAGTTTGATCCTATATTTTGTGAAATGCATGATTGGTTTTCTTATTTTCATGTCTTTTTATTTTTGCCATGTTTGGTATTCTTGTCTTTTTATTTTCTTGTGTGTGTGAAGCATTGCCACCAATGTTGTTCTGGAAAACAGGGTGGGTGGGCCTATTCATGTTCACCAACTTATTCCGTGTCCTAGTAGAAGGAGTCATATTGGGTATCTATGAGTAAATTCATCATTGTAGAAGACACACAACATAAAATTAATATACTAGCACATTAACTATTGAGAATATGCACACATTTTTGGATAGTGATTAAAACAACTAAAAGATATATTAAATACAAAACATGAGGAATGTTGTTTCAATTTTTTACAACTAGCAATATTCAGTCATTTGTGAATTTTTTTTAGCAAATAGTTACATATTTCATAATGTTTGAAATATAGTAAAAAATAGTTTAGTAATAAGTAAATGGAGGGTGGAGATATAATAAAATTAATTTAGTAACAAAAAAATGAATATTGAAAATTATATTCCATATGCTATGATTATAGGTCCTCATTGTGATAGAAACTTGTAAGCTTAGCCACATCAACATGCCCCCTTATAATAAAACTTCAAATTTCTCCCAAAATAAAAAAACATGCTCAAAAATCATTCAATCATTTGAAACTTAGATTAAAAATTTTCTTTCTATTTACCAAAATTGAACATCCAATGGCTTTATTCTTCCTTTGTTCTTTAGGACTATTTGTCATGAGATTAGGCCCACCTACCCCATTCTTCAAAATGGAAAGATATAGAAAATTCTAAAAGAAAAGCAAGTCTAATGGGGTACAATGCATTTGTCACAATAACAACAAACATGATGAAAGTTAAGTGGAACAAACCTCCTACAAAAACATTATTGTTTTATACCCTTTATTTGGTTTTGTTCCTTATCCTAGACCGATGTTTTTATTTTTCATGTAATCAAATTTTGACAAGTAAATGTAAGAAAGTAAAATCAAAACTCTTTCAATTATTATTAAACCATCATGCCAATATTGCATTTATAGTATGTTGTTGTATATGAAGTTTGAAAATTTTTAATCTAATAAAAGTAAATAACAAATATTTTTTAAATTAATAAGAGAAATTGTGTTCAAATTTTTTTACATTCAAAAATTTGATATATTATTACTTTTACATTGAAAGTTGAAAATGCATGAGTACATTTAATTTTTAAATTAATCAAGAAATTAAAAAATCAACTATTTCATCTACTTAAACTTGTAGTGGTTTCTTTTTTAGTTTTGTGATGTTGTCAAAGTGGGGTGATCATCCACAAAAATATTTAACCATGTTTGGTTGTGGTCCAAATATGAAAATAGAAATTTATTAAAATCCTTTTATATCATGCTACTATATGAACAATGTCTAGGAACATGGTGATTTTTAAAAAAAAATTAAATGGAAAATTGTTTTATTTTGAGAAAATATTTTACTTGGAAAAGAAATTTTGCCAAATTGGAATTTTTTAAAAATTAAAATAAAATAATTTCTTTGCTTTGTTTAAGATTACTTGTAAGTTTGGATAACCTGGAAAGTACAATTATTACTTGCAATTTTGAAAAACATATTTTAATGCATATTAAATTGCATGTGATTCTTCAATATTGTTAGCAAAAAATTAAAAAACATGACGATAATACATATTGATCATTAAAATAAATAATATTTCTAAATTTAATATCTCAAGAATTATTTTATGACTACTTTTCATTTATATTAACAAGGATCACAAATTGTTTGATTAATTATACTTTCACTCCCATTGAATTTATTTTTTGGTTTGAGATTTGGGTATCCAAGTTTGTAACTTAAAATGTGTGTACACACAAATATATGTTTTGTGTGTCCATCTTTGTCTGACAAGTTCATAAATTTTGTATGTCTACATGCAATTTTATTTTTTGAATCTTATGTTTGTGTCTTGTGTTTGGTGAATTCAAAGAGGTGGTCTCAGGTGGCAAGAAATAGAGTTGAAGGAGAAAAGGTTGTCATTTTGTGTTGAGCTTGAATCCTTTAGATAGGTGACTTCAATGAATAGTTCAAAAATTAGCATGAGAAAGACAAAGGTAGGACCAGTGCTAGATGCTAGGCTCAAAGATAAAAGTGAACTTAAAGGTAATTCTATTGTTGCAAAAAAAGATTATTTTGAGGCAAATTTTCATATTTTTCCAATAATATTACAAAAGAGGAATATTTAACCATAAACTATTTTTAAAAATAAATTCAAAATTTTTTTATGCTTTTAAAAAATCAATTTAAATCACCATGATTGCCTACAATATGAAAGGTGCTTAAGATTTTCTATTTTGATATTTTGAATATAGCCAAATTTGGCTAAAATCATATGGATGAACACAACTTGAACAACAACACAAAGTTGGACAAGTAATTTTTTAAAAATAAAAATTGGTTGCAAATGGTTTTCTCCTTCTTCATCATCATCTTCTTCAAACTTTTCACCTACTTAAAAATCTATGATAATGAAAATTTTCACAAATTTAAAACACAAAACACCAAAGTCATGCACTTAGAGCATCTCCACCGGTACTCAGTATGTGACTCCAGACACTACAATTTATTGCGAAAAAGTCAAAATGTACCGGTTTAGCTCAGGAATTTTCTGCACCAAATTTGTGCAGCTGGTCGTGGCAACACACTTGTGCACCTCCAAAAAAGAGTGTAATAAATTGGCCCTGACTGCAGCTCAGTATTTCTGATTGGTCGATCATAACTTATTGGTCCAGGTGGTTTGCTATTAGTAGTGCCCATGTTTATGCAGTTCCGGTTGCAGTTTTATTGGTGGGGTTGCTAAAAAAAAGAAAAAGCCAAACTTAGACATTTTATTTTATTTTCCAGAGTGACATAGTGAGCACTGGTGGAGATGCACTAACCTGCCACTTGTGGCAAATGGGTTATTTTCTTCTTGTTCTTCTTCATGTATCTTCTTTCCAAACTTTTCACCGACTTCCAATTTAATGCAACATTAAGGAGCTTGCACTGCAGTTGCAGAAAGAACTCGACTGCGCTTTAACTCCATTGCACCTCGAAACACGAACTGTACCAAGCTGTACTTCTTTGTACTATTGAAAAAAAAACCAAACAAAACAACAAACAAACAAAATCAAGCAATGAATGAATCAAAAACTAGATAACTTTAGAGATTGTTGGTAGGAGGCAGCTTAAAAGATTATTTCATCTTCCAAGAATCATCAACCAGACATTGTTAATTAAGTTTAACCTCTTGTTTATTTGCAGAGAAATTTGGTGAATCCTTTTCTTCGGTTGTATTGCAGATCATCATTTGCAAGTCTAGTATTTTCTTGTGCTCTCTATCATCTATGTATGTAGCTGCAAGAGTTAAGTACTAGTGTTTATTATGTTGTATGATCTTGTTGTCATGTTGCTGCAGATCAGTTCTGGACAATCTTTGCAAAGCTAGCTTGCAAAAAAATTTGTAATTGTAAGGATTTTGTTGGATCTGTTGCAGCACTACAAGAGTGTGAGACAGAGAGTGTGTCCAGGTTGAGAATATTGAGTGAGTCAGAAGGTGCACCCCCAAAAAAAAAAAGCTTCTGTCAGCTTTGAATCAGATACCCATTTGCAGATTGTGAAGAAAGATGGCAAGCTTCGTGCATCATGGAATGAGGCAGATCAGAAGGTCATGTGGTGCATTTGCATTTCTCATATGGGTTGGAGTGTGCTTGGGTGCAGTAGTTCATGAGGTGCAAGCACAAGCCGGATTAACATCGGCAGTTGCAGCAGCATCAGCTCCAGCTCCAGCTTCTGGTTCTGGACAGTAGTAGTACTGGCAGTGATCCAGAGGCTCCTCCGCCTGCAATCGGATACTACAAAGCTCATGGGTGGTTGTTGTGGTTAGCTTTTGGTGCTTTCTTCCCTGCTGGTGTCCTGGTCTCCAAATACACTCAAGCTTCTTTTCCTCACTGGTTCCATCTTCACAGAATCCTCGAGGTAATGTATATGTATTTGTCAGCTAGCTATTTTTCTCTTCGAGTAATTGGGATCAGCTGCAGCTCGCGTGCAGGTCATGTGCACCTGCGTATTACATAAGCTACATGACGATCAATGTGTTAGTTCTGTGTGTTGCATTGCATGTCGTGTTGTTGATCATCTGCTGCCTGCTGCAGGTTGTTGGAGTGGCAGCAGCGACAGTAGGACTAGCTATTGGGTTGTGGAAGTTTGATGCGCTTCATGATTCGCTTCATGCGGAGCTGGGACTTGCAATTGGGTGTCTCATCTGGGCTCAACCTTTGGTAGCTCTGCTGCTTCGACCCAAGAAGTAGGTGCAGCGATCTAGACCCACCACTCGCATGTCTCTAGCGGCTATGGATCCTGATGATGGCTGCAATGCAATTATTCGCTAATGATATATACTAGTGATGTGCTTGCAGCAGCATCTCATCTTTGGCAAACTGATGTGCAGCCTGCAAGCAATCACAAAATGCCAGCGGGCAGCGGTCCAGCCGGAAGAGAATTACTAACTTCGATCGTTGTTCGTGTGTGTTTGCAACTGCAGAGGACAATCTTTGAGGGCAGTCTGGTATGTGAGTCACTGGTTGATAGGAACAGGTGCCATTCTTCTTGGCTGGTTCAACATCTTCCTGGGCTTGGACCTTTTCTTCTCTGACTATCCTGAAGAGGGCACAGGAAAGGTTGGGTCCATGCAATATCCTTGGTCTTCATCTTCATCTTTCATTCACATCTTTCATTCACAGCTTCGTATTCCTCCTGAATCTCTGTGTCTATAGTGACTCCAGATGCACATGAATACACTGGATCTGGGATGGAACTGCTATTTCTGGTGGCATTTACGGATTCTTAGGTGATTTGATTCAAAGGAATTTGGGAAACTCTTGACTGCTTCTGCGCATGTTGTTGGTTTTCATGTGAGGTTTGCAGTGGCTGAAGACTGCATTTTCAGTTCAAGTTGCAGTGGTTTCATTTGTGTACCTGTTTCTGGAGCGACTGCCTCATGTTTGTGCACAATCCCAAGACCACCAAACACTGTGACCTCTGCTAAAAGCAACTGTAAATTATCAACTGTGCAAGATGCAGATGGGAGTAATTTCTATTGAGTTGAAGCTGGGAAGCTCAGGATTCCAATCTCTACATGAATGCCAAGAATGGATCTACTGTCATTCAACCTCAGATGCAGCTAAGAATGTTCATCAACTTATACCCTTCATTGTCCTTTTGAGTACAAAATAAGGGTTCAATTCTAAATGCTGATGAGTTCCAAGCTCCTTAGACTCCACACTGCTTTGAACTTTCAGCACTTCCTATCCCTCTATTGCTCCAAAAAAGAGTCATCAAGAGCATCTTTGTGCATCTACTCCCCCAAAACTAACAGTCTGCAAGGTTCTGGTATTCTCTAAACCCTAAATCCAAATCGTTGAATCCTAACTTCAATTCCTCCAAAAAATGGACCTGCTTCTGCTTCTTCTTCTGCAAGACATGAAGCATCTAAATCCAAGCAACTATATAGCCTCAGCAAGGTTCTGGTCTTCTCTGAACCCTGATCCCAAATCTTTGAATCCTAACATGAATTCCTCCAAAATAAGGACCGGCTTCTTCTTCTTCATCATCTTCTGCAAACAATGAAGCATCCAAATCTAAGCAAGAAAAATAACCTCGCAGGAGGATAATTCACATCAATGCTCCCAGCAAAGAGATTTTGGGAAATCTTCTGAGACCCAACAGAAACCTATGAGCATGTTGAACTGCTTGCTCCTCATGAGAGCAACAGAAATCTGAGATCTCTTTTTCCTTGCACATCATAAATTGGTACTCTTCATGAGAGAGCAAGAGAAGTCTGTGACCTCTTCTTCCCTTGCACATGATCTGAGGCACCACTGTGAAGGCAGTTTGGGGGGAAGAGGGGATCCAAGAACTGGTTGTCTGACCTATTGCTCCTTGTTTTTTTTGGCAGAGGCAAGAGCTCGATGCTTGAGTTCAGCTCTCTTCCACTTGACCATGAGGGAAGTCAAAGTGAGCAAGCTGTTGAAGAGAATGAGAGCAGACACCAAAAGCAAAGGACCCGACCAAACTACAGAGAGAAAAACACCATGGGAATCGAAGTAGGGTTGCCTGGCAAAGCTTTTCCAATGCCTGTGGAGATAGATGTTCATCCTCTCTGCAACGTACACACAAAGGAGCACACAGAAGAACATCGCCATTTGCACATTGCTGTGTTTCCTGCTTGCAACTGCGAGTACAAGGAGCGTGATATGGAAGACGATCAATCCTACCACCCATGGCTCTGTCCAGTCCACCGCATGAACAAACCCTAGAAGCGGATCCAAGAAACTACGTTGTTCTCCTCCTCCTCCTCCCCGAGCTTTCTTCCATTGCTTCCGCATCTCTTCTGTCAATCCTTCGATCATCACTGCCATTTGGTCCATGCTCGAAGCAAATGCCGACGCTACGTCCATCTTCAAGCTGTCTCAACAGATGCAAAGATCAAGCCGGTTGGTGCACTTCCTCTCTGCTCTTTCTGGCGATCTTCTGCAATCCCGATCTGCATCTGCTGCAGCAGTTCACGTCATCGTGCGACGTGGGGAATGAAGCAATTGAAGAGGACCAAACGGAACAGTAAGCTTTGCGACAACAGTGGCAGGATGTCCGATTAGGGTTCAAAGCTCGTCCAGGAGTGTTTTTCTTTGCTGTATCATCTCCTCTTCAGTTGCAGACACTCTAAGAGTGATTTGGAGGAGTACAAGAAGGAAACTTGCTTGCGTGGTGCGTGTTTTGCGTATGTCCGCAATGATGGAGGAGAACAACAATCCAGTCATGAGCAAGAAAGCAGCGGCAAAAGCAGCGAAGAGAGCGGGGAAGACGCTCAGCAAGCAAAATGGCAGCGGCTGCACTCGATGTGGAAGAGGAGAAGGAGGATCCTCTCTTGGCTGTCAGCTATGGCGACGTGAGCAGAGTTTGCAGAGCAAGGAGATTTCACGGAGGAAATGGCTGCCAGTGAGATCGTTGGATACGGCGATGCAAGGGCACACTGTTCTGGTGCGAGGAAGGGTTCGCGGTGTGCGAGGAACAGGCCAGATGGCGTTCTTGGTTATGCGGAAGCCGGCTGCACTGTGTAGTGTGTGCTGTCGGTCGCAGCAAACGTGATGAGTTAGGGGATGGTGAAATATGTGAACAAGATCAGCAAGGAGTTCATCGTGGATGTCGAAGGCATTGTTTCTGTTCCTGAGAAGCCGATCGAAAGCACATCGCACAAGGTAAGGCATCGCTGAGGATTGCACTACAGTTTTCTGAAGCAAAAGGAGATGCTATAGATTCATGATCTTTTTTGTGTGTGTTTTCTGAAATTCCTTCTTCACGTCTTGCACTACTTGTGTTTGCAGGTGGAGATCCAAGCAAGGAAGGTGTTTTGCATCAGCAAGGCAGCGGCTCAACTGCCTCTCAACCTGGAAGATGCAGCCCGGAGTGAGCGTGAACTAGGGAAGATTGTCAAAGAAAAGTAAGTCCCCTTCCAAAAGCTTGTCATCTCTCAATGTATGTGCCATTTAGAAAACAGTAGTGTCTTTTGAAGAGACGCCTGTTGTCTTGTAGACCAGTTGTGGTGAACAGATTCTTCCTACTGTGGCAGGTTCAAAACTGATTTCTATTTGCTTCATTCTTACCCTGCAGCCAGTCGACCCTTTACACCATACCCTGCTGGGATGATCACCACTATAGCAATTCATTTGATGTCTTTATTAAAGGTAATTCCATCACTTTCCCTGCTTGCTTTCTTCCATTGCTTCCTCAGTACAGGCTGTGATTTATATCTATTCTTATTTTGAACAGGATTTGGGAGTGAGAGCTTTGAGCACATCCCTTTGTAGATTGATTCCTTCACTGTTTGCTGTGATAGGGGAGGAGATTATTTCAGGTGGCCAACGTACACATGATGCAGAGTTGCTTACCAAGCAACTGATTAAATGTGGTATTGATGTTAATACACTGTCATCTTACATTGACTCTTCAGGTGACACCACTTTTCTTTGACATCTTTTTGACAAAAGGGTAGGATTGAAATTGTTTGAGCTATTTGCAGTTGTTTGCAAAGTAATCAAGCTCAGAAGAGGATCTTAACATTGCATCAGATTATATTAGCCATCCTCCTCATCCTATTTATTTCCACGTGGTAGAGATTTGAACTATGAGGATTATTGCTGATGGGAAAATGTTTCTTGCTCAAGGTTAGGTGGGAGGCAGTGCCACATGGAGGAGTTGGAGTAGGACTGAGGACTGGAGCATGTGGTGATGCTCTTCTGTGCTCCCTCAACAACATTTGCAAGATGTCACTGTTCCCACATGACCCACAACGACTTGCTCCTTGAAATTGTCTGCTATAAGGAATTAACTAACAGTGTGTATATCTGACACAAGGTCTTGGGTATGTTTCAGATCACTGGATATGCGGTGTATACAGCTTTTGCTGGAAGGAAAAACAATTAGTATAGGAATCAGATAGGCATGTGAGCACAAGCAAATCATTCGTTCTGACTGTGTCAAATTGTTCTCACAATGCTGGAGTTGAGCCATATGACTCTGCATGTTATAAGAACAGGGAAAAGGGGGAGGTGGAGTGTGACAATGAGGGTTGAAGGATTTTGTAGCACACCTGATCTTCAAATTGGAGGGTAGTTTGGAAACTGAAACAAAACAAAAAGAAAAAGGAAAACAAGTTGGGAGTTAGAAGTTACAACAGGGGTTGAAATTTGGACAATTCTTGTGGAATGGACAAAAGATTAATGGAAATGCCATCTCGGGACCTCACAAAGTTCCTGGCTGTTTTTTGTGTGGAATTTCACATTGTTGCAAAACTTGGGACATTTTCTGTGGCAAATCCAATTTTATTCTTTAAATTGCACAAATTTGAAAAAGAATTCAAAAGAATCTGTAAACATCACCAGATTTTTTAACATGGTTCAAGTAGGTGGCAGGGTTTTCTTTGTCAATTTTGTGGTTTTCACTTGTGAAAAGTAATTAAAGCTCTAAAATTTGAGTTTTTTTGGAAAATTGTGTCCCTTACACTTTGGACCAAGTTTTTTTGAAAAGTTATAACTTTTGCAGCCTTGAAAAGATTTGTTTTAAAATCTCTTAATAATATTTACATATTGAGATTTGTGTTTTAAGAAAATTACTTTTTCATAAGAACTTTGAAATTAAGTTCACTCGAATCAGAATATAATGGGATGGGTAACCTTACAGGAGGTTTAATGTATATATTTTGGTCAACAGCACAAGTACCCATTGGTCTAGTATGAAGTGGATTAAGTGAAATGAGGGGAAAGAAAAAAAAAAGGGTGGAGTTGACAATTGATAAAAGAATACAAGACCATTTTACGTTAAAATATGGAGTTCTTGGCATTAACACTAAAAGGATCTCCAATAATACTCAGTATGTAACTCTAGATAGTAATATTAAATGTCTAAGTTTAGCTGTTTCCTTTTTGGCAATCCCACCAATAAGACTGAAACTGGAACTGCATGTACGTGGGGAACTACTAATAGCAAACCACCTTGTGATTGACCAATCAGAAATACTGAGCCGCAGTCAGGTGCAATTTATTACACTCTCTTTGGGAGGTGCACAACTGTGTTGCGCCATTTACCGGGCACTGCAAGCTGCACGAATTTGGTGCAGAAAAACCAATTTCCTGAGTTAAACCGGAACATTTTGACTGTTTTGCAATAAATTGTAGTGTCTGGAGTCACATACTGAGCACGGTTGGAGATGCTCTAAGTCACTTCACACTATACTCAGATCTCTGGTGGATGTGGGTTTCATAAGTCTGAATTCACCTCCTCAAGTAGTCCAGAGACTACTATAATATCAAATTCATGGTTATTGATTTAACTATAATTTATTTTTTTTAAAATGAGCTGAATTCTTTCCAAATAATTTATGGCCTGTCCAATTTAGATCTAATTTTTTATATCACCATATTATTTTTAATTAAAACTAATATTTTCCACATGTTTCTTTCAAATTCAACGTAAAAGAAGTAGAGCTTTTGGGAAGAAGAGAAAAAAAGGATGAACTCTAGTTTAAAAACCAAAACCAATACTCGTTATATTCGTTATATATATTTATATAAATTACTTAAGAGAATTCACAGGGTTGATTTTAAACAATAGAAACAACTTGATCTGAAAAAATGATTGAACTTTGGAGACTTACCCAATAGAAGCTTCAAATGAGAAAATTTGATCAAAAAACTCAATAAAAATTGATGACCAAAATCATGACATGGAAAATAAAAAGAAGAAGGAAAGGGCAAAGAAAGGTCAAAAGATGCCCAACTCACAACAAAACAAAGAAAGGAAAGAGCTCGTCCCTCTCATGATAGGAAACTATCTCATCCACATCCTCTCACGACCTTTCCATGCAAATCAAGAGATCTAATGATAGTGGAAGGTCTAAAATAAGAAATCATGTATTGTAATAGCCTAACAGGTAAGACTTTGATGCTGAATACTTAATCTATTTTCTCCTAAGATATTGGCATAATCATTCCGAAATTATTAAGGTGTAGACTTTACTTGTAAAGTACACCTTAATAATTTTTCAAAAGTCTTCAGATTTTTTTCTCACAATTATTTAGTGCCAAACACACGTTAGGTTCCTATGCTAAAGTGTATCAATAGAATGGGTTCTACCTAATAAGTAATTAAGTTACATTTTTAGTTATGATTTTTTAATTCTAATGATGAGAAATTGATATATGGGCAATTTTTTGAAAATCTATTCTATGGTTGTCCCACAACTCCTCTTGTATGATCGTCCTTAACCATTTTCAAAAACAATTTCAAAAACAACTATCTCATTTTCAAGCTTGACTATTTTATTTTCCCTAGTAATTACCTTTTTTTCTTATTGACTTTTTCTAATAACTACTTCCAACCTTGTAACCACATTACTCCTCTTGCCCACCCATCAACATAAATATTAAAAGAATGTGCCTTTTCACGTCCATGATACTTATATTAATTCAACATGAATTTGACATAAATATTGACAAACTATTGGAAACCATATGGGCACATAAGAAGAGAAATAAAATAGTTGATCCATCACTTCTAGTGTGCAATAGCATAGAGTACTTCCCAAGTACGTTTTGGCTATATTCAACCATTTTATGTAATATGAAGCTTGTTTATATATTGAAACCTCACGTTGTTATATGCTACATGGTTCATCCAACTTCCTAAGTAATCTTTTCACTCATCAAAATACACAATTTCAGCATTTTTTATTTGTGTAATTTGAGGTAATCCTAGTCGCACTAGAGTGACAACAACATGAGAAAATTGATCCATGCCCAAACTTTGTAGTTTATATCCAAGTGCTAGTCGCCATTCCATCTTTGACTCAGGTAAGTCCAAACCAAAAATAACGCCAAAACCACCGAGCTTGCCAAAATATTCAGTACAAGTAATTGGGGTAGTAGGATTAGCAGTTGGGAAGTAAATGAAGGCATTCAGTACAGCTCCCTTGGGTTTCTCCAACTTGATACTCCTAATCACTAAGACCTCTTCACGGTGAAGTTGCTTTTCAAGAGGCCTTCGTACACGAAAAGTGATGCTTGAATTTGCAAAAGTGGTGAAGTTCTTGGTGCTCAATGGAGGCGTGTTGTGGATCATTTCATTGATTTCTGATGTGGAAGCTGGAAAACATTGTGCAGAAGCTTCATCCGAGCCTTCATGGATCCATGAGTTGGGGACGGCCTCATAGTTGTATCTAAACAAACAAAATGGACAACCCAATAAAAATAAGAATTTAGTTCCATAATAAAAATTAAATCGTGGGTGGGGAGTTTGGAGGTTTGAATTTAGTAGTTTCTTCATTTTCAATCGATGGGTAATGACAAAAATTACAACACCAATTATGTCAAAAGTATGCAATTAATAATTTTCAGCAAGCAAAAATTATGTTGCAACTTGATTAGTGCCAAACTTCAAAGCTGTCTTTAGATTTTGAACCTCTACCATAATGAGACTTTTTCAACACTTTAGATACTTTGTCTTTTTGCAAAAATGGGGGGAGATAATAAAGCTATCAGCAAATTCACCCTGTCTTCAAGCCCGCTTCACTCCCTAACCCCTCTTTCAGTGGTATCCATAAAGTAAGGAGATTCTATTAAATCTCAGTATGAAATGCTGAAACTCAGTACCAAATGGTGAGTCTTAACATTTAACTTACAAGCTTCGAGAGGATTTATAGTAGATGTACAGGTGGGAGCAGGTATTTTGGGAAAGGTCGTGGATATAGGGCTTTTGGGATTTTTGGCTTAGTATTATGGGAAAGGTTGTGGATATAGTAGGGCCTTTTGGGATTTTTGGTCTCTCCCCTCTGCCTACCAACCTCGGGATGGGAGCTCAAATCTAAAAGGCCCAACATATTGGAAACCTCCTACATATTAAGGCTCACTTTACTCTAGGAGTCAGGGCTGAAAAAACTTGGGGCCAACTTTGAGCATTTTTTTTGCTTGTTATCTGACATCAAGTTGTTAATAAATGCTAGAACATTGATAAGTAATTTCATTGAATTTGAGTGAATTCATTGATTGTAATGAACAGGACTTATTGAGGATGCAGTGAATTCATTGATCTAATAAATGAGGATTAGTGAACTCCACCGACATTCGGGAAAAGTGTAATTTATCACGTTTTGTTCAGCAATAGAAGAAGTTGGCAACAAGTCCAGAGCTGCTAAAACTCATGAGAGTAGTGAGTCCCTGACCTGAAGTTGTTGATGTTCAAAGCTTGTGAGATTTGGACCTTCACCAAAGCGGCATTCTCGTCATAAAACAGGAATTGGGTGTTGAGGTAATCAGCTTGGCTGAGATCCTTGCGTTTGCCTCCTGGCAACGACTTCCAAACCTCCCACAATCGATGGACTGATGGGTGCACCCGAGACGAGTTGATTGTACATGAGACGGTTGTTCCATTGCCGCAAGGAAGTTTGGAGTTCTAGGGTTTGGTTTGCACACTCCACCGCCAATTGAAGGTCGATCAGATTCGGCCATTTTGTGCATGGGTTTCGCCTCTCATCATACAATGATGATTGAATTTTGTTGGCGTATATAGGATTCGCAAATGCAAGAGGGATCACATTCGCAAGTGGTGGCTCCGGTGATTGATTATCCCAATTCCAAAAGGGTAAAGCAAATGTGTCGTCGTCGCCCAAAAGCTTTGCCAGTATGCGCTCGTGAAAGTAGAGAAAGAATCGATGCCATGGTAAAAACATCCACCCGTAGTGAACCTCAAACCTCATTGTACTACTCCTACCGCTACTCGTCAAGACATCAAAGTTGAAAGCTGCGTTGCAATATGCACAATGGAGTTTAGCTTGATTCTTCCATGATCGCGGATCTGAGTCTGGTAGTGCTTTCAGAAGCCGGTACGCCCTTTGATACTTGGCAATGTAAGCATCGTCCAAGAGGTGAGCAGCGGGCCTCGTACGCACGGGAAGCTTTCTATCAAAGACATAGAGCTTCTCGCTGATCGTCCCATTATAGGGATCTGGGCAACATCCTTGGTAGTTATTACAGTCGTGGAAATTAGGTGCAGGAAAGGGTAGGGCTTGCACTAGTCCTTTGCAAGCAAAAACTGCCAAACTCATGATCACCACTAGCATTATCATATTCTTGTGAGCTATACAAACTGCAGCCAGGTTGCTCTCATTGTTACCTCCTTGAAACAACACCAAAGATCCTCCTACTAAGTGTAACATGCCCTCATCATGAAAACAAACAAACCAACCAACCCTGTCACACAGCAAGCCCCAAGAAGCTTACCACTGAAACCAATTCTGGTGCTCAGTTCTCACTCTAGTGCTCAGCTCTCACTCTGACTACAAGATCTACTAGACTCTGATTGAAGCCTGCTGTGACGATCTCAATTACTCACACTGCAAGTCTTGAGGGGAAAACAAATAAAAAGAGTATCTCAGCTGGCTGGTGTTCTAGTCAAGAGACAACACGAAAAAGTTAAGTTCTACAACAAATTCCTCATAATATCATGTATTGATTTTAAAATACTGAGCTTGATCATCACGGCAACAATAGTAATATATGCAGGACACAAGCTGGAATGGCATTTTGTCTGAGGAGACGTAATCTCTTGTAGTGAAAAAGCTTGACAAGCTCTTGCTCAAATGAACACAAGTCTGGATCATAGTAAAATCTGCACATCCTATTATCGCCCTTCAGAGTGGTGGGGCTTTACCAGAATTTGGGCTCCCTTTATTTGTGAAAAAGCTGAAGGCCCACCCTGTGGGCTTTACCAAGTCGTGCAGTATAGTACCAATTTGTGAAGGTGACGACTATTGATGCCTCTAACTCTCACACGTAGCACTCTTCCATAATATGCTACATGATAACAAATTGTTAAGTTGACAATTTGCGACTCCTCTAACTTTGTCATGGCGTCTTCTTCCATACTATGTCCCCGAAATTCTGCCCCTGCCGTTAGCCCAGGCCAAAAATGGTGACCAACAGTTTTAGAAATCAAAAACACATGCAGCCGATGGGTAGGCTGAAGCATGCACTGAAGGAAGTTTTGGGTGGAGGTGTGGGGGGAGGGTTTTTTCAGTTTTCCCTTTAATAAAAACATGTTCTCTTCACGTTCCCAATGGGTTCCCACCAAGTTCCCAATGTGTTCCTCAAAGGTGTTCCCAATAGCACCTTGCTTTAATCCCATATGTTTTGCCCAAAGTCTACCCCTTCTCACCTATATATAGGTGGGCCAAGATTATTCATTTTCAAACAATAAAAGTTGAACTTGTGAGGCACTCTCGACTAATATCATTCCCACTATGTCACACTGTATTACATGATATATTCTTAAGCTGACGCCTCCAACTCTGTCATGTAATATTCTTCTGTACTATATGCTCACGGCAGCCCTGTAAGCTTTACTGGAAGCTGACAACTAGTGACTCCTCTAACTTTGGCATGTTGTATTCTTCTGTACTGAACAACTTGACAAGCATGACGTATTAGCTGACACACTATTCTTAAATTCTAGTGATGTTCTAGGGTGCGTGCTTAATAAATTGAATCTAAGGATTCTGGTGTGTCCCTTTTCTGGAGCATTTCCACGATGAGAAGGGGCCTACAATGAGGGTGGTAGCCAAGGGTCCAGCCCCTGCATCTTCACAATGTCTCTCTCGTATGTGGGCTTCACATCATGGGAAATCACAAGGCCAACATTATCCCAACATTATCCTGAACTTAAACATACATAGTTCACACAGCATAGGAGGGGTCCAGGGTTTATTATATCTGCACACTCCTCCGGATTAAGAGAAATCTTACACCTTGAAGTAGTAGATCCAAATATTCCTCTTAGAAAAAAGAAAGGGCCAAGCATTGTAGTACCCTTTCAGGTTCAGCACAAATAGTATTATTTTCATTTTTGTTGAATTTTTCAGAAAACAAATATATTAAATATTGAAAATCCAATCAAAGTGGCCAGAATTAAAGACCTTTTGTCAGTCTAACCAAAAGCACAGCAGGAAATTGATAATATGAAAACATTGATAATATTATTGAATTTATTTGTTACATGCCAAAATTTTCAAAATCAAAAACTCATCTCTGAATCAAAATCTTCAAATTATATTAATTATTTGACACATTAATGTCGAACCTAAAAAGGTACTATGATAGTAGGTCTATATTACCCTGAGAGTGTTGAGGATAATATGCCTGCTTAAATTCACAACATCGTTGCCACCTTTAAGGGATAAAGCCTAAGAACCCTCACCATCTTATGCCTCAAAATATCTACTTATATAATAGACTTGGTTTTGTCGAGTTAGGGTCGTCCTTTCCATCCATCCGTCCCGTCATCCGTCGTCATCCGTCGTCATCCGTCCCTTCATTCATCCCCTCATCCTTATCGCTTGCCTCCAAAGAGACAAATAGCTGGGGCTACCGTGTCCACATTCAGAACGTGTGGTTCTGCCCTGTTGCTTTATCCGCTCTTGCGCCTCTTCTTCTTCTGGCCCTGACTTGCGGCAGCAAAAGTAGAAACCAGAAGAGCAGTTCTCATGATCATCCCCGTCTGCCTGCGCCTCCTCCAACGAGGCGGGGGCGCCATTGTCAAGAGTGGGAACACCAAGGATCTTCTGCTCTTCTCCTGTGAGTGGATTCACTACCAACACGTCCTCAGAAGAGTGTCCGTCCTCAGTGTAGGACAATAACCCGCCGGCAGACGCGACGGGAAGCGTCAGGGAACGTCCGCTTGTGGATTCAGGAATGTGACGGAGCCCCACCCACTTCATGGTGCAGAAACAGAACCCACATCTAGATATGAAATCTGTATCTAATGTCAGCTTTCTAGAGGGTGAGCAAGATCACTTTGACAAAGATTGTACGAATTTGATCTTTTCTGTGTGCAGAACAAGGCAGAAAAAATCAGAGAGCAGTTGAATGGAACCTGCATTTTCCTCATTGGTATGCTTCACTTACGGACATATATAGAGTATCTGTGTCTATGAGGAAGCTCTGGTGTTTGCTGGACTTGAATGGCATTACGTTCTGTGATCTGACTGTTTCTTTCGTGTGGGTTTCATAGGTATGATGGGATCAGGAAAGACCACTGTAGGAAGAGTGTTGTCAAAAAGTCTGGGGTATTACTTTTTTGACAGGTATTTTTTCTGCCTCAACGGCTTTAGCCATGACTTCATATCTTTTGGGATTCTGTAACTCATGGAGAACAGTTCATCTTCAAGTTAGGTGCATGCAAATTTTTAGGCATTTCAGCCTGCTTAGAAATCGAAGTGCTTTCTGTCTTAAGAATTGAAGTCACTGCAAGCATGCTATATAAGAGCAGTTAACAATCTACTGAAAGTTGGAGTTTTGAAAGATTCGGTTCAGGTGTATAGTGTTTTTGCACATCATGTCATGTTTTCTTTCGATAGAATAATATTGACAATGACTGAAGAAAAATCCTAGGTTTTTGGACTTTTCATTTCTTATAACATAACTGCTCCTTGGTAACATCCTGTTTTTCCTTAGGGTATTCTTAGAGGATTTGTATGGCTATGTGCAGATCAAGAACATGGCTGTTCCTGTCGTATGTCATAGCCTTTGTGTCACTCGCGGGCTCTGCAGGGATGCTGGTCCAAGATGCATTGCTGCCTGACACCCCATCTTCATGGACTGGGATTGCAGGGGGTCTTGCAATGCACTTTTGTCCTTACCAGGTACACTGCCATCATCTCTCTGTTTTCTTGCATTTCTGCTGCAGAAGAAATTATTGATTCATCAAAAGTGTGCACGACAGGTGGCCAGATGGCTGCAGTGGAAAAAGTGCTTTAGAATGCAAGTTCCTGAAAGGAGTGTTTTCAGTAGGGATTGAGCAAAGAGAGCTTCCTGGGCTGGCAAACAGTTATATTCTTGTGCATGACAATGTAGGAGTAGTCTTGAACTTCTCTCCACTATCTGTCCTACATGGAACAACCATGAAGATTAAGCACTGATAATTTCACTTTTTGCATTGTTGTAGTGGCTTAATGTATCGGACATCACGATTAGCAACTGAATACTAAATAATGTATGTGCAAACCAATAGGCAAATTCTTTTTTTTTTCCCACTTCTAAATGGTCCCAAGAACCCTCATAAATTGAGCCCAAAAATCAGCTTTCAGCTTTCAGATGGCTGTGTGACATGGTCTGATTCTATAACCTTTTTACAAAGTAAAACACCAGGTTTTCGGTTGTCTCATAAAAGCTTTGCTTGTGGTGACATTCTGATCTGATATCTGCAAGCCTTAAGGGCTTGCAGAAGAGCAATCAGCAAAGTCAGGTTGCTGGACTAGGCCTTTGTGTTGTTGTGTTTGTTGTGTTTGTTGTAGCCACCTTCATAATATGCAGGCGCACACCTAAGAACCAATCAGCTGGTTCACATGCAACTTCCAAGCAGGCCGTGAACAGCATTGTGTCCATACAAACCATACATTGTCATGTCATGAAGGTGAAGCTCTGGCACATTTTGTGAGTGACTGATTCAGTCCTTTGTGTGCACTCTGACTTGAGTGAAGAAGCTGAGCTGGAAGAATACCCAGTTTATCACGCTCCCAGTGACTCTCCCTGGCACTGTTTTCTTTACCCAGTGAACAGTGACTCGCTCACTTTCATGGCCATGCGGGAACAGAAACACAGTGGCAGCCCAGTTCCACACCGCATCATCTCAAGCATCTTGCACGAGATCCAATCATAACTAAATGTTTAGGTACGCAGGAAGAAGCTTTTTCTCTTTTGAGAGCTTCAGAGTGTTAAAATTTGCACACCGCAGTTACTGACTCTCTTCTCTTTTGCTTCAGGAAGGCATTAACAACACCACCTCTGTTTTGTACAGCTTTATCTAGAATCATACAAATGGGTAGTATTTTTTTTTTATGTTGTAGACTGGAGGAGCATGTGTGATAAAAATTTGTTTCTGTTATTCTCTGAGGTTCTGAAAGAGCCAATGTAAATTGTAAAGTTATGTTCATGAAATAACAAAGCTTGAGGAATGTTAAGGAGTCTTGGGTCCTTTTGCTTCCAAGTCAGTTGACAAAGAGTGGGAGAGTCTGGGTATCTCTCACTTTATTCTGTTCTTTTCTCTTAGGATTGTGTTAGCGGAGTCAAATGACTAGAATTCTTTTGAAAAATAAAATAAAAACAGAAAAAAAATGAATATAGACGAAATAAGAATAGAGAAAATTAAAACATGAAACAAACATAAACAAAAAAAAAGTAAAAACTATTAAACTATAAAAATGGAATGGAAACATATGAAACAAGGAAAGGGAAATATAGTTAAATAATTTTAAAAGAAAAAAGATTTACAAGAAAGAAGAAAGCAAATAAAGAGTAAAAAATAAGAAAAAAAAAACTTATAATAATGAAGAAAATCCCTACTTGAAAAAGAACGAGGTGTGTCTTCTCTCTCCAAACTTCAAACTTGCGTCTAAATAAACAAAAATACAAAAGTGAAAAAGAAACACTTTATTTATTTACAAAATAATAATAATAATAGAAAAGACATTAAAGAAATAAAAAAGATAAAATTTTCTAAAAAAAATGAAAACGTGAACCAGGGACTTCAGAGTGGCCAAAGGTCACGGGTACCCACTAGTATATATATATATGTCTAGGTTCATGGTAATGAACATGCCACGTGCTTTATGATCTATGTATGTTTTAAGTTTGTGATAACGTTTGCATTCTTACAATGCTTAACAATCTAATTGATCAGCCTTTTCTACTATTGGCAAAATTTCACAACAAAGAAAAATTCAAATTTTAAAATCAAGTGATTTTGGAGGTTTTCAATTGTTAGAAGTGAGAAAAAAATTAATTGTCAAAATTTTATATTGGGTTTTTCAATGTGTATTAAAAATATATATAGAAGTACAATAAAAGATTATATTTCATATTTGGTTTATAGTCAAACAAACTTCTTCCAGCAGAGAACAAAAAAGCAAGAGGAAGAACAACCTTGATATTCTCGAACTCTGAAAGTACAAATCAACCAACAATGTCCTAGACCTTAACGTCATACAATGGCCTTGCCCTTGCCCATTATGTTGGGTGCATTGCCTAGCTAGCCCTAATTTTGGCTACCTAACGCCTTACCCAACATAATATACCAGGGCTTGAACGTTCCATGATGCATAATGGCACTAGTTTTCTTGGAAACTTAAAAGAAAAATCCAATTCTCAAAAACTTTTTCTCTCTCTCTTTTAGCCTAAAAGATTGGATAGAAAGTTCTAAGTAAACTTCCTTTGCTTTTGAAGAATAAAGTGTTTCAGGTCTAACCTTCTATAGAGATTGCAATTGCAATACATTATTATTATTGTTCTCTGTGGATCAGTATTACAATTCATATATAGTATGAACTTTTGAAGTACAAAAGAGTTATCTGTTAAGTCAACCGATTAGGGGCCGAGAACGGCCAGTTTTGGGCATAGTAGGGCATCAAACCCATTACTCGGAATGAAAAGTTTGCAAAAGGAAGAAATTCGGACCCAAACTAGTTTTTCCCACCAATTTCGGTGGTAAATTGAGTTTCAACTTATGGTTCCTTTTTCCTGAGCGCCTGCACCTCTACTACGTATATTTTCACCGCTCCTACATGTACAACTACTATAATTACTCTCGAACCTTGTGCATTAAATGCTTAGTTTCAGCATTTCATACTCACATTTAATGAAATTTCTTTACTTTGTGGATACCACTGAAAGACAGGATAGGGGGGTGAAACAGAGGTCGACTTTATAGATAACTTTAAAGTATAGGTGTTTTTTTGAGTTTCTTTCTATTTGACATTTTTGCCCACTTGAGATCACACTTTCTATGGCTGGGGATCTTGTTACATCATTCACAGCAGGGTACAGTCAGACTTCTAAGTAAAAGGGCTGAGGATTTTCTTAATCTTGGTTAAGATCATCTCAGCCAGAAGCAATAAAACATTCTCTCTTACCTTAAACTTGGTAAATTCATGTTTATGGGTGGGGATGCGGAGACAATTAACACTCTATATTGGATGTAGAAAACACTTGTAGCAGTTGAAATAGGGGTGAGGGAGGACATGTTCTTAGTAACATAAAATTGTGGCAAGAGGTCGGACTGCTTGAATTGCACTGTCATGTTGTACCACGTGATAATATTTCTACACTTTTAGTCAACAGAAGCTATTCCAGTTATACTAAAGTTGAAAAGAGTATGAAAATGCAATGGATAAGAACTGGAATCTTAACAACTATGAAGTACCTGAATGGCTCACTTTGGAATTGGACGCCATTGTATATCTTTCTCCTTGACACACTGGAGAGAACAGATCCAAATTTGACCCTTTTTTCCTCTCCTCTAAACCACCAAAAGATTCTGTATCACCAAAACAGCAAGTTTTCTTGCCAGTAAAATAGTTGCAAAACAGTTCTTAGCAAATTTACATCAATTGTTTGTCCTGGCCATCCCAACTTTCAGGTTTGAATAAGCACCTCATGGCACAGGTATAGCAATTGGACAGAACTTATACAACCTGGGGATATCACTGTTCATTGTATCCATCTCTTTACAGTTTTGAATGGAACCTTGATGTTTGAACTGATATACACCTACAAAAATCCATGATCATGGATGAAGATCAGATTGTGGCCAGGTATGCAAGCACTGGTAACACTTACATCCCACGTCCTTCCCTTGCACAGAGTCTCACTTGACATATAGAGCCTCAAGTGGCTACTTGTACTCTCTTGTATCCAAAGCTTCAACAAGAATACAAAAATGGTTCCATCCCACTACCAAACATTATGCCAACTCACATATATATCACATCAGTCCTAAACATTGATAGGTATATAATCACCATATGATGTAAGTTTCTCTTTTCTTCCTCTTTGTTGTCACCACTGCTTTCATATCTACTTTCACCCATTCTTGCTTACATACTCACAGGACAGATCCTCCCTAAATATGCCTGGAAACATGAGAGAAAAGACATATATATCTCTGACATTGCAGAAAAAAATCCACAATAAAACTAAAAGGTAACCCATCATTTAAGTTCCCACCAAACCAAAACAAACATGACAAGAATGTGTGCATTCATAACTTTTGTGAGTCACTCAGAAAGTATTGGACTCTCACTCGTCCTGAATGGCATTGACTAGAACCCATTACTCCCCCTTCTCACTTCATCAGCTTGTAACAGTGGGTGTAGAAAAGTGTCAAATACCTTGCTCAAACTTTTGGGTAAAAGAGTTATACAAGAATCTATCCTGAGTTTTTGTTGCATTCCTTGAAGTGATGGGAAGATTCAGTCATAAACTTAGTTAGTACTCAAGAGACATAAAAGAAATGAAGTTTGCCTAACACATGATGCACTTCGTTGGTGACAAATACTTGCCATTTACTAAAGAGTTGGAACAATTGTTTCTAGTCAACACTAACTGTCTCCTCATCTTTTCTTCCCTGTTAAAAAAGCAAGAGTGAGTGTCAAAATCCATGCAATCACAAAGCAATAAAACAGTGCATAATGGAAAAATAAAACTATGTAAATGGAAGTTTGGGTATTGCATCCACCTTTTTGAGAATTACTTTTAGCTGATGTCTTTTGGGTGGAGCTAACACTTGGTCTTGACCCTTCAATGTAACCATAAGCAGCAAGAGTGGACCGTGCTGCATTGTTTATATGCTTGAATCTATCAGGACCAAGTAGAACACCTCCAAACCACCTTGAGACAACCACCACCTGCCAGCAATAACAAGACATTGCAGATCAGACCAGACTAGGTTTTTTTTAGGCTAAGGCATAAGAATCCCCATGACAATAACTCCTAAAGTTGATGACATAACCCTCTTGGTGGAAGCTGACTGCATCTGTTCCTTCTTCTGCCTTCTTGAATGAGATTATGAACAAGAACTGGAGAATACTAGTGTCCATGGAAAGTGGCATACAACATTCAGTGCATCTACAATCTGGAGAAGATGGAGCAGCCGTCCACCAGCTGCATTCTCACCATCATCATCACTGTCTTGCAGTACCTGCATGGACCCCTCAGGCATCTCCACATGAGAATGTACAACCAAACAGTCTACATTTGCAGATAACATAAAGAACATCATCATATCTGTATCCCAACACATACCCAAAATATGATTTCAAACTTTTGCAGAAGAGAACATCTCAGAATTTTGATGGGCAGTGCAACACCAGCAGGTTTCACCAGAAGCCTTTTTTCCTTGCAAAAATGAGGATGAGGAAACGCAGCATACTGTATTTTTCTCAGGCACAGCAATGCGATATGCCATGATATTATGGGTTGCACCTGCAAATTTACGATTGCGGAGAAGAGCATCCATGACTGTCTCCACCTGTTCTACACTTGTAACAGGTGCCAAATGTCCTTGGAAGGTACCTATCCAGAAAAATAATACAGACAGGGTTTAATATAGGTAAGGCAAATCAGAACCTCTGCAACCAATCAATTTCTTTCACAGAAAAGACTGGCAAAACTCTCAAAAAACCTGTGCATGAGTAGAACCGCACTTTTCTTCTCAGTGAAGGGGACTCCATGAACAATGCCAAGAACTTGATCAAGTTCTTCTAAGCTCTTTTCATCATGCATCAGCCCTGTGCCCTCCACCTTCCCATCCAGTTGTGATTCCTGAGGCCTGCTTGACCAGTTCCTGTGACCCAAATTCAATTCGGTATGTTATCAACTTCCTTATATGGACCCACTTCCAGACATTAGTGCACAAAACGTAAATGACAGACATGTGTCTGTCTGGATGTCTTGCAATAGCAGAGAACCTAAACCCTAAACCCTAAACCATAAGTTCTAAGTTTTTCTTTCAAATGACTGTAACAAGGTACATAAGGAAAAGAATTACATTGGGTATGTTGATGCGATCACCATAGCCTTGTGGTTGTCTGCCACTGAAATTTAGGCACCCATAACAATTAGCCATAAGTGCATTTTAAACATCACAACACCCACTGGACCTCAGGTGCTTATTGCCAAAGTTACTCATAAAACCAAAAGGACTCTGTACACTTCATTGTAAAAAATGAAAAGCCATATTGGAAACTTTTGCAATCTAAACCCTAAACCTAACAGGTCAGTTGCAATGTCCTTGGAGACCAAAACCCTTGACTGCACCCTGATATCCACAAAACGAACTCTCAGTTGAGTTGCTAAGAAAAAGAATACCAGCAGACAAAACTTCACAAAAACACTTTGGAGGTAACAGTCGTGTCAGTTCTGGCCTAACTAAAACAGATATGACAAAGAATGTGTGCGGTAAGACTTGGTCAATGATGTAAGCCAGCACTCAGGACTCATAAGCAAAAGAATGAAGAGTAAGCAAAGGACCTGGTGGAATATGTTTCTGCATCCAGACATCTGCTTCTTTCCACATCCATCCCTGGTCCTAAAGAACAGAATAGGGCCAAGTTCTTGTCAGACATGAGGAATCCCATAATCAACACTGCAGCAGCACATTGTACAGTGGAACATAGTCTAGACAACAAAGACACGAAAAGCATGAAACAAATGAAAAGATCACAATATGTCTCTTTGTTTAACCCTTGTAGCCTGGAACTTCGCAAAGATATCAGCAGTACCTTCAGCCATTCAACCCATCTGAAGACAACCACCTCCCCAACAGATTCCTGGTAAATTTTCACAAGCGACTCAACCAGCCTCTTTCGCATGTCCTCATAAAGCCAGGGTGCACTCAACTCAGCTACAGGATGGGAGAGTGATGGGTACGACTCTGGGAAATATACACACAACTGTAATAAACAAAAAGCATTTGGTCCACCCTGCATCAACCCCGCTGGTGGTTTTACTTGAACCTGTGTGGAAACTTTTCATAGATCAGTAACAAGTCTGGAACAGCGAGATCAGAAACCAACTTTCTCTGAATGGGTGGGTCTCCACAATACTGGATTGCAACAAACATTACAGGTCTATGGAATTTAGAGATGCATAAAGCTTTGCAGAAGAAAAGGCACTAAAACAATGAATGGAAAGACCAAGAATGTGTATGCAACAAATGGTGAAGATAATAAAGAACATAAACATTGATTTAACAAAAAAAAGGAAAGTGAGATCCTTTATGGCTCAAAAAGAGAAGAGAACACACTGCCTTCCTATCCACTGCACCTCACAATAGTAATCTGCTGGAACAATACTGCATTCCTCTTCCCCATATATGGAGAGTAGAGCTTCCATCTCCTCCTCTTGAACACCTCTATTCTCTGCCATGGGAAAAAAAAATTGTGCAATTTTTGCAACTTAGATTCCAACAGCCTAGCTCATTGTTCATGGATGAAGTTCACCCTGACTCAGATACCAAGCTGAAAAAACATACTTCAAAAGAAACCCTAGATTTGCCATAAAGCTCATTTCCAACAGAACCGAAGCACATTTGGTTGCCATTTTTGTTGCCATTTTTTTTTTCCCTCCAGAATTCAGAAAATGACAAAAGATGATTTTCATGTTCAATCCTACTACAGAGTATTATTCCAACCAAAAGAGTCAACAACACAAAATCACGCACAAGGGTTTCACAATTGACAAAAGGAAGGGGGAGCACAAACAGAAGAGAGGTTAATTTGTGGATTTGAAATTCTTACCTTGCACAGCAGCCGTATCCATCGCCGTGAATTCAAATCCTCAGAGACAGCTGCATGCTAAGCTTTTTTCGCTCCAATAACCATTGACGCAGCTCAACTGAGTCCCCGTTGAATTCCGTGAAAAACTCCCCCAAAAAAAAATAAAAATTCAGACACAATAAAAACTTGGAGACAAAGATTTCAGCAGATTTTAGGTGTCCGGTTTCAAAAGCTCAAATCTCCGTCTTCGCTCCCTCACAAACGTTTCCACGCAAAAAGAATGAAGAGCAAACAGACTGAAGAGTAGCGGCTGAAAGATCCAAATTTTAGGGTTCGGTTCCTTTGTTTCTCGAAGTGTTGATTCTGTTCTGCCTCTTTAGATCGCTCTACCAACACAAAGTTTTCTTGTTTGGAAAAAAAAACAAAGAAATGTGCAGATTCTCATCGCAGTAGCATTGTGCACTCCATCTCTTACACGTGCAGATATCAGTTTCATATGACTATGCACTCCATCTCTTCTATGGGCATCATCAAATTTGATGCCATTCTGTCTCAACACAAACAGAATGGAGGTATACACATTCTGTTGGACTGGAGCCCATTACAAAAGATGATGTCCCACCATCAATTGCATTTACAAAGTCATTGAGAATCACAAGCTTTTGCCAAGGAAGACTGACTTTGAAGATCACACACAATTGTAGATTTTAGACAAGCACAGATGAAGCTGGCTTGACATTCATGAACATCACAAATTCAGTCCACTAATATGGGATCTCACAGAATGACTTGTCTTTCAACAGTACATGCTACATATCATCATTTCTCAACGCAAGCTTAGCTTGATAGAGAATTTCTTTCAACAGTACATGCTACATATCATCATTTCTGGACATAAGCTAGCTTGATACAGAAGGGTCAATTTTTATATCCCTTCTAAAGCAGCCATCAAAAGCTGAAATTGATTGAGATTTGTTCACTGTTTGTTGGCTAATACTGCCCCTTTGTCTTGGAAAATTTAAATCTCTTTTGATTGCAGTCATAATTCATATCTGGAAACTATTGAGTAAGAAAAAACCCTAATTCTCTGGATCATGGATCAATCCAAAAAACCCAAATAGAGTTCTCTAGGTTTGTTCCACTTCTGCACCCAGCCACAATCCCTTTTGTGAACCTTCAGCTTGTTGGCCCATACTCCATCATCATCTTCTTCTTTTTCTCTGGATTCTCTGCATCCTCCTTCTCAAATAGGTGAACTGATCCAGGATGCGTGACTGAAACTGTATGTTGATGAATGAAGCAACAACCCACAAATCCTTTTCCACAACTTTCTGTGGTTCAGTACCAAGGTCTGTTCACCTAGCTTGGCATTCACACCACTTGGATTCCAGTACTGCCATCTCTCTCACACATCAAATTTCCTGCATCCAAAAACACTAAGTGGGCACTGTTGTAATTATTTAGTAATTGGTTTCCACAAACAAGAAGCTATACTGACCACCTTAATATCAATCATTAAACAAACATCTCACATGCAGGAAAATGTACATTATATCTAATCTAACAATCTAGACCCTGTCCTGTCTATTCATAACCTCATTTCATATCCATGAGTCTGTCTCCAGCAGAGGCATATACTTCTGTGTCATACTGTCCACCCATACAGTCCAACTCTTATCTCCTAAGTCCCTGCATTGTTTCTAGCACTTGCCTAAGAACAGATCATCATAATACAATGCAAGCTAGGTTGATGAAAAGAATTGACAGTTTTTATACCCTTGTAAACCAACCTATGTAGATCTTACAATGTGATTCATCACTGTAAATTTTGTGCAAGTTTGAACTTCCAAGGAAAGTTAAGTTCAGAACATGGTGCCTTCCAATATAAGCTTCCCTTGGAGAACAAAATGGACCAATATGGATCTAGATGACTCTCCCCCTGATCACTCTTCAATTTTGCACTAATGCTTGGCTAACCTAAAACAGACTAGAGGGGGGCTTATTCTGTACCAGAGGATAGCTGGGCAGATGAGTACCAGAACTCCATTGCAAAAGCAACAATTGCTTGGACACCTCTTTCTACCACAGTTTCCTTTCAATTCTAAAACAAAATTGCCTTCTCCCTGCTGCTGATACAGTGGTATACATCCAGGGGTGGCCAACTTCTCTCTGCTTGACTTCTCACAATCACAGCATTCTCCACCAAGTCAACAAAGCCTGCCAGGAGTGGTGCACAAATCTGCTTAGCTTAGTCGTGTCTTCTCAGAATAATAGAGTTTTGCTGGAGAAGGAATTTTGCTCAATCACCACCACCATCACCATGCCACCTTCCTGACTCAACCAGTTCTCATGTTTGTCTCTATATTTCATCCTCAAAAGCCTCTTCAATCATTGGAAGCTCTGCCCACACAGGCTCATAGGGACTTGAAGACAGCCTACTGTTGTTGTCCATCACTGGAAGGTTCAACCAAGGTCCAGGCTCAGAGGCAGGCAGAGTCTTGCTGTTGAAGGTTGAAGGAAAAGTCCAAAGATTATCATCTGTACGATTCCATCTCTCCTTTTTCAGTTGGATCTCTTTGTGAGGATCTGTGGGAGGTGATATGTTATTCATGGCTGCACACTCTTCATGTCTGAAGCAAGTCACCAAATGGTCATTCACCAGACCTGCGGCTTGCATCAGTGCATACATAGTTGTTGGTCCAACAAATCTGAACCCTCTTTGCACAAGCTCATTGCTGAGGGCCTCAGACTTAGGGGTTTTCACTGGTACTTGTTTGGAGAGCTTGTAGTGGTTCACCACTGGCTTATGGTTAACAAAACCCCACAAGAATTCACTTAAAGAGCCACACTCCTGTGCTATCTGGAACACACAAACACTGCATCAGTGTGTATCCACATGAACAGCTTAAAGGACCTAGTTAGCATATGTACTTCTGCATTGCTTCTAAACAACTGAGCACCATCAGTTATCCAATTTCCCTGCCTGTGAATTCACATCATGTCTATGAACACATGTTTGGGATGATTTTCAGGCAAACCTCAACAATTCGTTTGGCATTGTCAATGGCTCCCCTTACTTTGGCCTCTGGAATCAAGATTCTAGGATTTGCAATCAAGTTAGCTATTTTCTTTTCATCAAACTTGGCCACTACTGCTGGATCAAAACCTGCAAATGCAACCCTGCACAGAAGTCAATAACGAACCACAATTTAGTATCTTATAGGAAGCAAAGATTGTATCTCAAAAGTGAAGAGCCTTCATTTCATCAAACTCGGGCCCTACTGCTCAATCTAAATCTGAAATTTGAGCCCACTACAAAGTTGTCAATAACAAAGAATCTGAGTGTCTGGCCACATCCGCATACGCTTTTGCCCAAATGCCAACATCACCCCAATACAATGCATGTGAAACCTTTCAGGTTCTTGTGGGGCCCCTTGACACATACTAAACAAACGAAAGACACTCAAATTGCTAAGTTATTTGCACAATGAAACATGATTGAGTGGCTCATGACCAGTTGATCCAGTGATCTAGGATGCAGAAGGTGACAACATCTCACATGACCTAGAGGTGGACCGAACCTGCGACTAGTTGCATAGCAGCAGTCATGAACCGAAACCACTTGGTATATCAGCTTGAAGCTTACATTTTAAATACAAGTGACACACATGTTTTGTGAGTGGCTGTGCTATACATTATCATCTACTACCAATAAAGCCATAGTTAGGGGTTAATTGTCATTAAAAAGACTGTGTGTACTTGGGGTGTCAAAACCAAAATCTGTTAGGAGAAAATTACTCTCCAACTGCTGACAAACTCCTTTATCCTTTACCATGAGGCAAGAGAAATTCATACAAACCTAAAATCATCACGCAGAGCAAGAATAGATGACCAATTCAGGTCAGCCTGTGCACCCTCCAGCAGCATCAACTCAAACAGAAGCCTGCATTGATTTCCAACACCATATCAGTTCATAATCTACCTACAAAAAATCCTGTCTAATGAACATCCTCCAAAACTGACCTATGGAGACAAGTTCGTGACAAGATAGCGCAACCTACAGCTCAAAAAACAGGGGAGAAGGGTAAGGGGACAACAAGGTGGTGAACATACTTGTCATCATAAGTAGGCATGCCCCACTCTTCATCATGATATGCAACCATTGCCCAATCTGTGGTCATGTCAAGAACAGACAGAGAAGCTGATTAGACAAGATCAACTTGTGGTATTAAGGTTTGGCAAACAGTACAGTCTCTTGGAGTGCTTACCAAGTAAGATTAACATGGTTTCAGAGAGCAAGCTCCTATTGCAACACATGAAAAGGACACGCAACTAGAAAATGGCAGAGAAAACTCCACAACAACATTATGAAAATAACATGACAACAAATGCAATCATAACCTTATGAGAGTCACTCACAAAGTGTCAGACCATCATCACCTTCACCACAAACTGCAGTGATGAGCTGCCATGACTACTCACATGAAAAGGACTCATATATGTTCCTCTTTCCAATGACAGTAGAAAACCAAACACATGCACACTCCTGATGCCAATCCTCATGCTAAGAATCTAACACAGACAAACAGGAGAGATGTGGTGGAGAAATAGAAAGAAACATACTCACCACTCTGTGAAGTAATCCAGCCACAACGCTTCTTGGCATTCAAAGTGAGAGGTGACACTGGCAGGCCTTCAGGTACAACACGGGCACTGGTTTTAGGTGAACCTGGGCTGTGTTTGAAGCCAGTCATTTGGAGCTGCTGTTGTTGCTGCTGCTGCTGGGCTTGAAATTCCAGCATTGACTTCATTGCAGCTGCAACCTTCGACCCTGAATTTGAAGGGACTGTATCCAAGTTGCACTCCCCACTGCTGGCAATATTACTCTTGGGACTTTCAGATGGTGAAGCTCTTGCATGGTTCAGGGTGGAAGCTGAAGAAGGCGCAGGCTTCAGATTTGCAAAATTCAGTGATGAAAGACTGGAGGATCTGTTGTGGCGAGTTGGGGTTGGGGGTTTCACAGGAGTACTATTAGGCCCGGGAGATTTTCTGGCTTTGGTTTGGTGTTCTGTGGGAATGGAAGGATGGCTCACAGTTGTAGCAGAGGCAGGAGAAGCAGCCTTGGTTGCTGCTGCAGAAGATCTGGCAGTAAGACTAGGAGAAGAAAGGGAGCTCAAGGATTTTGCCACAGGTCTTGATGGAGATGCAGCACGGTTTGCAACGCTGATAGGAGGAGGGAGGGATGAAGAAGAGGAAGAAGAGACTGAGACTTTTGTACCATGGGAGGAGGGTGATGCAGGCCTGACATTTGTAGCTGTGAGAGAAGAGACAGAGGAAGAAGTCCCTGAGGATTTGGGCACAGGTCGTGATGGAGATGGAGGACGGGTTGCTACAGTAACTGCAGTAGGAGCAGCAGCAGCAGAAGAAGAAGAGTGGGAGGCTTCTGAAGAGTGTTTTGCAACACGAGGAGAGGGAGATGCAGGTTGGGTTGCTATGCTGACAGGCCGAGTGTGAGAAGATGAAGAAGAGTCTGAGGATTTCCCAACCGGACGTGAAGGAGATGCGGGGCGTCGGCTTGCTGTATTGCCAGGAATGAGAGGCGAAGAGGAAGATGAAGGCCGGGTGAGGGTACTGTCAGAAGAGAGAGAGGAAGATGGGCTGCGCTTCAAGCTTGCTACAGGGTTCACAGGCAGGATGGAGCTGGAGTATTTGGCACCAGTTGGTCCCAGATTCAAGGACCGAGGTGCAGCTCCAGTCCGGGAGGAATTGAGGATGGTGGATATCAGGGTCGAGGCAGGAGCAGCAGCGGTGACAGCATTGCTGGTTCTAGTAGGAGTTGGGTTCCGAGCTTTCGGAGTCACACTGGAAGACGGCCCACTCATGACCCTTGTAGGAGTTGAAGGGCGAGAAGAACCTGCTTGCGGGTTAGGTCGAGACAGGGAGGGGGATGAAGGGCGAGAAGAAGCTGCTTGTGGGTTAGGTCGAGACAGGGAGGGAGATGAAGGACGAGAAGAAGAAGCTTGCGGTTTAGGTCGAGACAGGGAGGGAGATGAAGGACGAGCCGTGGAAGCAGAAGCTACAGAGGATTGAGAACCGCCCCGGGAAGGAGACGGGGCTCGACTAATGCTCTTGTTCACAGAAGTAGGCCGAGGTTTGGTCATGTCAGAAGGAGAAGAAGCAGAAGGAGAGCTTGGAGGAAGCTGGGACGACCTGCTTGATCTCAAGCTCGACGAGGTGGTGGCGAGAGATGGAGACGTCCTTGCAAGCTGGCTCATAAGGGAGGAGAACTTCACGAACTGTCCGGGGACGGAACTTGAGGAAATGCTCTGAGAAACAACCGCCTTGACAGCCGGAAGAAGATGTCTCGAACCGTCTAGTGCGGAGGACGACTGTTGTTTCCCGTTTTCTAGCTCTCCTACTAGCGTTACCTTCTCTTGCGGCGCATCCGGTGGTGTGTTGACGGGCCTCTCGCGAGGACCAGCTGCAGCAGCGGCAGCAGCAGTCGAAAGAAGAACTCTTTTCTCTGGAACTCTTTTCTCTGCAGAATCGACTGCCTTCTTCCGCTCCGGTGTGCGACTCCTCGGTGCAGCTTTCGACGACGGTGTTATTCTCGAAGAAGGAGGAGTCCTGCTGCTCCATCCCACTAGCGGCCGACTGTTGTTCACTGCGATCTTTTCCAACACCGTCGCCGCAGTTTGCACGTCCATCTCCATTGCTATGTCCATACCGCCGGACTCTTTCCCGCTATGTTTACATCCTAACACAATGTGCTGCTGCGGATTCTTGTGAGTTCTAGCGCCTCTGCTTGCACTAGAATCCTTTTCTTCGAGGTTCTTGATCCCTGCGCACAATCTGGCCAATCTCTACAGCTTGTTTCCGGCAGCATTACCCCCGGGCATTGCCTATGGCCGCAGCTACTCCAGGTTTTGAGCTTCTAAACGTTCCCCTGGTCATTGAGCAATGCTTTGGACTTGCGATCAAAGAAAGAGGTCGAAATGAACCTGGAATACATACAGGAAGTCCTCGCAGTAGCTTTAGATCGTCTTCACGACGAGAGAGCAATCGCCTTGCACGTAGACGATCAGTTATCCTGTTCCTCCTTCATAATACTAAACTCCTGCATGTTCTCTGCTGCTGTTTATCAACTAAGACACACTTCTTGTCCACTCTGCTTTCCTTTGCCGGCGCGCGGCGCCTAGAACTTCCTTCATGGCCGCGTGTGTGTAATTGTTCCGACAATGTCTTTCTTCATATCGCTTGCTGGGAGAAGATACAGTAGTCCCTGACTGTGTCCGCTCCCTCCACTTCCTCCTCCTCCCTAGTCCAGATTGGAAAGCAGAAACTAACAGCAACAGCAACGCAGCTTCAGTCTCGAATCTCGACTCTCTCTGATGCAATACGGACCTGGAAACAGGAAGGACACAGGAAAAGGCTGCGAATTGTCTACGGCCATTCTTCTATTTCGAGAAGACGCCGGGACATCCGTCACGAGCGATGGCGGGAAAAAAAGTCACAGCAGCTGATGTGGGCGGGGAACGAACCCAAAAAAAAGGACCAAATTTTAGAGAAATATGCACATAGTGCAGACGAGCGCCGACAAAATTTCGCCGCCGAAACAGCGAGCGACCACAACAAATTTCGCCGCAAAAACAGCGAGCGAAGACAAGAAATTTGCCGCAAACGCAGGGACTCGCGAGCGACGATAATAGAAAGGGAAACCAAATCGAGCGAGACGAAGTGACGTCATCTAGTAGGTACCTAGCAGAAAACAGAACAGGTTGGTAGTACGTACTGTGTGACTGTCTACCCGGCATTAAGGCACCCGGCCCGTGCTGGGCGCCACACAAACACCCCCCCCATTGGCGCTCAGTACCTATAGGTACCCTATGTCGTAGGCTAGCAGTACGAGGGGCTACAGACAAGTTACTTGTAGGGGCTACGCTATTTTTGGATTTATTTTAATCTTATATAAATGATGGTATGTACAATATAGTAATATAAATGTAGGGGATGTTACAAATATTCCGTTGTTGGATTTTTAAAATTATAAAAATAAATAAAAATATTATTCTTATTTTTACATAGGTATAATTTAATTCATGATCAGTATTTAGAATTCTAACAATTAAAGATCACTAATTTATTTTTTTAATTACATAACATGATGAAGACTTTTTTTCTTTTTCTTTTTTTAACAAAGGCTTGGTGGCTTGGTGGCTTAGATTTTGGAGTTAATTCAAATGGAAATCCATCATTTTTTTTTTTTGATATGTCTATTTGCACTTGATATCCAATTTCATATCAACTAATTAACATATGTATATCATTACCACTTTGATGAGTTTTTTTTGTGGGAAAATCATTATTTAATTGTTTATTGGAAATTTTTAAATTTTTTGCTGAAATAAATATGTGACATGAAAAAACAAGTTTTCCCTTAATAAGGAATAAATATTGCTTCAAAATGGAAAAAATAATAATAATAATTAAAAAATTAAAAAAACATTTCTTATGTTTAAAGTGGTTGCAATATTTCAAAATTAACTCGTAACATTGTCTATTGTATTAAAAACTAGTTTGAGGGTTTGAAGCAGTCGTCTCAAAGCTTGTGCAATGTGCTATTATGCTATAAAAGGGCTTCAGTTCACAATTGGGCCCCATCTTCTTCTTTTTCCTTCCTTCCCTTTGCACTTTTGTTTTCATGTTTTCCTTCGTGTTATTGTTGGTGTTGCTTCGTTTCGCACTTGTTGTTACCCTTTGCATTGTTGTTTTGTTGGTATTGCTTCGTTTTGCACTTGTTGTTACCCTTTGCATTGTTGTTACCATTGTGCTTTCCTTTCATGTTAGTAGAGCTTGTATTGCCCACCTTCACATTTTTGTAGCTTAGTGTTTGGAGTTTGGAACCTTTCTTGTTGACAATTGACAAAAAAAAAATTTATTGAGGTAAAAAAATTTCTAATTTTTTGTGTTTTTTTTTCTCATCTATATTTGTATTTTTTTATATTTGAATTTTCGTTTTATGATTTTATTTAATTTTATGTTCGAATTTATTTTTTGAGCAAGCTTTTTTACCATACATTTTGTGCATTAAAGTAACTTTTTGCACATCACTCTTACAATGAAGAGTGAGTTTTATTTTTCCATGTAAATTTTGTAAATGTTTGCATTGGTTATTTTTGGCATCCATATTTTCATATCCCAGACCAAAACATTTGTTTGTAAGACATTTTGTTTCTTGAGTTTTTTCACCCTTGCCTCTGATGAACATAGTGTGCAAAATTGAAGGCTCTAATGAAAATGAAAATACATTGATTCAAAATGAAAGATGTAAAATGTTTCTAAATGAAGTTGAATGTGAGGATGAGGAAACGAATAAAAACTCAAGAAATCCCAAATTTGCAAAAAAAATTATAAAAAAACATTTGAAAAAATGGTGAAGAAAAAATTGATCAAATTTTGGAATTATTGCAATCCCAAAGGAAAAAAATGAAGGCATGTTTTATGTTGGTCATTTTTTATATGTGAATGACAATGCAAAAGTGACATTTGATGCTCACAATACCAAAATGTCAACAAGTGAACATGAAGGAAAGACATCATCTATTTCTCATTTCTTTTCATGAATGAAATCCTACATTTCTTCAATTATAGGTGTGGAATCATTTTTTTTCTCTTCCTCTTTTTCCTTTCACCATCCTGCTTTTTAGAAATAGTCATAGCCTCCATCATTAAGGATGCCAAATATTTTAAGAACCCATGGTCATGGCTTTTTTGAATTCCAATCATTGATAATAAAAAATTATTTTTAGGACAATCAAAATCCCATGCACAATCTTGATACATTGTGCTTATGTCTAATTTCGCATAGTAAGACCTACTTATCTATTATATTGTTGGTATCTAGTTCTTTCTAGATTTCAAAGAGACCAAGAATATTTTTAATAGCCCTTGTTGGGATCAACACAAAATTGAAATACTTGCGTTTGGAAGGCAATGAAGTTAAGATAAACCATGGAGTTGAAAAGAAATATGATGATTACATGACTACATAATAACAAAATAGAAATTACTTGTAGAACATTTTTTTGAGTGCTTCATTCCCACCAAATTGTTATTCCCAAGCTTTATTTTCATAAATCTTATCCTTGAATTTGAATTTCTAGAAAAATCGTGTATTTCACACAATCAACTTCCATTTCTTAATGTAGTCAGAAAGGTTCTTGACACACATGTGTATCCCAAAATGAGACCAAGGTAGTTAGTAGTGGACGCATATAATTTTTTAACATCAACCTCAAACTGCACATAAGGAAACAAATTCAAGTTAAAATAGTGAAAATTGACATCACTTGAAATTATAATTAATATAAGTGAAATGAAAAACATATTTCACACCAAAATGTGGTTTTATGAACCCACTTATCGATTATTGCAATAGATAATCGTTGTTTTAGGAATTTTTTTGCATTTCTCTAAACTTGGATTTGTTCCATTATTGCAACCAAGATATTTTTTGTTCATTACACATTGTAATAGTTGCCAACATTTGAACTTTCTTAGTAAACATCTCAAGGTCTGAATTTGTGTCATAATGGATTTGAATTTATTCTAATAATTCAAGTTTGAAAATTAAATCGTAAACATGTTTGGTGAAAGCAATTATATGGTCATTTGGAACTTAATATATTTCTTTCTCCATTAGCTATTACATCTTGGGAATAGATTTTTGGCTCGAATCATGCTTTTATTCATAGTATAATTTTATTACAACATCTACAACTGCAACTAATTCATGCTACATGTTAAAAAAATTGTAAATAATTAACATTTGTTAGTAGAGGGAAATAATTTAGGCTTCTATGTGGAGAAATGGAAAATGAAGTTTACCTTACACATATTCAAAAAATGCCTACACTTTGAAGGAATATTATGAAATTTCTTTGTCACATTTCATATACAAATTTGAGGTGATAATGTCTTGGATTTGTTTCAAAATTATCTTCCCTATATTTTGAATCCAAAATTCATGAACCAAACTTGGTTTGGCATGATCATATTCCATTGATATGTAAAATAGAATAAAAAATAAGAAAGATGACAAAATAATGAGATCTAAACAATAAAAAGAGGTAGATAAATATTTTTACTTGTTCATATTAATCATGGCGGTAAGTAATTCAACTACACCCTTCATAGTATGCAACATGATAAAGTTCACATAAATGTGCTAGGAGGAATTATCTAAATGCACACAATAGATGAATGACATCCATGCCTAAAGAAAATGATTCTCATCCTTAAAAATATGTATATGTCTTGGAGAACTAAGAATTATTTGGATCAACATTGAAAATTTTTAAAATTTTTTATTATCCTTTTGCATGTATGTTTTAGTCATTTTCATAATTGTTCGAGAATTCTTCCATTCCTTATTAATATGTTCAAAATACATAAAAGACTTTATCACTTTTGCAATACCCCATGTGAAACAAACAACAAACATTGAAATTAGTCTACACAAAGGAATGTTCATCTAAGGTTTCTTTTTTGGATGAACTTTATTTCTTTCCAATACTTTGATAATCTTGAATTTTGTGATGGACCTCTAGTTTTTGGATTACTTTGTCACAAGACCTAAGGTCAATGTTTTCAAAAAATTTAGAGGTCACATCATTAACATGGCCAATTATTGATAATCATTTAATAATGGATGGAGTGTACAAATCGACCTCTCCAAAGAAAATTGAGGACTTTGTTAAAATATATTTGAATTTACATTACTAATGTGGAAGAGGTATCCATAGGAGATTCTTGATTTGTTTTTGTTGTATTTTATTTAGAATTAAAGTTTGAGCTTTTTTCTTGCACCCTTATAATGATTTTGTTTTTCAAAAATGAAATGATGGAAATATATTCCATCATTGTATACTTTTGAATGTAACTATTCTATAAATTATTGAATTCTATAAATTCCATTATGGCATCCATAGCCAAAGGTGTCCAAATTTTGGGAAGTTGGCAAGTCCTAATCTTTGATATTTATTTCAAAATTCATTCACCTTATATATAATTTTTGATAAAGCTCCTTGAATGATTGTGTGAAACATAACTAAAAATAAAAACTATCAACATCATTACACACAAAGTGAAAGATCAATAAATACGAAAGCTAATGAATGTGTTTTGGAACAAGAGGAAAAAATTATATTTAATGAAATATATCTACTTAGGTAAGTTGCATAATATAAGAAATACTGAATAATAATAATATGACATCCACATAATTTTCTTAAAAATGTTTTTGATATTCTTTTGAAATTTATCATACATAAATAAAACTACATTCCTAAATTAAAGACACTAGTTATAGGAATTTGAAAAGTTTGAATTCAAGTGATGCCTAATCAATTAATTGTCATGAAAAAAACTTAAATCACCTATAGTTGAAAAGTGTGATATGTTATTAAATTTCTTTTTTACAAATGTTGCAACTTTTTTGTTGAAAGCTCTTGATTTGGAAATAAAACCATAATGTTGAATTCATAAATTATATTACAAAAAGGAAACAAGGAGACATGGAAGAATAATGAATAATAAGTGTCATTTATCCATAATACATAAGGTGAATAAATTTATGAAATTTACCATAATTATGCAAATCAATACTCTCCTTTTTCGTCCTTGCCACATTGGAAGGTGGAAAGTTGTAAAAGACATGCATATAAAAAATATATTTTACTTGAATGAGCAAATCTCATTCTAATGAACATAGAAAAATTCTTTTGTTTTTAAAATTTGAATGACATTCCCAAGCTAACATAACCACTCATTTTTCACTATAAAAAACATGGGCAAAATATTCTTGTTAATTTTTACGTCTTTAGTGATAAGGTTTTCACCTTTCATTTAATTATCATGGTTATAGAAATTATGCATATTTGCAACTCACAATTCTCCAAAGTCAAAGGTGTAGAATAGTAGACCCATCTTAATATTAAGAAAGGAAAAAAAAAGACAATGAAATTACATGAGCAATAAATGTGAAGACAACAATCCATATTGCATACCTTGTTGAGAGTTGAAAATATTATCTTACCAAGCCCATGTTCTTCAACTTTGAGGAAACAAAGGACACTACAAAGAACACAACAAAATCATCATAAATGTTGCAAGTGTTAAATGTTATTTGAGTGAATGTTCAAAACATGCCATTGGTGAGAGGTTTAAAGGAAAAGACAACAAAGACTATTTTGTCCTATGCATGTGACTATGGAATGCACCCAATTCTTAAAAATCTTTCAAAACACACTATATTCAAAAAAATTGCCCTAATACCTTGTGACTAATCTTTGGGCACCATTTGGTAAGTAGTGAGATCATAAATAAAAGTAGGTAGTAAACAAAAATGTAGATACATAAATATTACCTTTCAACGTACTAACTAGCACTAATCTACCTACCTAATGACAACATACCTACCTACCTACCTAATAGGTCCTTGGCTATAGGTAATCAAATCATTCCTAGTCTTTCCCCTAGGTATGTAATATATTACAATATAAGATATCCCAAGCGGGAATTGCACTTTGACCTTATTTATTATTCTAATTAGCTGTGTTTGCCCCCATACATGTTTGGTAAAAGCTAAAATCATACATGCATGTCCATTTTATTCCAAACAATGTGCAATAAAATATGAAATGCAATTCATTTAAAAGAATTTCCTTAAATGTGAATAAAATGCATTTAAATCATTATGAGAACATATATTTAAAACATTCTTGGTATATTTTAGGAGATACCTAAAATATATTCAAAATATGCCATTATTTCATAGCCAATTTTTAAATATCCTTTTACTTCAAGTGCTTCCTAAAATACACAAATAATGATTCCCCTAGGATTTGAACCTTTTGAAGGTACCAACAAACCCAACAACACTTGAAAATGACAACTGTGTTTTTGGATAAATTGTTTTTGTTGATGATGCCATCATGTGAACATTGAAAATGAATTGTAGATCTTCCAATGATTATGTGTATGATTAACATAAACCAATAATTCTTTGGGTTGGTGGGTGACACATACAATGCAACTTTCGCATGTGTTGTTTTTGGCTTGTCAAGTATTTGGCATAGTAGGCTCACAATTTGAAATTGAAAGAATTTTCAAAGTCATTGATGTTATCACAAATCTTCAATTAGCTTAGCAAGGAATTGACAACTTCAATCACCTCATCCTTATTATTATAAAAATTGGACTAATGATGCTTGTTGTAAGAGTGAAGGAACCAAGGAAAACACTTTTGATAACTTTTTGACAAGTGAAGACACTTTGGTTGAAGAGCACATGAAGCTTGTTGAAAAACAAGGTGTTTTCGAAAAAACTTGGGGCAACAACTTGAAAGTATTATCAATTTTTTTCGTTCCATTGATGCATGGGGGTTTGATTACCGAAAGGTTTTGGGTCTTTTTGTGGTTCTGTTAATGCATGGAGAAATGACTTGTTGAAGTTTTTATACATTTTGTGGTTATGTTGATGTGTGAGGGCAACAACTCACAAATTTCACGATCTTTGTGACTGTGTTGATGTGTGCAAGCTTCCAATGTTGGTTAGTTTCTTGTGGTTATGTCAATTTTTTGTTTTATGTGATTGTGTTGATATGAGGAAAAACCAACAAAGATGTATTAGTACTAGTTGTATGAATGACCCCAAAAAAACCTCACTATAAAAAAAAAAACAAGAAATTTTGCACAAAAATAAAAATAAAATTGTGTGCAATTTATAATGAAAAAAACCATAGCCTATTGATGCTTGGGCCAATTAATTAGGACTTATTAAATTCTTTTATAAAAAATGTCACATTGTAAATCAAAAATTGTATATTCACATAACTTTTTGTAACAAAACTGTTAAATCATCTCATCATTCGAAACCTTAGACTTTAATTGCCCCCAAAATTGTCTCCTCTTTTAAAAAAAATGAAAATCATCACTCTAGAGATCTGCCATGTTCTAAAATGCCAACATAAACATTGCCAAAGATTCCCATATATTTCAAAATTTTATCAAAATTTTATCAAAATTTTACTCAAAGGTTTTGTAGTTTGTATAAAAAATTCAAAATAAAAATAGAAAGTTCCTTATAAAATGCAAAACCGACCAACATTGGTTTGCACCCATAACCTCCCATGTTACAAGTACCAAGGGGCATGCAACATGCCGGGAAGCATGTGCCCATGGTCTTATAACATGTTACATAACTCCTAGCACCCATAACATGCCCAAACCATATATGACATGCATGTCAAAACAAGTCTAGAAATGCCAAGGTGAAAAAAAAATTGGGCAAAATGTATACTAGGGGAAAAAATTGTAACCATACTTGTGTATTGATTGCATTAACTATGGGCATATGTAATGGTTTGGGGAGGGTGGGGGGCGGCATATACAAACAAATTAATCAATTAAAAATCAATATCATTATGATTTTGGTTATTTAATCTCCATCAAAGCCTTATTGAAGTTTTAAAAATAACATCAAATTAATTAAAAGCAATTGTATCTTCAATATATATATATATATATCATTTTTTTTCATTTTAAGTTTTACATATTTTATTTTAATCAATTCTTGCATAATCTTTCAAATCAAAATTTTAAGAATCTTGTTTTAATAAGATTTAAAGGAATTGAAGCTAATTATTTGTATGTTTTATCAAACAAATTTCATTTGAAAAATTAGTTATATGAGTTGTTTTTTACATTTCATAATGATATGAAACCTTGTGATACAAAAAGGCAAGTGACAACCCAAACAAAAAAACAATATAGAGGCATGATTAAATCAATTACCCAACATTCATACTTTTAGAAGAAACCCAACAAGTAGATGGGTAGACTTCAAAACAACCCATCAATTGGATGGGTGCACCCAAATTCTATACATGCACGTCCATTAGCTTGGGGCAATAATAATGTTGAGAGGTCTCCCTCTCTCTACACTCTCCAAGATTTCATGTTTATGAAAAAAGATGGAGAAATAACTTAAACATTATATAAATTTGGTAAACAACGATAGAGGCCCATCCACGCCCCCTCACTGGGTGTGGGTGAATCTCCCTCAATCCACAAGTATGTGGTGGGTTAAATGCTAAACCAAAATCACACTGATTTATTTTGCTCCTTATGTGCATTAGTTAAAACAAGAGATAAAGAGAGTTCCTGAAGGACATGAATTTGGGATAAAGCTACAAATCCTTGCAACTATCACCTTTCAAGAATTGTGACTACATCACCAGTGCTTGAGATATCAGAATCCTTACTATTGCAGCTTAAAGCTGTTGATGTTTTCCTCATCTTTTAGGTTGAAAAGGGACAGATAATCATTGTACATGCAGCACGTGGTGCAAAAAGTGTGATGCAACAATGGACAAGCTAAAGTGAGAGTGGAGTAAACAAAAGCTGCACAGAGTGCATCATGTATTCATATATTCAGCTCTTCTCAGGTAAACAAAAATGTCGTTCTGCTCATATTGTGTTTTCTTGCCTCTTTGGTCTTAGATCTCCTTTAAGCTGTAAGCTACAGTCTTCTTCAGACTGCATGAGAGAGAGATTAAGACATTGGAAAAGGAAATTAACAATATTGGAAGCAAGTCAAACTTTGATGGCTGTCGTAATTCAATCTTCTTTTGTTGGGTGCGTAACTTACAATGCAGAGTTTGTCTTGGGATAAACTCTTCTACTGAGTCATGAGATTCAAAGTTCATAGATTTGGTTCAACAGTGTGAAATCATTTTTCTACAAAGAGAGTAGACTGGGGTTTTGCAGTCACAGAAGGATTGTTCCTTCAAGGTGTGCACACTCTTTGGAAAAATGCAAACACCATGCAAGGATCGAAAGAAAAGCTTGCACAGGACATTTTCAAATATTTGGATTACGTAGAAAAACAACAGTAGCAGGTTTACAGGCATTGAATACCTCTTTCAGATGCAAAACCCTGGATCTGGCAGTTTGACAAGTTTGTCTCTTGGTAGTATCCTTGCTCCAAGATGAGACTAGCACCCTTGATCACAAATTTTTCATGACAGATACACCATGAACACCTCACTACAGAAAGCTAACTGCTCAGGGCTACTAGATCAGCACCTCACAATGTTTAGGCAAGTCCAGATTTGCAACCTAGAGTATCTAACTTTGTTGAATCTTCAGTCAGCCTCCTAAGTCCAGGATAGTGCAATTTCACTAATCCCAAAAACATTACAAGATCATAGAAAACACAAGAGGGTCTTTGGACAAAATTTGAGCACCATAATCTATCCACCATCAGAACTATCATCAGAAATATGGAAATAGTACTCTTTCTTTTTCCAAATGGATCATCCAGAATATGGTCATCACTGTCCCATCAACACATCTGAAGGCTTGAATGCTGGACCTATTGCATCACTCAATATTATTGGAACAATTTACATGGAGAGATCTTTAGGAAGTTAGGAAGTACTTTCTACAAAACATCAGGATTACAAGAAAGAAACTAGTACTCTATGAAGAAGAACTAGCACTCTATCAGGAGGCGATGATGAAAGAAGAGTTAGTTAGAAAAATGTTTTTCACATCAGATCAAAGAACTCTGAAAGTACAGGTAACCCCAACTCACTATAGCAACACAGACTTTGGGCCATTTGCTTTATGAACAAGAACATCTTTGTAGTGTTTTTCCAAGACATCACAGATACCAAAAGTCTAAAATTGCTTTCTAAAATCACAAGTTTCATGGCATTGGGATGTTCTGAAAAAGCTCAGGCAAGTGGGCATTAGTGTATTTGGTCCGCTTAGATTCCCTTCTCTTCTTCTGCTTTGGCTTTGGGAGCTGAGAGCGGGGTACACCAGCCATGGCCTCTCTTCTAGCTGTGTTAGTTGCAGGTTTCATCCCTGCTTTTTGAAGTTCTCGTTCCACATCCATGAACTCCCTTGGCATCTCGATTCCACGAACTAGCTGCTTCAGATCATCATCAACCTGCACCATCGGAATGCTGCAAAATCAGGATTGACAGTATGGCAGCCGTGCTTGCAGAAATACTGCTGATCTAGTTATTATCTTCATCCGTACTGAGACTTTCTCCAAGCATGACCTCATTAGGTGTCATCTCAATGGGTGATGACCAAAGATATTCGAGTAAACACCTTCACACTTATTCTTGGATCATTCGGGTAGATGATATCATCCTGTGTGTCACTGTTCATTAGTACCCACACTTGGCCACTTGCCTTCAACTCCTGCACCAGATAGGGCAGAAACGTTAAAAAAATAAATTCAAGTCAACATCAGAGCAACTATAGGCAAATTGCAGCCAAAAAATTGGATAAATGTGGGAATATAGTCTGCTAGAGCTCTCAAAAATGGATAATGTTTGACCTTCAGATTGACATCAACAACCAAAGTTCAAGCCAGATTGCCACTATAGTAAACTGGGTGAATGTAAAATTGAAAATCATTGAAACCCACCAAGAGTTTGCCATATGACAGGTGATAAACATGTACTCAACCTGGATGTCAGTTGTGACACCGGTATATGAGTCCTTCAAATCACTCATGGGAAGGCCTTCAGGAACTTTCCGTATGAGCACCAAGAGCTCTGCCTTGCCCTTCAGATCATGCTTTGCCTGCACAATTATTGAGCATGACAAGCATTTCTTCATCAACAAAACTAGAGAAGACAGTCCAGGGCAACTCCATGGGCGTTGACTTTCACACTACTTTCTTCCACCTAGTAAAGAACAGCGAGTCCTACAAGACACAAACTCCACTGGCTTAGGTGACAAATCACAGAAGTCATCACAGAGCTGAGCAGCTCCAACTGTAGATGCAGACAAAGCCGTTTGTAGCATCAGCAATCAAGTGAAAGAAAGAAAAAGTTCAAGAAGAGAATGAGTACTAAACAAGAAACTTATGCAAATGAATTGGGAAGCTTAGGAATGCTACTCTGGTTCTATAATCCAGTGCTATAATCACCAGTTCTAAGGGCAAGAGTTTAGGGCTTTAGGGTTGATTCAGTCAACCCAAACATGAACTTAAAAGAGGGATTGTAAAACAAAACAATGGTTACCTTGAAAGCAAACCGCTGGCCATCAAAAGAGACCTTAACATTGCTCTTCAGACTCTCGAAAACCTCTTTGTGGTTTTTAACATCAACAAAGCAGGCGTCGTTGATCTCATCAGGCAGCATAGCCTGCCTTGTCTGCACACAGATCCTCCAAAACTTGAAAAGATGATCACTACAAAGTCTCACAAAATTGTGCAGGCTGTGGCTGCATTTCATGCACAAAAATCCACATCTTTGAAATCAAGGATAGAGCCCTTGTGTTTGTCATAGGAGCAAATCTGAGAAAGGACTTTGCAAGCCAATTCTCTAACCAAAAGAAAAACCCTAAACAAGGTCAGAGATCTAACACCAAAAATTCGTGTAACACAATTCATGATCAATTGAGGAACTAGGAAATGCTTCGTTGAGAACAATTCTACCTCAAGCAACAGATCCAAAACTCGTTTGATCTGAGCACCAACTGGTGACTTCCTGATGGTAGCGATCTGTTGGAGCTTCTCCGTGTCATTTGTAAAAGAATACCGCTGCGCAAACGGAACAAGCTGTGTGGTAGGAGGAGGAGGAGTCGGTGGTTTACGAGACGATGGACCGGCTTTGGCAGTAGGTTGCGGACGTGGTGCAGTCTTCGCAAGACTTGCCTGCAGTTTCTCTTGTTGCTTATTGAATTGTGCGAGCTTTTGTGCAAGCGCCATTGCCACCAAATCGTTTGACCCCCAAAACAAAACAAAAAAACTGCCAAAACCCTAATTCTCCGTCCTCTTCTCAATCTTTTCTGCCTCTTGTAGACATCATAACTCCATCATATCCCATGCCGTTCAGTGAAAATCGAGAAAAGATGGGATATGATAGAGTTTAGGGTTTGAATCAACCCAAAAAAAAGAGAACCTCCTCCGCACTACACTTTATTCAGCACCCCGAATTAGATCAATCTACAACCTTTCAACACCTGCAAAACCATTAGAAACAGAGAAGCAGTCTCAGAAAGACAGAGATGAGATGCAGGAGGAAGCAAAAAAGGTGATGATGATGATGATGATGATGAGCAGGGAAGCAATTCGAATGAGCATGGAGGTGAACAAGCTTGAAAATGCAAACTGCAGCAACTTGATGAACGGGTCGGTGCTGCTACTAGATGAGCAGAGCGCCACTTTTGTACATCAGAAAGCAGAAAGACAGGCAACAACCTACAAGCAGAAATGTCTTTTCTGATTTCTCCCTGTGAAGTTTCCCTTGTGTGGGCTTTCCCTAATTGCTGTACAAGGATCAACTGTCGTGTCGCCCCGTTCCTCGCCTGCTGTGATCGTCATGTTGCGTTTTTATTAGGGTTAGGGTTAGGGTTAGAATAAAGCCCGTGGTGTGCGTCAAGTGAAGCTTCTTTCGGTGATCACAAAACTGACGCTGCGTGCGGAGCGAGCAGTAAGAGGGAGCCGCGATGTCGAAGCGCGGTACGCATTCTTGTCTATCGCACAACCGCTTTTCCTGGCCACGTTTGGTTTATTTTTTTCGAAAGAATGTTCTTTTGGATCAGTTTTCAGGTTGTTGTAGAGGTTCTTATGCACCTTGTGGGAGTACTGAGAGTCTGATCAGTCCGTTTCTCTTATGCTCGCCTTCCGTGGGTTCCTTCGATTGCTCGCCAAGAGATGGATTTGCAATATCTCTTCTGGCAATGTGGTGTGGCATGTTTTAGGCGGAATTTTTTTAAATACTGAAGGATGACGGGTTTGCTTTTGTGAGAGTTGATCAATGGGTTGTGAATTGGCAGGGCGTGGAGGTTCAGCTGGAAACAAGTTCCGGATGTCGCTCGCTCTTCCAGTTGGAGCAGTTGTTAACTGTGCCGACAACACTGGAGCCAAAAACTTGTATGTTATTTCCGTGAAGGGCGTGAAAGGTCGATTGAACAGACTTCCGGCCGCCGCTGTGGGAGACATGGTCATGGCCACTGTGAAGAAAGGCAAACCTGATTTGCGAAAGAAAGTGATGCCTGCTGTCATTGTCCGCCAGCGCAAGCCCTGGAGACGCAAAGATGGTGTTTTCATGTACTTCGAAGGTATGCAGAATGCAGTGTATTTCACACAGGAGAAGCTAGCAGACTGAGGTTTCATCTTGTGGGGATGTTTGAAGGTGTTTTTGCTTGGTATCTATCTGCATATTTTCCCTCTGTTTCTCCACGTCTTTGAGGATTATGTCCTGGTGTGTGTCTTCTTGCCATATTGCTGTCATCTGTGGTTGTTGCCACGGTTGTCTTCCCGTCACTTCCTGAAGTAAGACAGAAACTCAGGAATGTTGACAGGATTCAGGCAGATGTTGTGGGAATGGTTTGCCCAAAATTACAGCCACCATCAGGAACTGGTGAAATCAGTGGTGTAGTACTACTTGTTGCTGCCCTTTGTGATGAAGAAGGTGATGATGGTCTGACACTTTGTGAGTGACTCTCATAAGGTTATGACTGTGCTCATTGTCTTGTTACCTTGAAGTTGTTGTTGTGCAGCTTTCTGTGCATTCTCATAAGCTGTATCTGATCTCAGTCGAGACCAGTTTGATACCTACTGCAACCAGATCTGGTGTTTCCCAGCTCAAGTAGGAGTGGCTGTTGAAGTCATTATGAAACTGTGATTTCTGCAGCTTTTGGCAGTATTGAGGGGTCAAGCTGTTGCATATTGACAAAAACTCTATTTGTGCCAGATGTTTGTGGCACATTGTGTCATGCGAATTTATCTTTGGTTTCTTTTTTTCCTTGCTGTTTCCATTCTGTGGGTTGCTGTTTGGTTACTATTTTTTCCTAGCTTCCATGGGACTTGATCTAACTGCATAGTTTACCTTCCACAGATAATGCAGGAGTAATTGTTAACCCAAAAGGAGAGATGAAGGGTAAGAAGTCCATGCTTTCATTGCTTATCCACAGCATTTTAAAAAAGTGAACTGCACTGCAATAACATGCAAATATGCTCCCATTCCAGGAATTGTTTGTATGTCATTGGCTGAGGAGGTTTATAGGCTGAGAAGTTCTTGGCAAGGGCAATGAAAACTCATATCCTGGACTTATCAAATTATCAGGACCTAGTTTTGTGTTGTTCGCAACATACCTCAGCATATGTTTTCAGGAATCAAAGCTGAAAAAAGTGATTTTTTTTTGGTGGGATTGCAGGTTCTGCCATTACAGGGCCAATTGGGAAGGAGTGTGCAGATCTTTGGCCCAGGATTGCTAGTGCAGCGAATGCTATAGTTTGAGGACCATAATTTTTACCAAGCAGGATGGAATGTGCCTGTTATGTTTTGCCAAGAGTGACTCTATTTCCATTTTGTGCTTGTTCTGGATGTGCATTTTTTGTTTGTCTTTGCACTTATCTGTTATATTCTGTTATGCGAGTCTAGAAGGAACGGTCGCCAGATCTCCAGTAACAAAGAAAGAGAGATGGCCATTTGAGTTTCTAGTTGAGCAATAGAAGCCAATCTCTGCTAGAGGGTTTACAGTTTCAAGGTAGCCAATATGGAAGCCTTTTTCTCCTGCAGGGTACAGTGTTTATTCCCTAAAGGCCTTAAAGTGAAGTAAATTCTTTCAGATTGTTGTGTTCTAAGAATCAATAAGATGATTGAAAAAAATTAATTGCACAAGAATCAAGCAAATAACAAATCAAAGTTCTCTGTAAACTTGGCAAAATCTGGCACTTAAAATGACAATGACTTCTTGAAACCATGATGGGATTTAGTCAAATGAAAAAAGGCATGATGAATTTTGCACCTAAGCTCAGGGTATCTTCAGTCTGGTTTGTGTTTCTTGTATTATGAAGAGGGGAAAAGAGGAACCAAGCTTGCAGTGCTGAGGGTGAGGGTGAAGTGTATCTTGTCTTTTGTGGAGAGCTGAGAGTTAGTGTGCAGCAAGTACGTTTTCACAAGAATCTCTGCAAAGGAATCTTGTGCTTCCTCATAACTCCATTATGTCCCATGCTGTAAGGTGACAATCAAGATCCACAGAAGACAAATCTCTGCACTACTCTTAACTCTACAATCAAGATACACAGAAGAAGAATCTCTGCACTACTGTTTACTCAACAACCTGAATTGCATCAATCTACATATTTCAACTCCTGCAAAGCATGACAAAAAGCACAAGAAACATTCAGTGTTTACAAAACTTACAAATGAATAGTTTGCAACTAACAGCTCACAGACAATGGTGGATTATTGGCAATCTTTCTTCTGAGCCTGGTAACTGCAAATTTAGTTTCCTCATTCACTGATGATGAAATGAAACATACTGACATTACATTCTGTGTGGGTGATTTGTTGAAGACTGTCTTTCACACATTGTTACACTCCCAACAGGTGAAAATCAAACCAGATGTACTCCATAGGATATGTTTGTTCTTCACCTATGTACACAAAGTAAGGTCTGCAACTAACCCTCTTGATTCCAAGTTAGGGTTAGAACAGCAATTCTTGTATTAACAAAAGAGAAATGATATTTCACATAAATGCTCTGTGGCTTATGAGCTAGTTCTTTCCAAGTCCAAGCTTGTGCTCTTGATTCAAGCCCCTGGACAAAAATCAAGAGAACTCTTGGGGATCAATACTGACTTTGTACATTCATGCACCTCATGCGGCCACAACTGTCCAGAAGGAATCTAAAAGAGGGAGAAATAAAAGCACAGAGAGCCATCCACCCCAGTCCTGGAGAAATGGAAACAAAGCCAGGATTAGTCTAACTAGCAAGGGCTTCTCTTTCCTTGCTCTCTTTCTAACTAACCTACCTGGTTTTCCTGGCCGTTGTTTTGTGGACATTCTCCTCCTCCTATCTACTGTCAACTCATCCCAACCTCTCATCTCCCCTGCCCTTCCAACTTCACTCACTCTTGATCCAAGATCGCCTACTGTTGCCACCGGCCTTGATGCTTGCGGGTTTTGGGAGAACCTGTCCGAATCTGCATCTAGATCTTGGTAAGCAACATCCTCCTCCCTGTAGCGAACATCTTCCCTAAAACCATCCTCTTGTGCCCTGGAATTACCATCCATACCAGGTCTCTGTCTTGTGTAGCGATATGGCTGTGTGTAATCAACCCCTGAACTCCATCCAGAAAATGCTTCACCACCCCTTTCTTCAAAACCACCCATTTCCCTACTGGATGGAGGATTCTGCCTGCGCTTTGGTGTTACAGGATAGCCTGCAAAATCTAGAAAAGCCCTCCATATCTGAGAGACCACAGGTCCTACTGCTTTTTGAACTGCTGGGATGGCAGTAAGCCCTATCATAAGGATCGCAGGATTACCAAGTAACCACGGCAGGACCAGTATAATCAATGGAAACCCCCATCGTAGTGATGAGAAAACTTGTTCCTGCAAAATCTGAAATTTGAAAGGGGTTGATTAGGACTTCTGGATATCTTCATGTTATTTCAACCTCCACTCACTGAAGAACAGTAAGAGATTATGTTTTGCTTTCTTATGCAGGGCTTAATGGATAAGCACAATTTTCCTCACCAAACTGTAGCAACAAATCTTTATGAAGCCAAATGACACTCCAACACTCTGAGTTTAGAATCACATGGATATGGTAGCAAAGTGGGAGACTAAGAGACGAAGCAAATAGGTAGAGCAAGCTTTTGCTTACAGATTTGAAATCAAAGTCTGATTCATCGTCCTCTTCCTCTTCATCTTCCTCTTCACCAGATTCATAGTCATATTCATCATTGTCTTTTGCAAATTGCCACCATCGCCAACTGCTATCAGATGTTTTCTCCTTGGAATCATAGTCCCATTCCTTCCGAGGTTGCTTCCACCCTGGAGGAGGGTTTGAAGATTTATCACTTTGTGGTGAGAAGAACTCTTTGCTGTACGAGCGGCGTCGCCAGATATTCTCTGCATTTGAATCCCAAACATTGTTGTCTTCAGACACATCACTGTCCCCATTCCTCCGATATCTAGTGGGCCTGGAACTTGTGTGCCGTTGAGTTCTTGTTAAGTCACTGCTCCTCTTAAGCCTTGTTGCACTTTTCTCCTTTTTTGTAACTCCATCTCTCAGACAAAGAATCTTTGATGGGTTAAACTGACACTCAAGTACAAATATACATGTCTGTTGCCTGCACAAACTCCTCTGCAATAGCACACAGCACTTTCTCAGCTCAGAGAAAATGCATTCATGCCACCATATTTGAATACAGAATGATATGCAAAATCCAGGCTACAGAATTAGGGCTAAGACCTTGCAGAATTGCAATACGTTTACCTGCGAATATTGTCTTGTTCCAGCACTACGAAAGAAGCTGCTACTTCCATAGGAGCATGAAGGGTGTCCCAAGCATGATCCTCTCCCAGGGCAAAGCGCCATCATCACCTCCTCGCTTATCTTCACATAAGAAATTCGGCGACGGAAAGCACCTCAGAGAAGCCCAAAAACGGGCTGTCGACCTCACAGCTCAACAGATCAAGCTCCTGATGCAGAAAATGTATCGAAAACAAGACCAGAAGAAAAAAGACACAACCCCAAACCAATTCCAGCAACAACAAATCACAACAATCAATAAATACCTTACAAGCTTCAGCTACAAACTCAACTCCTCCTCCTCCTCCTCATGCGACAGCAGCTGCTGCTTCCTTTCGTCTGCTACCCATGCCTCCTCCCATCTTTCTCCGTCGCTCTACAAAAAAATCCCACCCACAAAAGCCTGCTGCTCTTGGCTATGGCGCACAAAAGATCTGAGAGAGAGAGAGAGAAGAGAGAGAGCACAAACCGGTTTACCCTAATTGCTGCCCTAATTCCTGTAATTAGTGTTTCTTTTTGTCACCAGAATTTGGTTTCTCATTTGTGATGTATGCATAAGGCTCATTGCTACATGAATATAATTTTGTAACAATTACAACAACATTCCTACTATAATTGCAAACTCAATTGTTTATGATAAGGTTGATGGATGTCATTCAAAACTACAAGGACATCATTTTTTTACTTATGCAAGTTCAACCATTAATGGGTCCAAACTCAACCATATATGATAGGGTTGTTGAATGCCATTTGTTAACAAGAACGGTAACATTTTGGTTTTTTTCCAAGCTCAACAATTCATGGTGCAAACTCAACCATCTATAGAGGATTGATGGTTGTCAATATCCTTAACAACTAGGACAACATTTGTGGTCATTCAAATTCAACAAATTTTGATACTAGGGTTGTGGGATGTCAAATTCGGGAGGACAAAAGCAAAATTCCTATTGTTGCAAATTCAACAATGATGTTGTTGCTTTTCATCATGTGAATGTAATATACATCAATTTTCTTTCTCAATCTTCATGTAGTATGTATATGAAATTTTGGTAATTTTAACAATATTGCATTTTCATGGCCTTTTTTCATGCAACACAATTCATTTCATTTTTCAAAGATGGCATTCTTAGGACCTAACAAAAAATTGCACACATGGTGAATACAAAGTTGGAATTTTTGGTTTGCTTGTGTTTGAGAAGTGTGCTTTAAGTTATGGATTTCATAATCATACTATAAGATTTTATTTGAAAAATGTGTTGTCCATAAATACATTTGACAACAATGTTAGTTTTTATTTTGGCTTTTTCATGGTTAAGTGTTCATGCCCTTTTATCAATAAGGTTTAAACGTAAATATTGGAATCTATCAATTTATATATACTTTGATATGTAACATAAGTTTATAAAACTTAGCATATAATGTTTCCCATTTAACTTGATTGTTAAAACCCATTGCTAATGATGCACCTCAACTACAATTCATGATAATTTTATAGTCAAAGGATTCAAAACTTAGGGGTGCATGGCCCAAGTATGTTAAGAGGAGCCACAGTGACCAAGGCCAAAATGTTTTTTTTCACAAAACACTCATGTAGTTTTCACATATTTAACATTTTTTTTCAAAATTAAATGGAAACATATCATATATTGTATTTATCATTCATTTGATAAACAATTTTTTCTTTTAAAAAGTCGTTCAATATTTATTTTTTCAACATTAACTTGTCACAATGTGTTTAATTCTTGGGAAAATTGATGCCCAAATCACAAATAACATGCATTTACTAGTATATATATTTTTATACTACCAAAATTTTCATTAAATTCAAAGTCACAATTTCATAGTTTTCCATGTAGTTTTAAGAAAAAATGTAAAAAAAATAATAACACATCAAATTTGCTAAAAGATGTAACTTGGCCCTCCACTATAAAAAAAGCAAACATCTTATTTTTAAGGAAGTTGATGAAATTATTTATTTTTGGGAATCAAAAGAAAATTTTAAATATTTTGATGTAGAGTGAAATTAAAACATCATTTTAGTGAAAACAATGTTCAATATTCAATAAATTTTCCACCATAGGTTGAAACATTATGAAAACAAATCATGCACCCCTATTCATTGAAGCCTTTCCAAAAATACCATAATTGTGGCAAGAAGTGTTATGGCTTGGGAAATCTCAATGTGATAAACAAAACTAATTAACCTATTACATCCTTCCTTCCTAGGTAAAGTATGTAGCTCAAGGTGGGGCTACATTGAATGGGGCCTACATTTGAACCTTTTAAGGAATCCCAATTGGAATTCATGTTGGGACTACTAAAAGTGTGTTTCCTTCTATTCCCAAATGTTTTCTCTTTTGTTTAGGTGAAAGTTCAACCCTCTTTGGATATAACTTTATCATAACTTATGGTTGATTTGACTATTGTCAAGGTTTTAAGTTACCTTAAGCTTGTGAACACATTTCCTTGTCATTTTCAAAAGTCAATAATAAGCCCAAATTCAGGTCATGACCTTAAAAATGCCTATAAGCAAATTAAACATGAGCATAACAACTAGCTTTTCAACATTGTTGTAATAATCTAAAAATTGTTTGGAGAAAAATAAACATTTAATAATGATCAATTTATGAATTATAATTTTGTTTTCACACAAATTACCATTGGTAAAAGTAATAAGTTTTGAGCACACAATAAAAAGTTATCCTACTAGGGCACATATGCCCTTAGAGGGCAACCCCCTTGGCAATTATGAGATAGTAATGGTGGAAGAATATTGACCATAGGGGTGTATTCACAATCAAATGAGCCAAAAAAACATGTTAGGTGATCACCAAAATTGAATAAAAATTGTAATTTTGTTAGATATATTTTTGTGGTGTCACTTTAATGCTATGTTAATCATTGAATGTTGTGTTAAATTACTAATATGAGTGTTTAAGAATTCAAAAAAATAATTCAAAAATAATAATTTAGGTTTTGGTTTTAGTAAATGACATTTGAACTTGAACAACAATTGCATAAAAACTAATCAGTTTTGTAATTACTAAGCTAAATACTCTCTTTATAAAGGAGTTTTGATGAGATTTTTTTTGAAATGATGTAATTGATTATCCACACTCAGAAAACACTCACAATTTAAAAGTTATGAAATTTAAATTAAAAAATAAATAAATCTATTAAACAAAAATTTAAAATTTCAAGAGTGCTTTACCACATGTAAATGGGATGTAATGTACATAACATTTAAAAGAAAGTTGTGGTTAATGAAACAATAAAATAAAACATTAAATAATTAGCATATTTTCATAAAATTTGAAATCAAGATAATTTTCCAAAATGAAATGTAAAATTTAGTAGAATTTGTGCACTTAAAAAAAAAAGTTATTCATAAAAAATTAATACAAAAAATGTGATCTATTGAAAAAACTATATGTATTTTTAATACATATTGCAAAAAAATTCATCCAAAATCCTTTATATGAAAAAATGAAAATGACCAAAAAAAAAACTTCAGTCCTTGAATCTTTCATCACTGTTGGCTCATTTGATTGTGATCACATCCATAGGCAAAAGATTTATCATTAGTGGTGGGTTAACTAGTAGTGGGGGTGGTGGGTTTGGCTAATTAATAGTTGACTGAGAGGCCATGTTGGTTGATGTAATTAATTGGGGCTTGAGAATCTATTATATTTTGATGATTAATTTGATATGGTTTAGATTTTGAACTTTCAATATTTTTTTTGCAACCTAATCTAAATGGGCATTTAAATGATCATTATATTTATGATGTAGATTAAGATTTTATACAATAGGATCTGATTTCTATCATATTGGATAGTTATCATTTAAATATTATTTTATTATTTATTTAAAACCATAACCCCACATCCAAATTTTAACTCAAATCCTAATTTAAGTTTTAATTTTTAATTATGAAAATAAATTTAGAATGGGAACAACACAACCTCATTTAAAACAAATTAGACTTGATGGGACATGAGATTATGGGCAACCTTTGGGTTTAACTTGTAACTAGATAAACTTTTGTAGATTATTGGGCCATCACTCCAATAACCCCAAGGTCCAACAACAAAGCATGGTCCTACTAGTCATCAATTTGATTTCACCAAACACTACCAAAGTCATGTTGGTCATCAATCCAACTTCACCAACAAATTTTTTAATGGAAATTCAAAGGATCACACATTGCTTCATGCATTTTTTTTTGTAGGTGTAATGAGTTTCTTGTTTCTTATCTTGCCCATGTTCATAGTTTGATAGTTATTCGGAAAGACTTGGAATTTAAGTTATCTCAACAAAACATGCACACACTAACAACAAACAAAAACAATTTGTCCACACTTATAAGATTTTGCAACAACAACACTTGAATTCTGCTTTCTTTGATGCAAGATTGAGGAGACAAACAACGCACACAAAATTTCATAACAACTTTACTTTTTATTTTAAAACCAAGGAGACACAAACGAGGCACACAAGATTTTGCAACAACATCATTCAAATTATACTTTTTTTGCTATAAGACCAAATTGACACAAACAATGTTAAATTGGCATTTTGTAACCCAAAAAAATTTACAAGGTGATTTAAGTTGTCAAGACACAAATGACACTATGGCATTCCGTAACCCTAAAAGAAGTTTACAAAGTGATTTAAGTTGTTTTGATATTGATGGTCAATCCAAACCATTCATTGATTATCCACAATCTTGCATCTAGACTATTGAATGGCATTGGTACATATCGATGAACTAAAAACATAAGAAACATTAAGCTAAATGAAAATTATGTCTTAATGGGGGTGAGAGTTGAAACAAAAGTGTTTGGGCAAGAACTAATTAATTCCATTTGTTATATTAGTTTTTATTTTTTCAGTATAATTTATCATTGCATCTATTTTTCTACTATGCTTGCAAGATTTCAACATGGTAGATGCAAGTTATGGTGGTTCAAAAGTGGCAAGAGTCCTAGTTGCAAAAGTCCATATAAATGGAAAAATTAACATTAGAATGGAAAAACATGTTAAAAAACAATGTTTAGTGGGCCCTATGTGTTAATCAATAAAGTCCATATGAAAAACTACCCGTTTAGAAAACTTTTTATTATACTTGTTAAGGGGAAAGAAAATATCAATCCAACAACAAATGACTAAGATTGGGATTTTCGAAAATAAGACCTAAATCTAATCATTCAAAAGCTTATAGTTATTTGTTCATTAGAGTTTTTGTTGTAAATTTTTTCAATCCATATTTTTTTCCATCATGTATCATATATTGAATACCTATAAAAAATATTGAGATGAAATCATAATGAAAAATGCATTTGAATGCTAATGCATAATTTAGATTATAGTCATATGTCCACTTTAAAAGTTCACTATTAAATGATTGATGTATGTTTATTGAATTTCACCCCTTAATAAATATTCTTATTTAAATTGACAATCCTAATCCTTGAATATTTTTGTCAAATTGATGATTTTACAATGTGTTTGTGGCATTTGAATAAAGTACACTCTACAAAAAATCCATAAGGTGACAAAAAGTGAGTCACCGTAGCTTGCATCTACCCAACACCAAGTATCAAATTATGAATTATGAGATTATAAAAATTCTAGTTCCTTCTCCACATTAAAAGGCTTCTAACAAAATTTGTTTCTTAACATTTGGACCTGTAAAAATAGATTGAAAGTAAATTGAAAATAGATTACAACATTTCAGTAAATTTGTGATTCGGATGGATTTTTGTTAAATCACTTATATATTCACTCATATGTTCATTGCACAATATGCACCACATGAATATGTAGTGACACCCATCAAAATCCATGTACTTTAATGTAAAACGTTTTACTTTATACTTGATTAATAATAGGACATTCTGATAAGTTTATGTGTTCAGTTGAAAGTAGGTTCATTTTCTTCTTTTTTCTTCACTTGAAGATATGAAAATTTAGCCATACAAGTATTTCATACATTTATATTAAAAAAATCAAAATGATTTTTAAAAAAAATGCATTTTTACATCATTTTTTTGAAAAACACCCAGTTTTTTACCCTACAAAACTACTTTTGTGGTTTACTTGACCATGCTTCACCTATTCCATGGAATATATATGAAATCAGGAATCTGGAAATTTGATTCTGATTTTCAAAATCAAACCTGGTTTTGGGTTTGATAGTCAGTTTCAAGGAACCTAGATTAGAACCAGTGGTTAATTACACAACTGGTTAACCTCCAGTTAAAACCTGTCTCTAGTTTGTAATTTAAAAAAACTTTCTTTCAAACAACCTACTTCTCCAGTTCTGGTTATGATTCCTCAAATAGGTAAAACTGGAAACCCCAAATTCCAGGTCTGGTTCTTGAAAATTTTCAATCAACCGCTTGAGGTTCCAAAACTGTACTTCCAAAAATCAAACCTGATTCCAGTTTGGTTTAAACTTTATACTAAAGTTTGGGACTGGAAACTTCAATTCTAACCCATGACCAAACCAGGTAACCGCTCAACACTGGTACGAACCAAGTAAGTCTTCTTGGAGCATCATCAAATTTAAGATGCTTTCGCGGACGTAAGTACATTCAATTTGACATAAATTCTAATCTTTAAAGTTACAACACTTAAGATTGTAACCATGTACATGTAAGGCAAAAACAAATTCAAATAGTTTTATGATTGTTTGAACAAATTACATGATCAGTCCATTGACATGATTCCTCATCACGATCTAAAACGCACAATTCCAAAATTCTTGACTAATAAGTTAATTAAACCTCTTGCTCAACACTTGCAAGGTTGGTGTTGCACAATTCTGTAAGGGCAAGGTTGGTGTTGCACAATTCTGTAAGGTCGCCCAGGCAACAAAATTGAAGAACTAGTAGAGATTAAAGCCAGCTGACTCTTTCATGCACAGCTTGGAAGTAGACCCTAGTACATAAATACCAAGTCACAGGGAAGGAAGAGAGGCTTGGAGATATCTGAGCGCTTTGGCATTTATTCCCAGGGACGTCTCCAGCACTGCATCGGGGATGTTGCTCCCCAGCAACTGATTTGCTGCAAATAATAACTCAGGATTCTGCGAATTCAGAGCGTTCAAGGAAGCGGCATGTCCAGTACCTACGTTGATTTGGAAATGGATAGTGCCTTTTGGGAAGAGGTACAGGTCTCCCACTTGCAGGGTTTCTGCGTACAGCACACCATCGTAGCTCACAAATCCCACGAAAAGGGTGCCTTCCAGCACGTACAATGTCTCCGAAGCCAAAGGATGGGTATGGGGAGGAATAACTCCCCCGGGACCGAAATCCAGTCGGACGTGGGAGATGCCGAGTGTGTTGAGAGCTGGGTACTCGAACACAGTTGCAAATGTTGCGGAGGCGTTTACACTGGTAGAGACATTCGCTGTTCAATACATCACCAAATGGCCCAATTCAGCAAGATATGAGACAAGAGGGTTAATTTTCAGTCGTGTTAGAATGCGATCGGTACATCATCAGCCGGACTAGCATATAAGAAAAGCAATCAATTGTGACGTGCTGGCCAATTATATTAACATGTTTGTAATGGAAAAGTTGAAAGCTTTTTATATGTCGAAGTGCGAATTACCAGCTGTACGGAGGCCCGTGAAGAGGAAGTCTTTGGAAGTAACATTTGCGCTGGGCTTGCAAGGAAAGCCATTGACTTTTACAGGATTGGTGGGGGACAGATCTGCCACGCAGAAATCCTGCAATTGATCTGGATCCGAGGCTTGCACCAGGGTCGACGTCGTTGCAGCCATGATGACCAGTAGTGCTAGCGCAGTGCACGCAAACACAGGATGCACGAGATTTGCACCCCACAGGGAGCTCCAAGCCTGGCCGCTATCGGAGCGTGGATGATCAGTACTGTAATTCTTCATGGCTGCAGCTTACTATGAAAGCTCAGTGACTTATCGAAATCAGTTGTAACTCTAGATCTAGTGCAGCTGGGTTGGCAAACCTGAAGAGAGGACGTATGGTTATGTAACTGAGTGTATGAACTAGTACGAGCTGGAGCTCCTGGATAATTCCCTGTGTGAGATGTGGGAAAGTGTTCAGTTTATCCGTCAGAAGTCCCCCCTTAGAACTACACTGAATACTATGCCGGCGGTGTTTGATGTTATCTGACAATTCAGCATCCGTTTTATATATAGTACTGCACACAAACGAAGCACACGGGTAATTGTGTGACCAGAATGAAATTTCTCAACCTGCAATGTCAAGATGATGTCAAGTGTGATTGACTGTTGAAAGAGGCCTGTGCAGGCTCGGGGCTATTGTGTTTAGGGGTTCCAAGCAACTTACCTGGAACTTTCAAGGAACCTACTTGGAACTGTGTACAGGTTTGTAGAATTGGAACTAGAACTAAAACCAAAGTTAAACCAAAATTGGACCTAGGTTACATGTTTTTTAAAAAGAAAATGTAAGTCTAGAACCATGGCTAACGAACTAATAACTAAAAGTTTTGGTATGGGCTACTTGAAATCAGGAAATTCAATCCTGACACCAGCTGATACATCAAATAATTCATTGCACATAGCACCTTCAGATAGTAGATAAGTTTCTCTCTGATGCCATGCTGGTGTGTCTAGTGGATAATTCCTTGATTTGGCTCTAGCTAGTGACTCGGTTCGGGTTGAGCCTTCACTTGAATCTATCTGTTTCTAAGAGGAAATTAATATAGGAAGCGTCATGAGTTGTGATCAGCCCTTTTTTCTCGGGCTAAAAATCGCCAAAAGGCGACAGTGCCCAAATTCTCTAGCGAAAATCTTTTTTTTTTTTGAAATCAATTCGCCAGACGCTCCTTTTTGAGGAGCGAGTCGCCACATGTATGCCTAGTGGCTACTTTTTTAATGTTCCTTGACAAAAGTATGGCCAGTTAAGCAAATTATGACGGAGTCTCTTTGGGATACTCGCCAGCACTGCTAAACTTAAAATATGAAAACAAAATGATGGGTCATGATCAGCCTTTTCTTTTTCTGGCAAATTGGTGCCAATTTCGCTCTCTCCAGTGGAGGCCCATCGCCAGAACAGGAGCTTTTAACTCCATTTCGCCATAAGTTCTTTTTTCGATCAGATTCAGGTTGTGAGGTTGCAACCAGTCACAATCAACCCTTTTTTCTCTCTTTTGTTATGTAGCCAAAAACATGAAGGATCCGTAAATATTTTGACTTTCATATGCAGTTTGTAGCCAGACTCTGGCTAAAGTGTTCTATTGATGATGGCAACTACAACTTCCTACAACTTTTCGAGCTTTGTAATTCTACTAGTTAAAACTATCATGGAGTACTGTCCCTGTCATCTCCACTAACAATTGGAACAATGTACTTTGTAGGCATTGATGGGTGTAATCCATACACTTTTTGATATGGTGTATACCTTGTTGCTACAAAGTAGCAACGTTGTTTGCAGTTTTGTATGAAAATAACATTGGAGACAAATGCTCATCCTAATGTGTTCTTTTTTCACTAACTAACTTGGTCAATATTGTCCCAAGTACCTTGTTAGTAGAGTCAACCTGCCCATTCCCCTGAGGATAATAAGTTGTAAAACTCACATGTTTCATCAGAAAATGATCTATCAAATACTTGATGGCATCATTAATAAAATGAACTCCTTGATTGATGACTATAGTCAAAGGACATCCAAACCTAGTTAATATGCATTCATATATAAATTTTGTTGTGTTTGTTGTTGTATTAGTTCTCAATGATCTTGCTTCCACCCACTTAGTAGCATAGTTTGTGGCAACAAGAATATATTTGTTCCTCGTATATCTCCAAGCTGGCTTAATTAGCCCTACAAAACAAAGTCCCCATTTCATAAGTGGTTCCTCTGGAAGACTTGTGATTAGTTTTGCAAGACTTTGAGTTGTCAATCTTGTTATTCTTTGACATGCATGACAAGATCAGCATTAATCATGCACATCCTTGTACATAATTGACAATTAATATCCAACATCTAATATCTTCCTTTGTGTTATTTCCATTGCAAAATGCCCTCTTCAAGGTCTTTTATGTAGTTCTTTCATCACAATCTATGCTTTTGTTGTTATCAAACATTGGTGCAATCTATTGTTTTGGCCCATTTTGTACAACTCACCATTCTTCAGTGTAAACAACTTTGCTCTGTTGACCAATCTTTGCTTCTGTTGCACTGATAATGTGCCTTTAATTTGTCCTGTTTTTAAAAAATCGTTTACATCATTTAGCCACTTAAGCCTTGTATAAAACAAACTTGCATCTATGGTTTCATCAGGCACACTTGTGGGTTTTGTACTATTTGGTAATCTTGACAATGCATCTATAACCACATGAGTTTTATCTAGCTTACACATTATTGTGTAATCATATTTGACAAACAATAACAATGATCTAGCTATTTTCTTTAAAACTTATAGTTTGTTGACCAAATAAACCAATGCCATATGATCTACATAAAAGACAAACTTATTGCCCAACAAGTAATGTCTGAACTTGTGCAAAGAAAAAACCATTGCTAAAGCCACTTTTTTTGTTACGTTATAATTCTATCATGTTATGTTCAAAAGCCTAAAAGCATACACTATTGGTTGATCATTCTTCCCTATTACGTTCTGAGATAACATAGCCCCCACAAATAACAAGGACGCATATGTATGAACATGAAATTCCACCTACCAGTTTGGTGATATATCAATATTTGTGTTTCAATATACTTTTGTTTAATCAATTCTTAGGCCATCTAACATTCCTCTATCTAAAAAAAAGTGTTGCAACCCTAACATTGGGTTCGTAACTAAGTGTGAAGTGCAAGGGCCCATGAGGCTAAGAGTGTGTTTAGGTGTGAAATACACTCTCACAAATGGGGCAGAGTGCAAGGGATGAAGCCCAATGACTCCCAAGTGCACTCCCACTTTGGGGGTTGTGAATGTTCAGAGCCTTGGTTGGAAAGGCAAACAAGCATCAAATTGGGCTCGTAAGGCACCATTAGAAAGATCTTGAAGTGTAGATGCTTAAAGTGCCTTCGTATTGTTTCATTTAAACCTGATTTGTATGAGTTATGATCAAAAGAAAGGGTAGGAGTCAAATTGGGAATTTGACTCCTAAACATAAAGCCCTTGAAAATAAAGGTCAAACGAGGTTCAATTAGAGTGTGCTATACATCATTGGAAAGATATTTTCAAGGGCTATAAAGTATTTTGTTTTTATTTTAAAAAAACTTTATTTGAAAATTATATGGGCGTTCAAAGTTCTGGGATAACAAAAGTCCTAGATAGCAAGTGTGCCAGTGAATCTTAGGGAAAAGTGACTTTGGATGTAATCCCCATGGAGAAGCACATAATATACAACAGGGAAGGGAGTGGTGCTTCCTCCCAAAGGTTGCAGACCTTGTAAAGCTTGTGTTTGAGGTTGTCCTTATTAAGTACATCACACCACTTCCATTTGACTTGCATTAACTACCCTCTTTTCTTTGTTGTGCAAGTTGATTTCATCTTGAAGTTTTGTGCACGAGTTTGTCTTAAGCTCCTCCTGAAGCTCCAACACAACTTCCTACCTTTGAAGTGTTGCGAGTTAGGGAACATGCCTTAACTCTCTTCTTCTTTCATTATTTCACTCTAAGACCCACCTTGACGTGCTCCTTGGTCCCAGGGTGAACCCACTTGAGGGTTCACCAAATGTCAAGTTGCGGAAGTTGGGACCGAAGGGCACGCTCCCGACTTCCAACTCTAGAAAGGGGTAAAGGGTCGAGTTGGGAGCCCAGGGATTACACTAGGAAGAGGGACTAGAAGATCAAGCTTGAATCTGCATCCAAAAACCAACCACGGGAGGTTAGTTTAGCATTCGGGACACCCTTGGGTGTTGGGACTTGCCACGGGCACTTGGACACACAAGACTCACCACGGCCCGGACTCGGGAGTAAGCCACCACCTTACTCCCTATAGTATTCTCTGCAGCTCGCCGTGGAGACTACATCCAAATGGCACAAATTCCCGGGACTCCCGAAATGGAGTCCGAAATTGTCCCAACGGGACTCCCGGAACTTTGAACCGCCATAACTCCCGACTGTAGAGTTGGATCGCGACGAGGTCTAAACCAAAGTTGTAACCCTCGTCGAGATCTTTCCAACGCCATGTCGCACTCCCGAATCGGACATCGCCAAGAGGTCGATTCCCGACTTTTAGTGGTCGGGAGTCAAACTGGCCCTTCTTTTGCCCATAACTTGGGTTGCAGATGTCCAAATGGCCAATGCAAGGGCATTTTCGATATCTGCATTTCAGGACCTTTCCAATGACACCAAGAACACCCCAAGACGAGGTGTTTTGCCCCTTGTTGTCGAGCTCTGAACATTCGGGAGTCCTAGAGGACTCCAAATCCCAACTTTTCCAAGTGTTGGGCTTCACCCCCACACTTGGCCAAAGTGGGGTTGCGACACACCTTTGGATCTCTTAAGGAATTTGGGGGCACATTAAAAAGTTTGTCTTTCTGGTCAATTTAGTGATAGGTGCCATAATAGTAACAAAATGTTTTATAAACATTTGTAAAATTTTGCCATCCCATTGAATACTTGAATTTGTTGGGGATTATTAAGTGGTGGCATGTTTACGATTACTTATATATTTTCTTTAGATCTTGTAGTTTCCCTTCCTTGGAAATAATAAAACCCAAAATCATCCCTGAAAATACCATAAATGCACATTTGTCTAGATTTAGATTAATGCCTTATTTTCTACACCTTTGAAAACATAGTCTGAACTTTTGCAAATGACTCTCCATGTCATTATACACCATAAAATCATCCATAAATATCTTCATAAAATTGTCCAAATATTCTCTGAATGCTTTGGTCATGGCTTTCTAATATGTTGGAGGTCCATTTTTAACTCCAACTAACATCACCTTCCATATAAAAGCCTTTAGTATGTGACAAATGTAGTATTGTATTTATCCTCTAAAGCTATAAATATTTAATGATATCATGAATATCCATCTAAAAAGGAATATGCCTCATACCTTATTATTGTGTTCAACATTTCATTTTTGAAAGGTAATGGGTATGGATCCTTTTTTGTGGTTACATTCAATTTTCTAAAATCTATATAGAATTTCAGCTTGCCATTTTTTTGGGTACTACTACTATGGGTGATAACCATGTAGTTTCCTCTACAGATTCAATGAATCTAGTTGCTAACAACTTATCTATATCTTGTTTGACTATTGTAGCATAGTTTGGACTTAATCTATACATGGCTTGATGTGTTGATGATATAGTAGTGTCTAACTCAATTTAACTTTGGTGGAATTCCTTTTATATATTTGTATGTCCATGCAAAAACATCTTTGAATTCCTTCAACAACTGTTCCACTTTTAGTACCTTGTTTGTTTTCTAACTCTGCATTAATCTTCACCATATGTGGTTTTGCATCAGTTTTTAAATTGAGCTTCATTAATTATTGATATTTAGTTAACGTCCATCCAACTATCTGTAATCCTTATTCTCTGATGTTTGTTGGAGTTTCATCCACTATAACATTCCTTGGTTGATGTCTATAATACGTGTCTAAATACACCTTATCTTCCAGAGCTACTTTGGCTCATATTTGTTGCTAGGTATTTTTTTTGCTATGTTCTATACTTCAAAAGCCTATTCTGAAATACTAGTTTTCACACATGTATCCATGATCCCCACATCTATGGTTTTCATAGATTGAATTGTCTTAGGTAAACTGATTGGTCTTATGGAAAATAATTTTGGCTTTGTAGCAAAAATGATATCTTTTTCTTCATCTATGATGCCATTTTGATAATCATAGCACATAAACACTTTTGGTCTTCTTACTTCACTTCCCAAATGTTTTGGTAATTGTAATTGTTCGGATTGTCCCATTCCCTTGTATGGTAACAATGTTACTTCCCCAATCATGTGCCATTTTAGCATCCCTCAACCATGGTCTCCCCAACAACATGGAATAAATAGAATCTACCACACTATTCTAAAGTATTGTCGCAACCCCACTTTGGCCAAGTGTGGGGGTGAAGCCCAACACTTGGAAAAGTTGGGAGTTGGAGTCCCGACCACTAAAAGTCAGGAATCGTGCCTTCCCGACATCCTATTTGAGTGTGCAACATGGCATTGGAAAGATCTCGACAAGGGCTACAACTTTGGTTTAGACCTCGTCGCGATCCAACTCTGCAGTCGGGAGTTATGGCGGTTCAAAGTTCCGGGAGTCCCGCCGGGACAATTTCAGACTCCATTTCGGGAGTCCCGCCGGGACAATTTCGGACTCCATTTCGGGAGTCCCGGGAATTTGTGCCATTTGGATGTAGTCTCCACGGCGAGCTGCAGAGAATACTATAGGGAGTAAGGTGGTGGCTTACTCCCGAGTCCGGGCCGTGGTGAGTCTTGTGTGTCCAAGTGCCCGTGGCAAGTCCCAACACCCAAGGGTGTCCCGAATGCTAAACTAACCTCCCGTGGTTGGTTTTTGGATGCAGATTCAAGCTTGATCTTCTAGTCCCTCTTCCTAGTCTAATCCCTGGGCTCCCAACTCGACCCTTTACCCCTTTCTAGAGTTAGAAGCCGGGAGCGTGCCCTTCGGTCCCAACTTCCGCAACTTGACATTTGGTGAACCTTCAAGTGGGTTCACCCCGGGACCAAGGAGCGCGTCAAGTATAGTAAATGTAATTATGTATGGAATGCCCTGTACATATATTTTCAGGTCTCCTATCAACCCGACTAGTTTTATGGTTGTTTGATTTGCCATCCTCATATTATATGGTGCAGGTTTAGGCTTTAGAAGCCCCAACCTCAATCTCATTTGTTTTGTGATAATATTAACTCCAAAACCTCCATCCAACAACACATCTTCTATTATATTCTTCCCAATTTGTACATGGATAATTGCCATATGATTATCTATTGCTAGAGCAATTGTCCCCACTTCTACTATTGAAGAACCAACTTGTTTATCTGTGGTTGCTTTACTTACCTTCTGAGTTTTTTCTAGTTTCAACTTCTGTTAAATATATATTTTTAGCTCATAAGTTATTTTAAGTAATTATCTTCACTTCAAAGTATAACTTGTTTCTAACATTTGTTTACCAATGTCCAGAAAAATCTTTTCTATTGTGATCAATTTCCCTTGTGAATTCACTATTTCTAAAAAATTTTGTGCATCCACAAGAATAATATTTGGCATACCCAACCAAGTTGTGTTCCATCCCTCCATGGATGTGGATGGCCTTTTGATTTGGGTTTATGTTTTCTTTTTCCTAGTCATTAACACTCTTTGCTTTTCTTGGTTCTTTATCCTTGAACACTTGTTCTTTAGTTATTTTACTTCTTTTGGTAACATTAACATCCACCACATTCACATCCGTAATGTTTGTTTGTGTCTCAACAATAAGTTGAACCTTTGCTACTGTCACATATTTCCCATGAAACATTTTATGCATTTCAGCAAAATTTGGACAATGTGTCATTTTATGGCCATTTAGACCATAGATGTGACATGCATATGAAGATGTCTTTTGTGTTTTTTGACTTGGTTGTGCCGCCTCTGTGGTTGCCATTGTAGTCTGCTTTTTCCTCTTTCTACATGTCTCCACATTATGATTTGTCATCCCACAATTTTGCAATGTTTGTTAATCTTCCCTGTATTACTTTGTGTTTTTGTTAGTATTACTTTGTGTTTTTGCTGTATTACTTTATGTTTGATACTGTGTGGTAGTAATAGTGCACTCTTTGTTCTATAGTAATCATACCTTCTTCACACAACATTGCCACCTCCTTATGCTATTAGAATGTTGATTGCTTCATCCCGTTCGTCACAATTTTGAGGTATGATTACAAACCCATTTAAAACATAATAGTTAAAAAATTGTCTATGGTTGGTACTTATAAACCATGAGCCAGCTTTTGAATCTATTCATAGTAAACCTCCACCTTCTTAGTCTCCTCTTGTTTCATGTTTTTCAGCTCCATGTATATTTGTTCGTCATTTTGAGTTTTCCAATGATGTTTGCAAAATGCCTGGGTAAGCTCCAAAAAAATACAACCAGGAAATTTTGACATGTAATTATGGCACCAGTTCGATGTCATATCTATTAGCATATAGCTAGACACATTGATGATATACTTTTCAAAAGTATCTGCATTTTTTTTACCAGAAAATTGAACACTATGACATGAACATCTGGATCAACATCTTTTTTGAAATTAGGATACTTAAGAGTTACCCAATTTGGCCTAACATAATGGCCATCTCTATGATCAAGAATTGGTGCAATTACAACAATTGGTTCTTGGTATCCTCCTCTGAATGCATAGCATTTGCAATTTTGCACCCTCTAGCAGCCATTGAACTTATCAATGGTCGATTTGTAGTCTTATTCACATGAACAATCGTTATCAAATTAGTAAACACCATTTGAGGCATGCTAACAACTCTAGTAGTAGTTGTTGGTAGTGCCAAACTTCGACTTAAATTCCTTCTTATCGAGACTTATCTGATCCACTACCCAATTTTGCTATAGATCTAATTAATATTCCTTTTTTGACAACATCTATGTTGGGCGCAATAACCATTTCCACTCCTGTGGTTGTTATACTTGCATTAAGTGATTGAGTAATTCCTACTCCAACATGTTGTCTTTGAGTTTCAACAACTGCATCTAACACTATTAGTGGAGTTGTGTTAATTCAAGATCAACAATGTTCCATTCTATGGTTACCCATTGATATCTGCTGTGATGCCGTATGTGGATGTGAATAACCCTTTGGTTCTCTACTCCTGCCTCTTTAAAAGCTTTTTCCTACTGTGGATGTGGACAATGACTATTACTTGTCCAGATGTAAAGATGTAAATGGTCTTTGACTGTTTAAACGGGCTTTTATGACGTATGTGGGTGGGGACAGTGATCATTAAACACTAATCTATTTTAACATAAAGGAGTTATTTACAGTTTTGGGGTGGAGATGCTCTAAGTCTCCAGTTGTCAGCTGCAAGGTGGATTCCTGTGTCCCCAATCCTGTACATGGAAGCTTTGTCCCTCTGGGATTGAGCCAGCAAATTCAGAGTATTTCCACTCATTGGCTCAATGAGGCAAGGAGTTTTCCAGAATAGTGACTGAGTCAAGGAGTTTGCGGATGCTGATACCTGCGTGCCCACTTTTGTTAGGTACCTTTTGCAGAATCCAAATGGTGTAGTACACTCTATGTCCTCACCTACCATTTAGACCCAAATTTTCTGAACATTTCATGATTGGGAAATACAGTTCTTAACATTACAAATTTTGTGTCCCAAGTTCAGTCCTTTATTCCCACAAAATCGCCACTGGAAAAAAAAAGTATTGCACAAAAGTGGCAGTTTTTATATTACAAGATTCAGAGATTTTTTTGTTTGTTGTAGATCCAGCACAATTCTTCAGCAATTCTTCAAAGGAACCTGAAAAGAATCTGTGCTTTCTCAAGGTAGGCAGCTGCATCATCAGTAAAAGGATTAAGCAAAGAGTTCTATTTTACATTAGCCACGGGACTGCTCAAACTTGATCTCAAATGTGCATCCAGCCAAGCCCCCCATGCTAATTTCATTGGTCTTCAAATCACTACCAGTCCCCACATATGAGGGGAATATTGAAGGCAAGTCTTGCCAAGTACATGTGGTCAAATCACACATGGAAACCGGAAACTCGCTGTAGACAACTTGTTTGTTAGCATGACATTTCGCAAGGACCAGCTGTTTGTCATTACAGACCACAAAACATTTACATTCCCACAAAAACTGAGAGGTGGATTGAGCTGGGATAGAAGCTACCTTCTTCCATTGATCTAGCTTACCCGCACTTTGGAGCTTACATCCACCGATTGTGGGAACCAGTTCAATCTGACACCATAAGCAAGCGCCCCATAATTTGAGCCATTTGAAGCAGCTTCCATCCAATCAGGTTTTTGTGCGACATCAAGTGACCTTGGAATGAGATGAAACACTTGATTCCCCAGAGCATCAGTGGATGCCATTACAGCTGCTCCACTAAGAAAGAGTCTGAAGACCTTGTTCCTCCGTAGATTAGGACCATTCAGGGTGTCTCTTTTGCTTCAGCGATCAGCTGCTGAATCATAAACAGAAAAACTGAAATGGGACACATTTACCTGCTTCTCATCGAGAAGTGATCTTCAAGTTGGAACCTTCTGGCCATGGCTTCTGACTTAGCACAATTGTAAGAGTGTAACCTTGCCTTCTTGTTTTGTGATGCTGCTGAAGATGACTGTCAATGATGATTTCCATCAAAGCCATGGCCAGGAACTGGCACTTGGTCCAACCAATCATGTTGCCAGAGATATGATCTGTTGTGTGTGAAGCCTGATCAGTTAATTGCACCGTCAAGCCTATCAAATTAATTGCACCATCCCTACCAAATTAACAACCAACCACCACTGTCTAAGTTTAGTGGGAGTTGGTAAACTTGGTGGAGGATACGGCGGTGGAGGATATGGTGGTGGGGGATACGGTGGTGGCGGTCGAGGTGGATACGGTGGCAGTTGAGGAGTATATGGCCGTGTGGAGTGCCAAGTAGAGAAGTGAGAACTTGTGTGAGTTGTGTGATATAGTTCTTCACTGTTGTAATTATCAATTTGATAGTGTGAGTTGAGTGCGGGTGCGCTCCGTGGATGTAAGCTTTTGCTGAACCACGTAAAATCTTGTGTCCTTTGTTTTTCTTTTTTTGTTTGTGTGCATATCCCCTAAGTCGGATTTTTTCCTAACATGATCGTGTGGGAGTTCTCTGCAAACATTGATGACAGGATTCACCACAAAGATTCGCTCCCCGTACACGTTACTCATGCATACTAATCCTCCAGCTGCTGCAGTGGGGAAAATGCCTGTTGAGATTGTGTCTGGTGGTCCTGAGAGTGGGAAGTGATTCCATTCACAAGCTGGAGCATCAAAGATGTGGAAATCCCAACAAAGGGAACGAGGTCCTTCGATCACTTGGGTGAGGAGTCCAAACCTTGCACCTCCCTGAGAAATAGCTTGTTCCACGTGTTGTTGGAAAAAAGAGCTGCGGATTAGCAACTTCCAATGGGTATTCAGGGCTTGCAGACACACAATATCCTTCAGTGGTAATCGAGCAAATATCAGCTCCAATTCCATCTCTGGCAGCTTGCCCGAAACACATGCGTCCATCAACGTGCAGCTCAGTAGTTGCTTACATCCTGCAGCTGGTGTACTTGTCGAGTGCGGCCAACTTTGCATGTTCTTGGCTTCTCAGGAGCTTTAGCACAAATGGGTGAAGCAGCTGGTGAACTGGATCAAGGAATAAATTTTGTAGATGATGCGCGACCGCAGGTTGTGATGATGAAAATGTACGCGCAGCGAGGATAGTCAGAAAAAACTACTGGAAAACGCAAATCTTCCTCCAAATCCTGTTTTGTAAAACCACTGATTCTTCACCCATGTGAGCAAATACACAAAACAATCTCAAAGACTGGAACCCAGATGGCATCACCCAACTCAGCTCAGAGATTGTCATTTCATCAATCACTAAGCGAAAGTATGATCGGAAATCGCACAGGAGAATCATGCATGAAACAAGGCACATTTCCTAAATAATTTTTGGTCCAGTGGAACAAAACAAACCCAAAAAAAAAAAAAAAACAAACGAATTTAACAATCTACTTCTACCAATTTTTGTGTGCACCGAGAATCGAAACTTCTTGAATGACGCGCATCCAAAATCAAATTGCGTAAGGCTATATGATCACAGCTGCTGCAGCTCCATAGCCAACAACAAACTAGCAACATTTTCATATGATTTTTTTAGAAATTCAATTCTTGACCTTACGAACATGTAGTTGTGTAAAGGAAAATGTAAGTTTTCCTGGTATGAAATGCTTTTAAAAATCCAATTGCAAATCATTCCAAGAACTTTGCATTAAAAATGGTAATATGGACAAATCATCATAACCCAGTCAAGGTCTCAATTTAGTGTCCTTTTAAGGACTTAAATTATATGTACAACATTCAATAATTATTGAATTTTTTAAAAGCTTGGTTTCTCAATATTCCAACTATGGGAGCACAACAGTACATCGTAGTCAGAACATATTAAACATTATGAAAATCTATTATAATTATTTGTTGTAGATTCTTTTTAATTCTAGACATTCCTAAATATGGAACCCCAACCTTGAATGAGCCCAAATGCAATTTTCCTTCTAGTTAAATTTACAAAATACTTTCAAGCAAAATGTGACTAAGTACAAACCAATATTGTGTGGTTCTTTACTTTTATGATGAACCTCTAGTTCTGATTTTGAAAAATTAGAATTAAAAGAAATTCGATTTTGAAAGTTTTGGTTCCATGAATTCTACATGGAATCAGTTGGATTCTGGAAATTTTAACTAAATTTTGATTCTGGTTTTGAAAATCAAACCTAGTGTTGGTTTGATTGTGGGTAAATTTGAGTAACCTAGATTAGAACCAGTGGTTATTTGTACAACTGGTTAACGTCCAACTGACCTAGGTGGCTGTAGTTTTCCTTTTTTTCAAAAACTTTTCCTTCAAACAACCTACTTGTCCGGTTCAAGTTCTGATTCAACAAAGAAGTAAAAATGGGAACCCAAAATTCCAGCTAGACTGGCTCTTATAAAATTCCAATCAACCGCTTCTGGTTCCAAAATTGTAGCTCCAAAAATCAAATCCGATTCCAGTTTGGTTTAAACTTTATACTAAAATTTCGAACTCAAACCTTCAATTCTAACCCAACAAACGGATACAACCAAGTAAGTGTTCTTTGGGCACTGGTATGAAATTTAGAATGCATTCCTACATGAAAGTACATTCAAATTTGACATAAATTCCAATCTTTGAAATTACAACACTTAAGATTATAACGATGTACTTGTAAGGCAAAAACAAATTCAAATAGTTTTATGAGTGGTTGAACAAATTACATGATCAGTCCATTGACATGATTCCTCATCACGGTCTAAAACGCAAAATTCCAAAATTCCTGATTAAATAAATAAGTTAAACCTCTTGCTAAACACTTGCAAGGTTGGTGTTGCACAAATCTGTAAGGTCGCCCAGGCAACAAAATTGAAGAACTAGTAGAGATTAAAGCCAGCTGACTCTTTCATTTACAGCTTGGAAGTAGACTCTAGTACATAAATACCAAGTCACACGAAAGGAAGAGACGCTTGGAGATATTTGAGCGCTTTGGCATTTATTCCCAGGGACGCCTCCAGCACTGCATCGGGGATGTTGCTCGCCAGCAACTGATTTGCTGCAAATAATAACTCAGGATTCTGCGAATTCAGAGCGTTCAAGGAAGCGGCATGTCCAGTACCTACGTTGATTTGGAAATGGATAGTGCCTTTTGGGAAGAGGTACAGGTCTCCCACTTGCAGGGTTTCTGCGTACAGCACACCATCGTAGCTCACAAATCCCACGAAAAGGGTGCCTTCCAGCACGAACAATGTCTCCGAAGCCAAAGGATGGGTATGGGGAGGAGTAACTCCCCCGGGACCGAAATCCAGTCGGACGTGGGAGATGCCGAGTGTGTTGAGAGCTGGGTACTCGAACACAGTTGCAAATGTTGCGGAGGCGTTTACACTGGTAGAGACATTCGCTGTTCAATACATCACCAAATGGCCCAATTCAGCAGGATATGAGACAAAAGTGTTAAATTTTCAGTCGTGTTAGAATGCGATCGGTACATCATCAGCCGGACTAGCATATAAGAAAAGCAATCAATTGTGACGTGCTGGCCAATTATATAAACATGTTTGTAATGGCAAAGTTGAAAGCTTTTTATATGTCGAAGTGCGAATTACCAGCTGTACGGAGGCCCGTGAAGAGGAAGTCTTTGGAAGTAACATTTGCGCGGGGCTTGCAAGGAAAGCCATTGACTTTTACAGGATTGGTGGGGGACAGATCTGCCACGCAGAAATCCTGCAATTGATCTGGATCCGAGGCTTGCACCATGGTCGATGTCATTGCAGCCATGATGACGAGTAGTGCTAGCGCAGTGCACGCAAACACATGATGCACGAGATGTGCACCCCCAGTGAGCTCCAAGCCTGGCCGCTATGGGAGCGTGGATGATCAGTACTGTAATTCTTCATGGCTGCAGCTTACTATGAAAGCTCAGTGACTTATCGAAATCTGTTGTAACTCTAGATCTAGTGCAGCTGGGTTGGCAAACCTAAAGAGAGGACGTATGGTTATGTAACTGAGTGTATGAACTAGTACGAGCTGGAGCTCCAGGATAGTTCCCTGTGTGAGATGTGGGAAGTTTATCGCTGTCAGAAGTCCCCTCTTAGAACTAAACTGAATACTATGCCGGTGGTGTTTGATGTTATCTGACAATTCAGCATCCGTTTTATATATAGTGATGCACAGAAACTAAGCACACGGGTAATTATGTAATCGGAATGAAAATTCTCAACCTTGAATGTCAAGATGATGTCAAGTGTGATGGAATGTTGAAAGAGGACTGTGCAGATTCCGGGATATGGTGGGTGCAGGTTCGGGGATATTGTGTTTGGTGATTCTGGCGCCAGGATCACATTCATCGTGACGCATGGGCATTTAGAACGCACATGTACATGAGTAGGACAGTGTGTTTTTGTCTTCAAATCTGCAGTGTAGTAGGGCCAGGGCGAATTGACTCCGACATAGGGATCAAAGTGGAAACCGTAAAAACCCATTTAACCGCCAAAAGTGGCTAAAACTAAAATCTAAAATTGTTTCCTGAAAATAGCCAGATTTATGTATTGGGTTCTAGTATGTAGCCAAAAACGTGAAGGATCCGTAAATATTTTGACTTTCATATGCAGTTTGTAGCCAGATTCTGGCTACAGTGTTCTCTTGATGATGGCAACTTCAGCTACATAACAAAAGAGAGAAAAAAGGGTTGATTGTGACTGGTTGCAACCTCGCAACCTAAATCTGATCGAATAAAGAACTTATGGCGAAATGGAGCTAAAAACTCCTGTTATCGCGGATGGGCCTCCACTGGAGAGAGCGAAATTGACACCAATTTGTCAGAAGAAGAAAAGGCTGAACATGACCCGTCATTTTCTTTTCATTTTTTAAGTTTCGCAGTGCTGGCGAGTATCCCAAAGAGAGTCAGTCATTATTTGCTTAACTGGCATACTTTTGTCCAGGAGCATTGAAAGAGTAGCCACTAGGCATACGTGTGGCGACTCGCTCCTCAAAAAGGAGCGTCTGGGGAATCAATTTCAAGAAAAAAAGAGATTTTCGCTAGAGAATTCGGGGACTGTCGCCTTTTGGCGATTTTTAGCCCGAGAAAAAAAGGTCTGATCACGACTCATAACGCTTCCTATATTAATTTCCTATTATAAACAGATAGATTCAAGTGAAGGCTCAACCAGAACCGAGTCACTAGCTAGAGCCCAATCAAGGATTTATACACAACACACCAGCATGGCGTCAGAGAGAAACTTATCTACTATCTGAAGGTGCTATGTGGAATGTACTATTTGATGTATGAGCGGGTGTCAGGATTGAATTTCTGATTCGCATTCACCAATTTTTCACTATTCAGTGATAGTCCTCACCTTGTTGGCTACATGCTGATGGGCGATGGGGACAAAATATCTGGTTTTCTTACACAGGAAGCAAGTTTTTGAGAATATTTAGAGAGGGTAGCGGTGTCCCTAAAAGCCCAAGAAAGTATGAGACTAGTGGGTCCAGCAGCAGCAACACCTGCATAATATCACCCTTAATACCTCGGCAACTTCAACACACATTTGTCAAACAATTAATTAATTCTGAAATTTTCATTTCGAAAATAGAATGAATATTCCTGAAAATTCCTCAAGTTCCTTGGGAAACAATTAGTCTTTTAAATGAATAATTTTTGAAAAGTTCATCATTTCTGAAAATCATAAAATTAGTGTCAAAGTTGCCAAGGTAGCACTGCACATACCCCAAACTTATAATGGGTATTAGTCCAAGTTGTAAATGGTGATCAACAGTTTTGAGAATAAAACTTTCATGCAAGCCAATGTGAAGGCTCAGCATGCAGTCTGGGGAGCAAGTTTTCGTTTCTTTTGGGTTTGGGAGTGGGGTAGAGTGGGATTTTTCATATTTTCTTTCTTCTTAATGTGTTCCCAAGCTCCCAATTTCTTTCTTAAGACATGTAGCATCTCATTTTTCATCCCATATTGTTCGGCCATCCCTCAACCAACATCTATATATATATAGAGAGAGAGATTGTAAAGGAGTTAGGTGTGTGTGAGATGACAGAGGGCAAAGGGAAGCATGACAACATGTTTTTATTTTGAGGAGGGAAGTATATTCAGGTCTCTATGTTGTGAAGTTCCCTTGTTTCAAACATATTGGTGATGGGCCATCAAATGGCTCCTTCAGGGGTAAAAAAGTTGTGGGTGAACCTTTGCACTAATGAATAGAAACAAGAATAAGTACCCTGAAACTTATCTAATTTTTCCTAGGATTTGTGTGAGAAAATTTCTACCTGGTAGCTTAATTAGACACCTCTTCAATTAGAGGTGGGAGAGACATACCATGAACTAATCTCACTTGATGAGAAAGATATGAAATTAGAATCAGCTAGACTACCCAACATTTGGAATTGTCCTGCAGAACCCAGCTCTCAACAGATTGGGGATCTCCAATGTTTGACTGGACTTAAGTATGGGGGAGTTGTTCCTGCCTCTAGACATATATGATTTTCATTGAAGAAGCATAATGTTTGCAAAACAAAAGTACTTTAACATGCTTACATGGTCTTAGAAGTTGAAATTTTCAAATCGCATAGCAGATGTGCAGCTAAAGTACTACCATAGCCTAGAGTCAGTTTCCACACTGACAAAACGAATAATGTTTTTTTCAAAAAATTGAATTCGTTTTTAAATTTTGGAATTATATATATTTCCATCATTTACGATACTATTGTGAAATTATTCAAAGTGTGCCTATGATAATTATGAAGATTTTCAACATGTCAACTTCATATTTTCATAAAAATTTCATTTCATTATTTTGAGGGATATTTAACGACGAAACTTTCTGTTTTAATGTTTTAGCTTCTTACCATGACTATTATTGTGGCAAATTCTCCCTATTTTGCAAAAAATATTTTGGAAAAAGAATATTTCATCACAAATTCCTTTTTTTTTTCAATGGTTAGAAATTGATGAGAATTTCTAAAGATTAGTTCACCAAACATGGCCTCAACTACTTACAACATGAAAGAATGCTTAAGATTTTTCATCTTTCATGTATATGTTGTGGTGTAGTCACATTGGCAACCATCCATGGGAGGACTTATCCATGTTGGGATAGGGGACAAATAGGAAGTTTATTTTTTGTAGAATCCTGCTAATTTTCAGTAGCCCTGTAGGATAACATAGTTTAACTGTGGCAAACTCAGCCATTTTCCGGTACTTTCCTGGTGAATGGTTTTGATATAATTTCAAAAACACCCTTCAGAGAGTTGCAGGTCATTTTTATATTTTCCAACATCTGAAGTTTCTCACCCAAAACAAAATGCTACTAGTGTTGGGCATTTCTTCACTTCGCGAGGAATCCTCCATTATGATTTTATTTTAAAATTATTTCTATCTCAATTCATGTTCCAGTTCCAAAACTTACATGTCCAACCTAGAACCTAATTCCAGGTGTATTTCTAAAATCAAAAAAAGATAATTCAGAATCTGGTTCCAGTTATAAAACTCAAACCATATGTAATGAAAGATTTCTCCATCCAGTAACGACACGTTATTTTGAGGGTTTGCTGGTTGTGATTCCAATGCTAATTGTAGAAACCTGGAACCAGTTTCAAGTAGGTTCCGAGAAAGTTCCAGGTCAGTTGCTTGAAGCCCCGAACGGACTTCACTAGTAATTGCCAAACACTGATAAGAACCCTGTTTCAGGAGGTACAGGCCCGGATTTCAGAAGGGCAACTTTTGTGATTAGACTATTCAAAAACAGAGAAAAAGTGCCATTGCTTCACGCAGAGGAAGGTCTGGCCGGCAGGCCCCAATAGCGGGACCTTCTTTTATACGAAACTCTTATCATCGCGCTTCTTAAATTAATTTCCTATTAAAAACATATAGGTTGAAGTATACAGATGTGAAGGCTGAGTCACTAGACAATGACTAGCCCACTAGCACAATCAAGGAGTCATCCGCAAAACACACCAGCATGGCATCAGAAAGAAACTTACATACTTTCTATGTGACAGTGCTATGTGGATTGTATTATATGATGTATTAGTGGGTGTCATGATTGAATTTCTTATTTGCATTAACCAGTTTAACTATTCAGTGATTGTCCTTGACTTGTTGGCTACATCCCCAGGCACCATGTGGAAGGGAGCAAGTTTCTGAGAATCTTTAAAGACAAGATGGGTGTTCACATTTCTTAATATGGTAATCGTTTCAAGGACACTCTTTAGTCAAAAAGACAAGTTTGAGGTCAAAATGACTGATAATATCTTCAAGCACCTATTTCTATTGAAATCTCAGATTGAATTTCTTACTTGCATTAACCAATTTTTAACTATTCAGTGATTGTCCTCACCTTGTTGGCTACATCCCGGCACCATGTGGAAGGGAGCACAGGTTGTCGTAACTCACCTTTCAAGGATCCAATGTATCATGCAATTGGTTAGTTTGAAAGCTTTGGTTATCTTTTCACTTGAACTTTTTCGGGAAAATTAAGCCTGTGAGACCCACTAATAGAAAAGAATTGTCTTAAATACAAATGCCCAAAATTAACGCACAAAGTCTTACGAAAATGGAGGACTGCAAATTGCAACCTCAAAGATTACTTGCAGTACTTACAAAGTGCCCCTGACAGTACAACAAAGTTCATGCCTTTGGTAGCCAGTATGAGACTAGCAGGCCCAGCAGCAGCAGGAACACATGCCTAACAGCACCCCTAATACCTAGGCAACTTCGACACACATTTGTTGAGTAGTTAACTAATTCTGAAATTTTCATTTCAAAAAACAGAATATTTCGGAAGATTCCTTAATTTCCCTCAAAAATTTCTCTTTGAAATCAATAATTTTTGAAAAGTAAAAATTTCTGAAAATAATATAATTAGTGTTGAAATTGCCAAGGTAGTACCACACATACCCTGGACGTAGACCGGGTACTAGTCCAAGCTGTAAATGGTAATCAACAGTTTTGAGAATAAAACTTTCATGCAAGCCAATGGGAAGGCTCAGCATGCAATCTGGGGGGCAAGGTTTTGTGTCTTTTGGGTTTGGGAGTGAGGGAGAGTGGGATTTTTCAAATTGTCTTTCTTCTTAATGTGTTCCCATCAATTCCCCAATATGTTCCCCAAGCTCACAATTTCATTCTTAAGACATCTAGCATCTCATTTTTCGTCCAATATTGTTCTGCCATTGCTTAACTTCCATCTATATATATATATATATTGGAAAGGGTTACTGGGTGTGTGAGAGGACAGAGCGCACAGGGAAGCATGAGAAAGCATGTATTTTGGGGAGGAAAGTACATTTAGGTTTCTATGTCAATGAGGAATTGCCCATGTTTCAAACATATTGGTGATGGGCCAATCAAATGGCTCCTTCCAGGGAAAAAAAATTGTGGGTGCACCTTCCACTAATGAATAGAAGCAAAAATAAGTACCCCAAAACTTACTCATATTCCACCAACCTTCCATTAGCCTAGCTAGGTTGAAAATGGTGACAAAAACCACTTCAAAAATCAACTTTTTATGCAGCCAACGGAAAAACTCAGCATGCACTCAAGGGGCCCTGATTTTTTCCTTTTGGGCTTGGGGAACTTTCGAAGGCATTTTTCATTTTTTCCTTGTTCCTATCAAGTTTGCAATATGTCCTCTAAGTTTCCAATGGGTGCCTGAACATGTTCCCAATAGTACCTCATTTTTATCCCATGTACGTTTTGGAAAATGTTGTCCTCCTATCACTTATTAGGTGCTCGAAAGGGGAGGAACTGAGCCAGACTTCAAAATAAAACCTTCTACTTTAGGGAGACTCCATAAATTCAACTTTATTTTTCTGGGTGATGCACCAATCAAAACTGGCTCATCACACCAAAAACCGAAAAAAAAAGAATATTTATTGAACTTGGGAGGCACCCCCTCCATCAAGTTATTACCATATCCTAGGGTCCATTTCCACATTGACAAAACAAATTATTATTAATTTTCAAAACATGAATTCATTTTTGCAAATTTGAATTTCTTATTATTTCATGATCTACTATCATATTGTCGTTCAAGGAGTGAAATTATATGGATTTTAGCTGGAGATAATTATGATGGTTTTCTACAACTCAACTTCATATTTTTACAAATATTCAATTCACTATTTTAAGGATATTTATTTTAAAAATTGACCCTAGGGTAAGGTAATTGAAACATGGATTATACTACCATGCATTACCAATAAATTACATCATCTGATTTCAAGTAGCCAATACCACAACTTTTAGTTATTAGTTCGTTAGCCATGGTTCTAGACTTACATTTTCTTTTTGGAAAACATGTAACCTAGTTCCAGTTTTGGTTTAACTTTGGTTTTAGTTCTAGTTCCAATTCTACAAACCTGTACACAGTTCCAAGTAGGTTCCTTGAAAGTTCCAGGTAAGTTGCTTGGAACCCCTAAACACAATAGCCCCGAGCCTGCACAGTCCTCTTTCAACAGTCGATCACACTTGACATCATCTTGACATTCAAGGTTGAGAATTTTCGTTCTGGTTACATAATTACGCGTGTGCTTAGTTTCTGTGCAGTACTATATATAAAACGGATGCTGAATTGTCAGATAACATCAAACACCACCGGCATAGTATTCAGTGTAGTTCAAAGAGGGGACTTCGGACAGGGATAAACTTCCCACATCTCACACAGGAAATTATCCAGGAGCTCCAGCTCGTACTAGTTCATACACTCAGTGACATAACCATACGTACTCTCTTCAGGTTAGCCAAGCCAGCTGCACTAGATCTAGAGTTACAACTCATTTCGATAACTCACTCAGCTTTCATAGTAAGCTGCAGCCATGAAGAATTACAGTACTGATCATCCACGCTCCTATAGCGGCCAGGCTTGGAGCTCACTGTGGGGTGCAAATCTCGTGCATCATGTGTTTGCGTGCACTGCGCTAGCACTACTAGTCATCATGGCTGCATTGACGTCGACCATGGTGCAAGCCTCGGATCCAGATCAATTGCAGGATTTCTGCGTGGCAGATCTGTCCCCCACCAATCCTGTAAAAGTCAATGGCTTTCCTTGCAAGCCCAGCGCAAATGTTACTTCCAAAGACTTCCTCTTCACGGGCCTCCGTAAAGCTGGTAATTCGCAATTCGACATATAAAAAGCTTTCAACTTTGCCATTACACCCATGTTTATATAATTGGCCAGCACGTCACAGATGATTGCCTTTCTGATATGCTAGTCCAGCTGATGATGTACCGATCGCATTCTAACACGACTGAAAATTTAACACTCTTGTCTCATATCTTGCTGAATTGGGCCATTTGGTGATGTGTTGAACAGCGAATGTCTCTACCAGTGTAAACGCCTCCGCAACATTTGCAACTGTGTTCGAGTACCCAGCTCTCAACACACTCGGCATCTCCCACGTCCGACTGGATTTCGGTCCCGGGGGAGTTATTCCTCCCCATACCCATGCTTTGGCTTCGGAGACATTGTTCGTGCTGGAAGGCACCCTTTTCGTGGGATTTGTGAGCTACGATGGTGTGCTGTACGCAGAAACCCTGCAAGTGGGAGACCTGTACCTCTTCCCAAAAGGCACTATCCATTTCCAAATCAACGTAGGTACTGGACATGCCGCTTCCTTGAACGCTCTGAATTCGCAGAATCCTGAGTTATTATTTGCAGCAAATCAGTTGCTGGGGAGCAACATCCCCGATGCAGTGCTGGAGGCGTCCCTGGGAATAAATGCCAAAGCGCTCAAATATCTCCAAGCCTCTCTTCCTTTCGTGTGACTTGGTATTTATGTACTAGCGTCTACTTCCAAGCTGTGAATGAAAGAGTCAGCTGGCTTTCTTCTCTACTGGTTCTTCAATTTTGTTGCCGATTTGTGCAACACCAACCTTGCAAGTGTTTTAGCAAGAGGTTTTATTTATTTATTTAATCAGGAATTTTGGAATTTTGCGTTTTAGACCGTGATGATGAAATATGTCAATGGACTGATCATGTAATTTGTTCAACCACTCATAAAACTATTTGAATTTGTTTTTGCCTTACATGTACATCGTTATGAGCTTAAGTGTTGTAATTTCAAAGCTTAGAATGTATGTCAAATTTGAATGTACTTTCATGTAGGAACGCATTTTAAATTTCATACCAGTGCCCAAAGAAGACTTACTTGGTTTGTATCCGTTTGTTGGGTTAGAATTGAAGGTTTGAGTTCGAAATTTTAGTATTAAGTTTAAACCAAACTGGAATCGGATTTGATTTTTGGAGCTACAATTTTGGAACCAGAAGCGGTTCATTGGAATTTGATAATGCCAAATAGAGACTACAACCTTTAATTTGTCAAGGAAATCATATGTCAAGATATTACCTAGAAATGGTGTCAAACATAAACAACTTCTTGCACCTAATAACTCTTGGAAACAACCTTTCTAGCCAAAGATTAGTAGTTATAAACACCTATAATAAAATAAACATTAGCAATAAATCTTATAACTAAACAAGTAGTTAACATCCTTAAAGAACCCATGTTGCAAAATGTTGTAGATTTCGAAGGGTTGAAACATAATATGGAAAAGTCATATGTGCACGTACTTTCTATTCCATAAAATAAATTGAAGCATGTTAGGTCTTAACACGTGCAAGAATTCAAAACTTTCAAGCACGAATTGTAGATTTGGAATGGTTGGAACATAATATGCAAAAGAGATATGTGCACGTACTTTCTATTCCATAAAATAAATTGAAGCATGTTAGGTCTTAACATGTGCAAGAATTCAAAACTTTCAAGCACGAATTGTAAAAAATTGTTTATAAACTAAATAATGTAGGAATGGAAAGCTTACAAACAAATTCATGCATGGCTCAATATTTATAAGCTAAATTGACTTGTTGTAACTATGCAAAACCCTAAATTTTCTAGAAATTGAAAGCTTACAAAAAACATGGAAAAACATAAGTGTGTTTGAATCAAAATTTTAGAAGATCATATAAGTCTCCCAAATCAAAATGTACAAATACTTTCATAGAAGAGCTTTAAAAGATTTCTTACTCTAAACCTCTAAAAAAGAACATGAACAAGTAAAGAATTCAAATATAAGTAGGAGTCAAAAGGTGATTTACTTGTAATATACTTAATTATGAACTTGAAGCTTTTCAACATATGGCACTATTCATTTTTGTCCACCTTGCAAAACACAAAATTTTAAACCATAAACAATACATTTATACACCAAAAATTAGATCTTTATGGCTTTCAAGAAATAATTTTGAATGCTTACAAAGTTTTCGACAAACTTTTCCTGTTAAGTTTGAACTTTCCCATATCTACAACAAGTTGCAACAAACATGCAACATAAGGTTTCTTGCATCTAGTTTGCATTCAATGTGTGGTGATGATTGTAATTGACAATACATGTTGTTAATAGAGCTCTTACACAAGTCAAAAATATTGCAATAGAAGGTAGAAGGAATCCACAATTACTAAGTGTGATGGGAGGGAAATGATGACTAATGGGAAAAATAGATGCACAGAATGATGGCGAACATCATCACATTTAAAATGTGGAATGCAAGGCATCATCATGATCTAAAAAAATTTGGTAATCACTCAATTCAGCCATTAGTTTGGAGTGACAATTTTGGATTGCCCAATACAATATTGGTGATGTCATTTTCAAAATGGCTCATATTTGGTAATTTTTTCAAAATCAAATTTTTCATTCACAACATTTCACTAGCATTTGTTGGATTTCATAATCATGCCAAATTTTGCATCCAAATAAAACACTAGTTGGTGGGTTTGTGTGTAAAATATTCCAAATTCCAAATATTGCCTTGCAAATGCATAAATATTATTTTCATCTCAATCTAATGTTTCAAAGTGTATGAGGAATTTTCAACAACTTAATATTGTTACAATGTTTTCAACATTTATCTTTCCCAAAACATTCAAAACAAGTTGTATTTAACAATCAAGTATTGAACTAATTTTGAATCATTTAGCTTTGTAAGATGACAAATTTGACAATCTGAATGATGCTATAGAAGAAAAAAAACATGATAAATCTCAGATAGTTGAGTATCAATTGCTCAGTATTGTATAAAATTCTTAATGTTGTGCAAACACATCACTACATATTTTTACATGTTGCAAAACTGAAAATTTTGAAACAAGCAAGTCCTATGGACATGAATTTTTTTGGGGGCTGGACATGCCCAAAAGTCAAAGGCCTCAAAGGTTGGTTTCATGAGAGAATGGGTTGTTTTTCTGGGTGGTTATTTGACCTTAAGAAAAGAAGAAGAAAAGTGGTTATATTTTGAAACAGGGTGTTTGATTATTTGATGCTTTCAATGATGGTTATCAACCCTAAGAACCGGCCTGATACCTGACGGGGCATGGGGGGCTTGGAGGCAGATCCCAGTAACCGACCAACACTGGGGTCTTTGACACTCAAATTTCTCTGCAAATAATTGTGTCAAGTTTCTGTGGCCTTTACTTTGATATGTGAACATCATGTACAGTGCAAAGTGATCCTGCAAAATGTGTGTGTGATTGGAGATGGTATATCGGAACTGTCATTGATTCCTGTCAGCCACAGACACACCATAATTAGCTGTATTTTTGGCTCCCAGTTCGTCTAGCCATCTTTTATAAGCTTCAAATCTTCTGTCCATAGCCTAGCCATCTTGTTATAAGCTTCAATCCATCCCTCAGGCACACAATTATTGGGACTGGCCCTGAGTGAGTTTCAATTCTATTGCTGGGAGTCACTCATACCCAAAACACCAATTTTACTTAGAAAACTGAAGAAAGAAGCAACTGGTAACTTTCAATAAAATTTGCATTTAGGACTTTTGGTACTTAAAAGCTAACAACTGGGTTTGCTGTTGCAGCTTGACCATGTGGCAAAGCAGTAAATGGATTGAGAAGACCAAAAATCTCTTTAATAGCTGGCCTCTCTTGCATAGTGGAAACTCACAAGTTTTGTGTAGGATCCAAGAGCTGAGAGCAGGCTGTGTTCCAATGGAAGTCAAGTTTTATACACTAAAAATTATTATGGCGTTTTTTTGTTTCAAATTATTGTTCTTGGGTGTGACTCTTTGCCATGTTGCTAGCACATGAAACACAGATTGCGGTGCTCAATGCAAAACTCTTGACTTTTCTCAATTTACCGTGTCTGTCTAGTGTGTGAGGACAGATTAGATTGAGCGCATTGAGAGTTCCAGTGTTTCTTTGGGGTGTATTTTCACCACTTGCCTACCAAAAAATAAAAATCCAGTGAAACCCACATGAAGCATTTCTGTGAAAAAAATGCACCAAAGTTGTCTAAATTTGGGGGAATCAGTTTCATCATTAAATAATCCTCAAAATAATGAAATGAAATATTGTGAAAATATGCCAATGACATGTTGAAAATTATCATAATTATCATAGGCTACATTCTGAATAATTTCACTACTCATATCACAATATTATAGTAGATGATGGAAAAATATATAGTTTCAAAACTAAAAAACAAATTTATTTTCTGCACTTGTTAAATTGGTCTTTATTTGGAATAATTCAAGATAGAAAAGTTTGTGCAATACTATTTCGATACATGTTCATGTCCAACTCTTGATATATTCCATTTTGTTTTCTGGAGACAATGTAGAATGGTTTTTGAAGCAAACAAATACCAAATAGCCCATTGAATCTTTCTCATTCTATTAAGCCAAAGCATATGAAGCTTACTTGGTCGCATACAATCCTGAACACATTTTTGCAAGGTCAATCCAGGTTATTTACTAAGGCTTCACATTGTTTTGCAAAACCATTTACACATTCTATTAATTTGTAGTATATTAGTAATTATATGACATCCAAATTTGAATTGTGAAAATGATGCCCTTATATACAATGATCTTATGCAAGACCCACAAATACAAGGAACCTATTGAGAAGGAGGAGACACTCCACAACTAAAGACCAAATCGCACATTTCCTAATTTTAATTTTCCATCATACCTGACATTAAACCTTCAATGAAGCCTCTTCATTGAAAATTTCATGATGTTTATTTAATTCCTTATTTAGATCATGAGGGAAATCTACATCAATGCAACCTCACCATATTTGTATTCAAAGAAAGAAAACAAAGGTTCCAAAGTTTAATGGTTCAAAATAATATGATACTACAGTACCTTAGCAGCTTCCACACTAACTACACTATTCATGAGAATGTACAACTTTGAAAAGGATGCGATGGTGTTATTATGGATGCCAACCTTAACCTAAGATTGTGTACCAATTGCGTAACAATAATATCCAAGTCAAATCCATGCTTAGGTTTTCTTTCTCACCAAACTGCTCAACATCAAAAATCACTTATAAGTTAAGCATAACTGACAGATTAGTGGATGATGCATGTCCACCAACTTCTGTTGATATCTTGAAAGATCAACTGTTGTTAGAAACTAAAAGTATACAGAGGGTTAGGCACCTTTGAGCATTTCAAGCATTGTGCTCTGTCAATTGAGCTTGTATGGGCGGAGGCTGAGCTTTGCATGGAAGATCTATAGCCTAAAGAAAGTGCTCAAGTGTGGAGGCAATTCTTTTGTTGACATTGATAATAGCAAGTGGGTTGTGAAGGTCCAGGGCATTGAATGCGAACTGAAAACAAAGCCTGTTGGTATGACATGTGGGCTGCCAGTGTACCATTCACAAAACTGATGAGAGAGCATTTCCACTCGTGAATTTCTGAAAGAGGCTTTTGTGAAGGACTGAAAATTGTTCTTGCTAACAAGTATTTAGCAGTAATATTTCCAGGGATGATGAAACTAGAGCAAGTGTGATACATCAAATACTGGAAGTTCAATACCTTTGTTCCACTGAACAACCTGAATCCCGAGTCCTGTAAAAGTTGCTTTTCTACTGTAGCTTTACAACAACCACAACCCTATTTAGATAAACTAAATCTGCTTCAGACACGGAATGTTGGCTTATGATGAGCCCAACCCAACTTAGCAAAAAAACCTCAATCTGCTTTAAATGCCTATTGGTGAACACAAAAACATAATTTGCCAAAACCAAATGTAGATCTGGATTTTGTATCCAAGTACATACCCGTGAATCAACTTTCTATTTGAGGAGTTTATGGACTATTTTTAGAGAGAATCTATCACAAGATGTACATAGCTAAATTCACACATATCTCTTTGGAGAGCCAAATTTGGAGCAAATGTCCAGGTCTTTCTTACACAAGGTTTTTTAAAGACAATTCAGGGACGGCATTATGAAATAGTATAAACTGGTGGGAGTTTTCTGCATTTGACAGGCGGGGATTGCCTGTTTAGATCCAGCAGATTGGAAGGAGTTTTGAAAGTCAATGCTAGAATCTAACAACTGCATCCCTTGGAGTTCAGCCAACTTAATTCAGACATACCCTTGTGGAAGAAAAATACATTCATTCAAGCTGTCTTCCATCCAGGGTCCTCTCCTAATAAAATCCCCTGTTCAGTTTCTAAGGTGACCAAGGTTCCCATTATCTCGTCCCAGGTAGGCCGTTGGCAAGGATCGTGGTGCCAACACTTGAGCAATAGTTGGGTCATCCCAGGGCTCAAGTAGTCAGGCAGCTTTGGTCTTCGGCCTGACAATACCGCATCGTAGTCTGTCCTTAGGACGCCTTCACATTGAAAAGGAATATGGCCAGTGAGTAGCTCATAACACACCATGCCAAAACCATACACATCTGCTGCTGTTGTAAATGTGGGCCTGATATCCTCCTTCACTGCTTTCAGCACTTCTGGGGGCCTCCAAAACCCGGTGCCCACAACGCCGTCCGAGGTCTCGTAGTCCCCAACATGAACAAAAAACCAATCATAGGCCAAATCCTCCTTTAATTCGACTTTTCCAGAATTATGCAATAGAAAACTACCGTCCTTTTGAGATTCAGCTGGCGTCACAAAGATGTTGGAGGCTTTGAGGTCTCTGTGTATGATTCCCATCCCACACAGCTCAATCATTCCAAGAGCGATCTGCTTCATTATGAGCAATGTCGAGTTAGAAGGAAAAGGCATCATCATCATTTGCGTTGGATCATCATCCTGCAGGTTGCTGCGCATCCGAGACTTGAGATAGTCCCATCTCTTGTCGATAAGATTTAGCAAATCTCCTGAATAGGCCCACATGACAACCGACACCTCTCCGGTGATATTATGCTCTGAGAGGCCAATCAGCTCGCAAAGACGCGTATGGCCATATTTTCGTCTCACATGTGCTATTCGCCTTTGCAACTCGTGAACTGCACGAACTCCGAGACGGCTTTTGTATCTTTTGACGACCCACGACCGCCATTCGAACGGCACCCCCGCGTATTTAGTCAAGGACACATGTGCCTGGCCCCCTTGTGCTATGGACTCTCCTGTGGTAAAGTCTGATGGATCCATTGTTATTAGTTTCAGCATGTGGCGAAAACTTTGGTGCTTATATGTATCAGTCTCCTGCACAAGGCAAGCTGCTGGATCCTCCTCCGGCTCTGCAAGCTCACTCCAAAGGTACTCAGGTGCGCTCCCGTAGTGCGTCTGTTGGCTGAGTTCTCTTAGATTTAGATCCTCCTCCGCCTGTAGCTCGCTCCCAACGCAATCCCAGTATTTGCTAGAGCATGATGCGTCCATGGCGATTGAAATCAAGGCTGGCTGGCTACGAGCTGGGATGCCTGCTGGTGGCTCGCTACTCGTGACGATTTCATCATTAACTCGGGAAAGTAGAGAGAGATTCAGCAAAACTGCAAGAACACACTTCGGAGTTGGATAACACTAATATGCAAGCAAGAAAAGACAACAACGTGGGTGGGGGGGGAAGGGGGGGTGTATACAGACGGAAAGAAAGCGGGATGAACGAGACAGCAGTTGCGATAAATAGATGGAGAAGCTGAGCATTCTCATCAACAAAACGTACCTGTAAAGAAGCGAGCTTGAGAGAGACGAAGAAGAGCGCCGCGCTGTGGTCCGTGATGGGAAGAAGAACTTGAGCGACAAGCATAAATACGAAGAAGCAGAGGGTTGACGGATACGCGGAAAAAGCAAGCAATTTGTGCAACAGTTCGCCTTCGGCTTTACCGATACAAAGCCTTTAGCTGCTGAAAGGTCTGAGATTGGGGATCGTAGGAAACGCGCCGGGAAGACCGTACTCGCCAAGGGACCCACCACTGGCAACGTCACATGCGAGCTTGACAGATTGTACGGATACGCGTGAGTAAGAAGAGGCCGCTGTCGCAAACATGGGCAATCGACGGAGACTGGTCCCGCAGCTGTGGATGCGTTTCCACCACCTTAGGGACTATCGGTTTTGGCGTCTGTTGCGCACTGTATCCTCGGGCGAATTTTCAGTTTTATCATGCGAGTCATATTACTGGCCCCCAGCCTGCTTGCTTGCTTGCTGGCAACCCAGCCTGTTACGTCTTTGTCCGATCTTGGAGCATTTTGCATACTGGGGGTTTTCTTTCTTAGTATCGGGGCCGCCTCCAAAGAAGAGAGGCGATCCTACGGTGGTCTTGGTGATTGCGGTAGCAGGATTCATTGGGCAGAACTCAGGTCTTTCATGCTTTGAAAAAACGTGGTGATGGGGGCGTTGTGGGCATCGATAATTTGAACAGCTACTGTGAGATTTCTCTGAAGAGATCAGCAGGGCAAGAGCCTCGTGCAAAGCATCGCATTTTTTGTCATTGATGTTGACATACAACAAAATGCATTTCTTCTCGACACCATTTTTTCCGGAGCTGATTCAGATCACCCATGTGCTGCATTTGGCAGCCCAAGCTGCTGCACGCTATGCAATGGAGAATACAGGCTCATATGTGCGGAGCAACATTGCTCAACTGGTGAATAGGTCTCTTTGAGATATATACAAGCCTGCAAATCCACAGCCATCCATAGCTTGGGCTCCATCAAGCTCTGTGTAATATGGGTTGTTGATCACAAAGGTACACACTCTTTCTTTCCCCCTTGAACTTTCTCACCAAGTCAGTACACCACAATAAGGAATATAATTTACCCAGTCCTTAGCATAAATGGCTGGGAGATGACATCAGCGTAACATAATTTTCACAATGTGGCCACACTGGACATGAATTGTAATGGTTGTGCTTGTCCAAAAGGATTACTGACTCGGCTTGTTTCCTGGGAACTTTCCCAGGTGCCCCATTCTCAGAGCTGGACCAAACTGATCAACCTGCAAGTCTCTATGCAGCAACTAAGAAGGCTGGAGAGGAGATTGCTCATGAATACATATGACCACATCTATGGTCTTTCCATCAGTGGCCTGGAGTTTTTCCCTATTTATGTGCCAGGGGTTAGACCCAATATGACCTACTTTTCCTTCACTCGGGATATCTTGAATGGGAAACGCATCAACACATAAACCAAGGAGCCAAAAACAAAGATTTGGCTCATGATTTCACTTACATTGATGACATTGTCAAAACTGGATGTGTTGCATCTCTTGATGTGGTGGACAAAAGCACAAGTAGTGGAGGGAAGAAGACAGGTCATGTGTGGCTCTGCATTTTTAACCTTGGTATGCTAGTACTCCAGACACTATTGCCTACCTTGGTTGACATTCTTGAGAAGTATCTCAACCTGAAATCCAAAAGAGAAATTGTGAAAATGCCTTCTGATGGTGATGTCCCCTTCACAGATGCCAACAACATCTCCGGAGCTCAGGCTTAGCTGCAATACAAGCCACAAACAAATATTGAAGCAGGGATTGAAGAATTTGCGAAATGGTATTTGAGCTACTACAGTGACAACACACCTCATGAACCCCTGCTAGCTCAGCAACCATGATCAGTCAAACTCATCCTCTCATAAGGTACATAAATTTACATCTTACATCTCTGCGCAGAATAGATTAAAAACCATGTCTGCTCCTTTGCTATCTCGTAGATTCAAAATGCACTCTTCTTATTCTTGCTATCAGAAACTGAAAGACATTAAGATTATTCTTGGGAGGTCGTGTTTCCAAGCAGTCCTTTACTCTGTCACTATTGTTTAACCACCACACTTGTTACATATCATGCAAGATCCAATATAAACTGCCAAAAAGAAAAGTGTACGAATGATTGACCCCATTCTTCTTGTCTTATCAAAATTGATGAAACATCTATTATGTGTTCCATTTCTATCAATTTCTTAAGAATGTTTGAAGCTGCTAATTTTACAGACTAGGGATTGGAGAATGATCTGGGCTTGCCCGATGGAAAGCTGAATCAGAAAAATTGGCTGTGTATGGCCTGTTCTCTGGTGTGAAAAGTCAGGGTTTACAAGTGGGGACAGAGCGATCCCACACCCACCAGCACACTGTGACAGATGGTAGGTGATGAGGAAACAGTTTTTTGTTGGGTGCTAGTTTCCTTAGGCTAGCTGAGTGGCGGTTGATTTTCTTCTCCTGCTTGATGTTGGGTGGATTGCTGGTGTTGGTCTCATTCTCTATTTCTATGTTTGTCTGCAAGCTTGAATTTGCATTCACACTTGAAGAGGGCATGTGGGTCCATGTGCACATCATTGAAAAGTGTTTGGGATTCGGATGTCTATGTGGGGAGTAACTTGGTGGGCATGTATCCAAAAGGTGGAGCATTCAAGATGCTTGGAGCCTGTTCAACAAGAATCCATCGCATGAAAATCTTTCACTTGGTACATGCAAAACATGGGCAACAACAAAAGGCACTGGAACTGTTACCACAAATTTACAACACGAAGGTATTTTGTGGAATTTTGTTACTTTTGGATCAGTTGCAACGGTGGGTTGAGAGAGGGAAGAAGGTAAATGAACATCAATCTTGTCAGCATTTGCATGTCAGTTGGAGCCATACCTCAAGTTTGTGTCAATCTTCTTGCTCTCTGTCAGTTGCTATACTGACATGGTCTGAACTTTGGTAAAAATCTCTCTCTTGATGCTTTGCATTGGTGGATTTGCCCACTAACAGATATGCAATATAATTTATCTCCTATCTCTTTATTTCCATGATCATTGAGCGCTGATTTTGGTTGGTTTGCAAGTAGGAAGTCCTAAAAGGCACTCTCCAGGGATGTGTTGATGATACCAATTTTCTGAGCAAATGACTGCGAAGCAAGTTGTCTTAGCTGTTACAAATCATCAATCCCAAGAGTGGTGTGAAAGGTACTTTGCTACTGTTGGCTTTACAATGACCACAACCCAATTGAAGTAACTGAATCTGCTTCAGACACGGAATGTTGGCTCCTGATGAGCACAACTCACAATCTGACTGACTTGAACCTGAATCATGGAAATGAGCAAAAAAATCTGAATCTGCTTTAAATGCCTAATGGTTCAAAATGTACCCGAAAACGGAATTTGGCAAACCCAAATGTAGATCTAGATTGTGTATCCAAGTATGTAGCTGTGAACCAGCTTTCTATTGCAAGAATTAATGGTTTATTTTCCGAGAGAGTATCACTCCATGTGGATGGCAAAATTCACACATAGCCCATTGCCGAGCCAAATTCCCTAGTTTGACCCTGTATTCCCCATTTCATCTCCTATTTTGAGTGTAGCTATAAAGGGAGGAAAACTGAGTACAGTTGAATGAAATTGGGTATCAGTTTACAAGATTTGCAAGATTGTATTCTAACAAGACTTCATTTGATCAAAGGATATGACCCGCGGTAAAGAAGCTCAGGTAGTGCAAATCCAGATTTAGGATGTGACAAAACTAGTTTGGTCCCCTCTTCATTATTCATGTGTACTGTTCCCATCCTTGTTTTTTATTTTCATCCCCAGTTCTAGCAAATTAGGGGTTCAGTATCCCCCCCGCCCCGCCCCATTTGAGATACTTTACATGTAACTCTATTGTCTTCTGTTTTGTTGCAAGCAATCCAGAGATGTCATAACAACTAGTCTTGGGCAGTTCTTTACTTTTATGAAGAACCTCCAGTTCTTATTTTTAAATTTAATTATAATTGTCTCAGTTTTGGTTCCAGTTTCACACATAAATGGATCGTGGCTGGGTTTGTTTAACATTATTTATCATTTATGTTATTATTATTGTTATTATTTTCTCGCGTGCCTGGAAGGCCAAAATGAAACATGTTCCAAAATCAATAATTTAAAATCTGGACATGTTTGTGGATACAACAGAAATTTGTTTGGGCATGTTTGTAGACACAAGAAAAAATTCATGACTAGTCCAAAAATCCAAATTATTTTTTTATCATTCATCAATGACAAGAATAAGTACCTATCAATAGAATGTCATCCATCGGGGGCTAGTTTGGCAACATATTACAGAATAATCTAGTAAAATTGATGCGAGGTTGTCCATAGATTCAAAATGAGGCATGTTCTTTTATAGGGTTCACCGTTTAGCTACCCAAGCCATGAATAGCACAAGAGCTAGGGCACATACAGGAATGGTGAGATGCATGAGTTACATGGTACATAATAGTACATGCCATCAAGATTATGGGGCATTTACGATTATTTTGAGTCTTTTAACTATTACTATATTTGTGATGAGAATTTGGAGTGTTTGTTTCAAGACCAGGTTGACTAGGGAAGGATGCAAAAAGGGGAAGGGTGAGGCATTGATCATATTTTCATAACAATATCAACACACATTATTCAAACAATCTAGAAGCAACAATGGCATTAGAAGTCATGAATCTCCACGTCTTGGGCAAGAGAACAACTTTCAAGTTCTTTGATCAAACTCTCTACTACACACATGTGCATTATTTGTATGGATTACACTACATGTCCCCAATCAGCCTTACTCACTATAGAAACTACTCTAGTTGTTTCATCTATCTTGTGTAGCATGTACATCTAATGATGAATTTCGAATGCCAAGTACTTAGTTTAAGTCTATGATTTTAGCCACAACACAATACGTAAACATCCCAAGTATGATCACCCAAGGTGTTGAAGGCTTGAAATTAAGGGCGACCATACTTCTTTTGAAGGTCTACATACATGTTATACAAATCCCTCACAATGAGTTTGATTGTGATTGCAAAATCACTTACAAAAGTTTCCCTACTCTAGGCATCTTTGATAAAAATTTCACTAGTTCCAACATGGGTAAAACACATGTCAAACCCGAAATATTGTCACATTCACAAAGTAATTCATAATTGGTTTTTGTAAGGGAATTCACGTTGTCTTCATTCATCTCCACAACGAGGAATTTGTATTTAAGCAAAACACATATGGAAGGTGCAAGTATGGAAACCCATAATGTCTTAACATTGTGAAGAAGTTTTAGACCTTCAATTTTCATGATTTTCTATTAGCTTGGTATGTTCATGGTGCCTTTTTTTCAAAGGAACAAATTACATGTACATTGAAGCAAGCAAGGCATCAATCTTGATGGAAAACGGCAAATTAGACAATGTTTGTACAATTAAAACAATGATGGCCATGCAATGGATGTTCATCATAAATGATGCATGTTTCTATGTCATTTGAATTGTCGGACTAATATTTAAACCTTGGAAAACAGTCACACCACTTACACCAAAACATACAAATTTCAATGTTAAATTCACATTTGTTAGTCTCCCAAAAATAATCACAAAATCCACCAATATAATGGTTAGCTTGTCAAACCCACCACCTCTAATGATCCTTTAGAAATTCAACAATATTGAAACTTTAATCCAATTTTCAACCACATAACAATGGATAGACATCCAACTATCAGTATCAAAAGTTGTTGTTTCATTATAATTCAATGAATTAAATGAGAAGTTTGAATAACATATCATGTTGTAGCCAAAACCACATTGTGCATGCAATTTTCCATTTCCCATTCATTATAAGCACTCTAATGCTTATATGGTGTTTTGTCAACTTTTAATATCTCAAACAATCCTTGCATGCTTTCAAACGCAATCATTAGCCTTTTGTGTTTCAAAAGATGAAAAACAGTAACAAATTGTGTGTATTTTTTATCCTAGCAACTTTTTCTCCATTGATCACTTATTAAAGATAGAGTTAAGCATTATAATGGCATAGATTCTTTCATTTTTAGCATGTTGGGTGTTGAATCTTGTGGAATATTCACCAATTTTTTGCCATAAAGTAGAATGAATACATTTCCTTCTCCCATAATGCTTATTGAGGTCATCCAATTTTGGCACCAATAACTTCTCTTAATACTCTACCACAATGCAAATCTTATATCTCACATGGTGGAGCTTATTGCCTTCTTTTAATACAAGTTCAACCCATGGGAATTTGGTCCATGTATCTTGGAAAAGTCTTTCCACTTCACATTGAACTTTTTTTTTTAATTATTTATATGGGACTAAAATAGGTTAGAAATAGCAAGGTCATTATTTTTTGTGGTAGTTGCATTTATATATTTACAAGCAAGAAAGGTAATAATACTTGAGCTTGGGCGAAAACTAGAAAGAACAAAGGATTGTAATTGTGCAACATGTCATTGGGACCCGAATGTCAAATCCATAACTACAATTATAAAACTAATGTAAAATAAGTTTACAAGGTTTTTCAAGGGAGCCATTGTTGATCAACACACCATAGTATGAATCCCAATAAACATAACACCCAATATTCCCAAATGTAGCCAACCAACAATTTTATAAACATGCGTAAACAAACAACATTAATACCTTTATGAATAAGGAAGGCATTACACAAGAAAAATGTTCTAGTTTAAACCCTAAAGCCAATAAAACAAACATCTTGTGGAAAAACTTTATTTGGAGATGATACCAAACAAGAATTAGAGTAAGTCCCTGCACCCAATAAATACTTGCATCTAAACAAATTACATTAACACCTTCTAAATGGAGAAGGAATTATAAAAAAATGTTATGGTTTGGACCCTAAAGCCAATAAATTAAACATCAAAATGTTAAGACATTATTTAGGGTTGATACCAAATAGAAACTACAACCCTTAATTTATCAAGGAAATCATATGTCAAAATATTACCTAGAAATGATGTTAAAAATAAACAACTCCTTGCACCCAAAAAATTCTTGGAAACAACCTATCTAGCCAAAGATTAGTAGTTGTAAACACCTATAATAAAATAAACATTAGCAACAAACACATATAATCAAACAAGTAGTTAACAACCTTGAAAAACCCATCTTCCAAAATGTTGTAGATTTGTGAAGGTTGGAACATAATCTCCACAAGAGATATGTGCACGTACTTTCTATTCCATAAAATAAATTGAAGCATGTTAGGTCTTAACATGCGCAAGAATTCAAAACTTTCAAGCATGAACTGTAAAAAATTGCTTATAAACAAAATAATGTACGAATGGAAAGCTTACAAACAAATTCATGCATGGCTCAACATTTACAAGCTAAATTGACTTGTTGTAACTATGTGCATGCAAAACCCAAAACTTTCTAAAAATTGAAAGCTTACAAAAACATGGAAAAACATAAGTGTGTTTGAATTAAAATCTTACAAGATCATATAAGTCTCCCAAATTGAAAAGTACAAATAGTTTCATAGAAGAGCTTTAAAAGATTTCTTACCCTAAACCTCTAAAAAGAACATGGACAAGGAAAGAATTCAAGTACAAATAGGAGTCAAAAGGTGATTTACTTGCAATATACTCAATTGTGAGCTTGAAGCTTTTCAATGATGGCACTGATGATTTTCCTCCACCTTGCAAACACAAACTTTAAACCATAAACAATGCATGTATACACCAAAATTTAGATCTTTGTGGCTTTCAAGAAAATAAATTTGAATGCTTACAAAGTTTCCAACAAATTTTTCATGTTAAGTTTGAACTTTCCCATATTTACAACAATTTGCAACAAACATGCAACATAAGTTTACTTGTATCTAGCTTGCTACCCTTCCTTGAAAATTAATGGGCATTCAATGTATGGTGATGATTTGTAAATGATAATACATTTTGTGTAATAGAGCTCGTACGCAAGTCAAAAATACTGCAATTAGAAGCTAGAGGGAATCCACAATTGCATAACAATTATTGAAGTGTGATGGGAGGGAGATGATGACTAAAGGGAAAAATAGATGCACAAAATGATAGCAAACACCATCACATTTAAAATGTCGAATGCAAGGCATCATCGTGATCTAAATTTTTTGGCAATCACTCACATTCAGCCATTAGTTTGGAGTGACAAATTTGGATTACCCAATACAATATTGGTGATGTCATTTTCAAAATGGTTCATATTTGACAATTTTTTCAAAATCAAATTTTCATTCACAACATTTCACTAGCATTCGTTGGATTTCATAATCATGCAAAATTTTGCATCCAAATAAAACCCTAGTTGGTGGGTTTGTGTGTAAAATATTCCAAATTCCAAATATTGCCTTGCAAATGCATAAATATTATTTTCATCTCAATCTAATGTTTCAAAGTGTATGAGGAATTTTCAGCAATTTAATATTGTTACAATGTTTTCAATGTTTATCTTTCCCAAAACATTCAAGCAAGTTGTATTTAACAATCAATTGTTGAACTAATTTTAAATTATTTAGTTTTATAAGATGATGAATTCGACAATCTAAATGACGCTATAAATTTTTTAAAAAACGTGATAAATCTCACATAGTTGAGTATCAATTGCTTTGTATTTGTATAAAATGCTTAATGTTTTGCAAACACATCACTACATATTTTTACATGTTGCAAAACTGAAATTTTGGCACATGCCCAAAAATCAAAGCAGGTGCTTGTGTAGAAACAACACTTGTCATTCCTCAATATGATTCCAAGTTTGATTTTTCCAAAAAAATGAATGCAAATATTGGCCAAACCTTGATAAGAACCAACCATTACGTATATGAAAAGTCTACACAATAATGATACATCTAGTTTTTTGAGCATCATAGAGTTAATGCTTGCAGGAGCTTGTTACTTCCAATTCAAAATATTAGCTAGTTGGGGAGATAAGAATCAAAGAATCGCCAGTTCCGGATATATCAAAGCCCTCAAAGGTTGGTCCCATGAGAGAATGGGTCATTTTCTGGGTCGAAGAAGAAGAACCGTGGTTATATATTTGGAAACAACATGCTTGATTATTTGATGTTTTAAATGATGGTTATCAGCCCCTAAGAACCGGCCTGATACCTGATGGGGCAAGGGTATGGATCTGTGTAATTGGATTCTTCGCGGACTGTGCTGTATAATATCGTATAATACCGTATAATACCAAATGTATTATACAACACTCATAGGTCCACCATCCACCTCATTCGTAGATGTTACCCTCGTCCATCACCTCCTCGGCCTCGAAGATATCCTCGTCATGCATGCCGTCTACGCCCTCGGATATGTTAACGCGATCAAATTCATCAACGCTACCACCAACAGCATCCTCATCCTCGTCGACAGGGTCCATTTCATGTTCAGATTCATATCCGCTATCAGGGCAGAGCTGGTGCAGCCACTTGCAGAACTTTGTATCCCTTGTTGAAGCGATTTGACGATTGAGCTGTTCCGAATTGAACAGAATGGCGATCCCGGTCTCGATCTTGTGCTTGCCCAACCAGCATAGTGATCGCGCATGCGACCCACTGCCGCAATCACCAATTCGTTGCAAGAGGAACACTTGCAATACATTGACCTAGCATCACCCTGCCTGTAACAAGCTCCGAAATTCTCCCAAATAGCATATTTTGGCTTCCCCATTTCGAATAGACAATGACAAATATGAAATCTCACACTTTGTAGCAAGCCAACAACCCTCTGATTCTCTGAAGTCTGAAGTCTGAGAGTTCTGAACTCTAAACTCCACGGACTCTGAACTCCACGGACTCCACATCGGACTCATTTGGACTCCGTAACGGACTCATTTGGACTCTGTAACGGTTACTAACGGATTCATTCGGACTCCTTCAGACTCTGTGGCGGACTTTTTATTATACAATTATACAAGGTATGGTTTGAGAGAGCTGTATAATACAGCAGTATAATACCGCAATTATACATACAAACCCATAGGTAGGGGCTTTGGAGGCAGATCCCAGTAACTGACCAGCACTGGGGTCTTTGACACTCAAATTTCCCTGCAAATAATTGTGTCAAGTTTCTGTGTCCTTTACTTTGATATGTGAACATCATGTACAATGCAAAGTGATCCTGCAAAGTGCGTGTGTGATTGGAGATGGCATATCCGAACTGTCAGCGATTCATGTCAGCCACAGACATACCATAATTAGCTGTATTTTTGTTCACCCAGTTAGTCTAGCCATCTTTCGTAAGCTTCAAATGTTGGGTCCATATAGCCTAGCCATCTTTTTATAAGCTTCAATTGTTCAATCCATATATCCCTTAGGCACACAATTATTGGGACTTGCCCCAAGTGAGTTTCAATTCTCAATTCTATTGTTGAGAGTCACTCATACCCAAAACACCAATTTTACTTAGAAAACTGAAGAAAGATGCAATTGGTAAAGTTTCAATACAATTTGCATTTAGGTCTTGTGGTACTTAAAAGCTAAAAGCTAGATTTGTTGTTGTAGCTTGACCATGTGGCAAAACAGTAAATGGATTAAGAAGACCAAAAATCTCTTTAATAGCTGGCTCTCTTGCATCTAGAACATGCAGAAAGCACAGGAGTCAGAGTGTGACCAATTATGGGGTGGTCGAACAGCAACCTGATTGTGGCCACTGAGGTTGGAGATCGGATCTTTTTGCTTTAAGGGTTTAAGGAATTAAACCCGCCGAAAGACGGACTTAATGAAGGCGGCAGTTTTATGATTTTGGGGACATGAACCTTGTAACGGTGCATGGGAAAGCTTGAGCTGGAGGCCAGGGATGAAACGGCGCGAATCTGGGGAGGAAAGGGAGGCATTTGAGCAGGAAGGTGGGAGAGGGAGGAAGTATTCTGTGTTGGGAGTCTTTAGCGTGGTTTTCGTTGGGTGTGCAAGCAGCTGCTTAGCTTGTTGTTGATTTTCTTCCGCTGCGCCAGTGTTTTTGCTGAGCTGCTGTGTAGTCTTTAAACACAATTAACATGGAAGAACAGGCACGAGATGGTGTTCGGTTTTGTTAATTTGTGGGATCCAAGATGATGCGCATGGTAGCGTAGATATGATCTGGTCTTTGTTCTGTTAATCTGGTTTAAGGCTCAGGGATATGCACCCTGTGTTCCGCTCTGTTGATCCTGGTCTTGAGCAGCTCATTTTTGTTGAGGGATTAAGTATCGTGTGTTCATGTGTTCTGTAGATAGTTAGAGTGGGGGTGTGGTGCAGATCAGAAGATCAGGCCGCTCAGGCTCTGTTTAGGTCTGTACGCTCTCCATGTCTGGTCGTTTCTGTGTTTCTGCATCCCTCTCTCTCTAACTCTCTCCCTCTCTTTTGGTGACAAGAGTTCCATAGTGGAAATTCACAAGTTTTGTGTAGGATCCAAGGGCTGAGAGCAGGCTGTGTTCCAATGGAAGTCAAGTTTTATACACTAAAAAATATTATGGCGTGTTTTTTTTCAAATTATTGTTCTTGGGTGTGACTCTTTGCCATGTTGCTAGCACATGAAACACAGATTGCTGTGCTCAATGCAAAACTCTTGACGTTTCTGACTTTACCATGTCTGTTTAGTGTGTGAGGACAGATTAGATTGATCGCATTGAGAGTTCCAGTGTTTCTTTGGGGTGTATTTTCACCATATGCCTACCAAAAAATAAAAATCCAGTGAAACCCACATGAAGCATTTTTGTGAAAAAAATGCACCAAAGTTGTCAAAATTCGGGGGAATCAGCTCCGTCATTAAATAATCCTCGAAATAATGAAATGAAATATTGTGAAAATATGACAATGACATGTTGAAAATTATCATAATTATCATAGGCTACATTCTGAATAATTTCACTACTCATATCACAATATTATAGTAGATGATGGAAAAATATATAGTTTCAAAACTAAAAAACAAATTTATTTTCTGCACTTGTTAAATTGGTCTTTATTTGGAATAATTCAAGAGAGAAAAGTTTGTGCAATACTATTTCGATACATGTTCATGTTCAACTCTTGATATATTCCATTTTGTTTTATGGAGACAATGTAGATTGGTTTTTGAAGCAAACAAATACCAAATAGCCCATTGAATCTTTCTCATTCTACTAAGCCAAAGCATATGAAGCTTACTTGGTCACATACAATCCTGAACACATTTTTGCAAGGTCAATCTAGGTTATTTACTAAGGCTTCACATTGTTTTGCAAAGCCATTTACACAAATTCTATTAATTTGTAGTATATTAGTAATTATATGACATCCAAATTTTAAGTGTGAAAATTATGCCCTTATATATAATGATCTTATGCAAGACCCACAAATACAAGGAACCTATTGAGAAGGAGGAGACACTCTCACAACTAAAGACCAAATCGTACATTTCCTAATTTTAATTTTCCATCATACCTGACATTAAACCTTCAATGAAGCCTCTTCATTGAAAAATTCATGATGTTTATTCAATTCATTATTTAGATCATGAGGGAAATCTACATCAATGCAACCTCACCATATTTGTATTCAAAGAAAGAAAACAAAAGTTCCAAAGTTTAATGGTTCAAAATAATATGATACTACAGTACCTTAGCAGCTTCCACACTAACTACACTATTCATGAGAATGTACAACTTTGAAAAGGATGCGATGGTGTTATTATGGATGCCAACCTTAACCTAAGATTGTGTACGAATTGCGTAACAATAATATCCAAGTCAAATCCATATTTAGGTTTTCTTTCTCACCAAAGTGCTCAACATCAAAAATCACTTATAGGTTAAGCATAACTGACAGATTAGTGGATGATGCATGTCCACCGACTTCTGTTGATATCTTGAAAGATCAACTGTTGTTAGAAACTAAAAGGATACAGAGGGTTAGGCACCTTTGAGCATTTCAAGCATTGTGCTCTGTCAATTGAGCTTGTATGGGCGGAGGGTAAGCTTTGCATGGAAGGTCTATAGCCGAAAGAAAGTGCTCAAGTGTCAAGGCAATTCTTTTGTTGACATAGATAACATATATTTCTAGAGAAAATCTATCACAAGATGTACATAGCTAAATTCACACATATCTCTTTGGAGAGCCAAATTTGGAGCAAATGTCCAGGTCTTTCTTACACAAGGTTTCTTCAAGAGAATTCAGGGACGGTATCATGAAATATTATAAACTGGTGGGAGTTTTCTACATTTGACAGGAGGGGATTGCCTGTTTAGATGCAGCAGATTGGAAGAAGTTTCAGAGTCAATGCTAGAATCTAACAACTGCATCCCTTGGAGTTCAGCCAACTTAATTCAGACATACCCTTGTGTAAGAAAAATACATTCATGCAAGCTGTCTTCCATCCAGGTCCTCTCCTAATAAAATCCCCTGTTCAGTTTCTAAGGTTTGCACTGAGGAGGCCCCTGAATCCGCTCAACACTGTCTCCTCGAGTGTCCCCTCGCCAAACGGGCTTCGGAGGCCTTCTATCACATACGGCAAAAATGCGGAGCGCCCAATGACATCATTCTTTCCTGGCCTTTCGTCATGTTTGGTGAAGCTGTCTTCGAGAGAGAAGATGACCCCCCCGAGTCCAAGGGTACCATGTAGGAGGCTTCTCCTACATCAGACAACCGCTTGACATCCTTCGCAGTTTTATGCTCTACTTCCTTTGGACAGAGAGATGCCGGAAGCATTTTGATAACCACTATTCCTCTAGGAAAATCCTTCAACAAGCCTGGGTTGCTACCCTTGAGGTTGGAATAGCCACTTGGAAGGCCATTAATTCGCTACGGTCCACCCGGGACCCTAGTATTCAAGATAGGATTGATCAAGCCTTTAGGGCGGAATGGTGCCACCTAGGCATCTTTGGGGTTGATTGTGTCACCATCGTGGGGTGCTTCTTGCCCCCCTTGTATTTCTTGGATTTCTTTAATGTTTGATGGGGCTGCTGCCTCCCTTCCCTGCTCGGGGTTTCTTGTGTTCAGTTTCTAAGGTGACCAAGGTTCCCATTATCTCGTCCCAGGTAGGCCGTTGGCAAGGATCGTGGTGCCAACACTTGAGCAATAGTTGGGTCATCCCAGGGCTCAAGTAGTCAGGCAGCTTTGGTCTTCGTCCTGACAATACCGCATCGTAGTCTGTCCTTCGGACGTCTTCACATTGAAAAGGAATATGGCCAGTGAGTAGCTCATAACACACCATGCCAAAACCATACACATCTGCTGCTGTTGTAAATGTGGGCCTGATATCCTCCTTCACTGCTTTCAGCACTTCTGGTGGCCTCGAAAAGCCGATGCCCACAACGCCGTCCGAGGTCTCGTAGTCCCCAACATGAACAATAAACCAATCATAGGCCAAATCTTCCTTTAATTCGACTTTTCCAGAATTATGCAATAGAAAACTTCCGTCCTTTTGACAATCAGCTGGCCTTACAAAGATGTTGGAGGCTTTGAGGTCTCTGTGTATGATTCCCATCCCACACAGCTCAATCATTCCAAGAGCGATCTGCTTCATTATGAGCAATGTCGACTTATAAGGAAAAGGCATCATCATCATTTGCGTTGGATCATCATCCTGCAGGTTGCTGCGCATCCGAGACTTGAGATAGTCCATTCTCTTGTCGATAAGATTTCGCAAATCTCCTGCATAGGCCCACATGACAACCGACACCTCTCCGGTGATATTATCCTCTGAGAGGCCAATCAGCTGGCTAAGACGCGTATCGGCAATATTTCGTCTCACAAGTGCTATTCGCCTTCGCAACTCGTGAACTGCACGAACTCCGAGACGGCCTTTGTATCTTTTGGCGGCATACGACCGATTTTCGTACGGAAAAGGACATTTAGCCAGGGACACATGTGCCTGGCCCCCTTGTGCTATGGACTACACTATGGGAAACTCTGATGGATCCATTGTTATTACTTTCCGCATGTCGGGAAAACTTTGGTTCTTATATGTATTAGTCTCCTGCACAAGGCGAGCTGCTGGATCCTCCTCCGGCTCTGCAAGCTCACTCCAAAGGTACTCAGGTGCGCTCCCGTAGTGCGTCTGTTGGCTTAGTTCTCTTAGATTTGGATCCTCCTCCGCCTGTGGCTCGCTCCCAACGCAATCCCAGTATTTGCTAGAGCATGATGCGTCCATGGCGATTGAAATCAAGGCTGGCTGGCTACGAGCTGGGATGCCTGCTGGTGGCTCGCTACTCGTGACGATTTCATCATTAACTCGGGAAAGTAGAGAGAGATTCAGCAAAACTGCAAGAACACACTTCGGAGTTGGATAACACTAATATGCAAGCAAGAAAAGACAACAACGTGGGTGGGGGGGGAAGGGGGGGTGTATACAGACGGAAAGAAAGCGGGATGAACGAGACAGCAGTTGCGATAAAGAGATGGAGAAGCTGAGCATTCTCATCAACAAAACGTACGTGTAAAGAAGCAAGCGTGGGAGAGGCGAAGAAGAGCGCCGCGCTGTGGTCCGTGATGAGAAGAAGAACTTGAGCGACAAGCATAAATACGAAGAAGCAGAGGGTTGACGGATACGCGGAAAAAGCAAGCAATTTCTGCAACAGTTCGCGTTCGGCTTTACAGATACAAAGCCTTTAGCTGCTGAAAGGTCTGAGATTGGGGATCGTAGGAAACGCGCCGGGAAGACCGTACTCACCAAGGGATCCACCACTGGCAACGTCACATGGGAGCTTGACAGATTGTACGGATACGCGTGAGTAAGAAGAGGCCGCTGTCGCAAACATGGGCAATCGACGGAGACGGGTCCCGCAACTGTGGATGCATTTCCACCACCTTAGGGACTATCGGTTTTGGCGTCTGTCGCGCACTGTATCCTCGGGCAAATTTTCAGTTTTATCATGCGAGTCATATTACTGGCGCCCAGCCTGGTTGCTTGCTTGCTGGCAACCCAGCCTGTTACGTCTTTGTCCGATCTTGGAGCATTTTGCATACTGGGGGTTTTCTTAGCCTAGCCATCTTGTTATAAGATTCAACCCATTTCTCAGGTACACAATTATTGGGACTGGCCCCGAGTGAGTTTCAATTCTATTGCTGGGAGTCACTCATACCCAAAACACCAATTTTACTTAGAAAACTGAAGAAAGAAGCAACAGGTAAGTTTCAATACAATTTGCATTTATGTCTTGTGGTACTTAAAAGCTAAAAGCTGGATTTGTTGTTGCAGCTTGACCATGTGGCAAAGCAGTAAATGGATTGAGAAGACCAAAAATCTCTTTAATAGCTGCCTCTCTTGCATGTAGAACATGGAGAAAGCTCATGAGTCAGAGTTCCATAGTGGAAATTCACAAGTTTTGTGTAGGATCCAAGGGCTGAGAGCAGGCTGTGTTCCAATGGAAGTCAAGTTTTATACACTAAAAAATATTATGGCGTGTTTTTTTTCAAATTATTGTTCTTGGGTGTGACTCTTTGCCATGTTGCTAGCACATGAAACACAGATTGCTGTGCTCAATGCAAAACTCTTGACTTCTCTGAATTTACCATGTCTGTCTAGTGAGTGAGGACACATTAGATTGAGCGCATTGAGAGTTCCAGTGTTTCTTTGGGGTGTATTTTCACCACTTGCCTACCAAAAAAATAAAAATCCCGTGAAACCCACTTGAAGGATTTCTGTGAAAAAAATGCACCAAAGTTGTCAAATTTGGGGGAAACAGCTTCGTCATTAAATAATCTCGAAATAATGAAATGAAATATTGTGAAAATATGACATTGACATGTTGAAAATTATCATAATTATCATAGGCTACATTCTGAATAATTTCACTACTCATATCACAATATTATAGTAGATGATGGAAAAATATATAGTTTCAAAACTAAAAAACAAATTTATTTTCTGCACTTGTTAAATTGGTCTTTACTTGGAATAATTCAAGAGAGAAAAGTTTGTGCAATACTATTTCCCTAGTGATGACATTCTTCATTTTGCACATTAAATTTTTTTTAAATTCTTCATTTAGCACCTTGTCATAGCATTCTTGACCCGCGAATGTTTACCAAATTACACTGGTTGATCTATAAAATTCTTTAAAATTCTTGCTTCTTTGGGCTTCCATAACATTCTCGCACCAAGAATGTCATCACTATGACTATTTCGATACATGTTCATGTCCAACTCTTGATATATTCCATTTTGTTTTATGGAAACAATGTAGATTGGTTTTTGAAGCAAACAAATACCAAATAGCCCATTGAATCTTTCTCATTCTACTAAGCCAAAGCATATGAAGCTTACTTGGTCGCATACAATCCTGAAGACATTTTTGCAAGGTCAAACTAAGTTATTTACTAAGGCTTCACATTGTTTCGCAAAACCATTTACATATATTATATTTATTTGTAGTATATTTGAGATTTAGATTAGTATTTATATGACATCCAAATTTTAAGTGTGAAAATGATGCCCTAGCCATCAAGACTTTTGCATTTTGTGAAGTAAAGAATGATGCATTGTATTTGGTAACCTCCTAAGTTGAATTCTCAATGGGCTTTCAATCCTCAATTGTAGAGACATAATTAGTACCAAAGAGAAATGTAATTAATATGGGCAAAGAGTTGAGAAAATAACATTGGTTTTACCCCTTATATACAATGATCTTATGCAAGACCCACAAATACAAGGAACCTATTGAGAAGGAGGAGACACTCCACAACTAAAGACCAAATCGCACATTTCCTAATTTTAATTTTCCATCATACCTGACATTAAACCTTCAATGAAGCCTCTTCATTGAAAAATTCATAATGTTTATTCAATTCATTATTTAGATCATGAGGGAAATCTACATCAATGCAACCTCACCATATTTGTATTCAAAGAAAGAAAACAAAAGTTCCAAAGTTTAATGGTTCAAAATAATATGATACTACAGTACCTTAGCAGCTTCCACACTAACTACACTATTCATGAGAATGTACAAATTTGAAAAGGATGCAATGATGTTATTATGGATGCCAACCTTAACCTAAGATTGTGTACGAATTGCGTAACAATAATATCCAAGTCAAATCCATGTTTAGGTTTTCTTTTTCACCAAAGTGCTCAACATCAAAAATCACTTATAAGTTAAGCATAACTGACAGATTAGTGGATGATGCATGTCCGCCGACTTCTGTTGATATCTTGAAAGATCAACTGTTGTTAGAAACTAAAAGGATACAGAGGGTTAGGCACCTTTGAGCATTTCAAGCATTGTGCTCTGTCAATTGAGCTTGTATGGGCGGAGGCTGAGCTTTGCATGGAAGGTCTATAGCCTAAAGAAAGTGCGCAAGTGTCGAGGCAATTCTTATGTTGACATAGATAATAGCAAGTGGGTTGTGAAGGTCCAGGGCATTGAATGCGAACCCAAAACAAAGCCTGTTGGTATGACATGTGGGCTGGCACTGTACCATTTACAAAACTGATGAGAGAGCATTTCCACTTGTGAATTTCTGCAAGAGGCTTTTGTGGAGGACTGAAAATTGTTATTGCTAACAAGTATTTAGCAGTAATATTTCCAGGGATGATGAAACTAGAGCAAGTGTGATACATGAAATACTGGAAGTTCAATACCTTTGTTCCACTGAACAAACCTGAATCCCAAGAGTCCTGTAAAAGTTGCTTTTTTACTGTAGCTTTACAAAAACCACAACCCTATTTAGATAAACCAAATCTGCAATTTTGGGTTCCCATTTTTACTTTCCTTGTGGAATCAGAACTTGAACCGGACAAGTAGGTTGTTTGAAGGAAAAGTTTTTGAAAAAACGAAAAACTAGAGCCACCTAGGTCAGTTGGACGTTAACAAGTTGTACAAATAACCACTGGTTCTAATCTAGGTTACTCAAATTTACCCACAATCAAACCAACACTAGGTTTGATTTTCAAAACCAGAATCAAAATTTAGTTAAAATTTCCAGAATCCAACTGATTCCATATAGAATTCATGGAACCAAAATTTTCAAAATCGAATTTCTTTTAATTTTAATTTTTCAGAATCAGAACTAGAGGTTGATCATAAAAGTAAAGAACCACACAATATTGGTTTGTACTTAGTCACGTTTTGCTTGAAAGTATTTAGTAAATTTAACTGGAAGGAAAATTGCATTTGGGCTCATTCTAGGTTGGGGTTCCATATTTAGGAATGTCTAGAATTAAAAAGAATCTGCAACAAATAAATGTAACAGATTTTCATAATGTTTAATATGTTCTAACTATGTTGTACTGTTGTGCTCCCATAATTGGAATATTGAGAAAACAAGCCTTTAAAAAATTCAATAATTATTGAATGTTGTACATATAATTTAAGTCCTTAAAAGGACACTAAATTGAGACCTTGACTGGGTTATGATGATTTGTCCATATTACCATTTTTAATGCAAAGTTCTTGGAATGCATGAAATGATTTGCAATTGGATTTTTAAAAGCATTTCATACCAGGAAAACTTACATTTCCCGTTACACAACTACATGTTCGTAAGGTCGAGAATTGAATTTCTACAACAATCATATGAAAGTGTTGCTAGTTTGTTGTTGGCTATGGAGCTGCAGCAGCTGTGGTCATATAGCCTTACGCAATTTGATTTTGGATGCGCGTCATTCAAGAAGTTTCGATTCTTGGTGCACACAAAAATTGGTAGAAGTAGATTGTTAAATTCGTTTGTTTATTTGTTTGTTTTTTTTTTTGGGGGGTTTGTTTTGTTCCACTGGACCAAAAATTATTTTGCAAATGTGCCTTGTTTCATGCATGATTCTCCTGTGCGATTTCCGATCATACTTTCGCTTAGTGATTGATGAAATGACAATCTCTGAGCTGAGTTGGGTGATGCCATCTGGGTTCCAGTCTTTGAGATTGTTTTGTGTATTTGCTCACATGGGTGAAGAATCAGTGCTTTTACAAAACAGGATTTGGAGGAAGATTTGTGTTTTTCCAGTAGTTTTTTCTGACTATCCTCGCTGCGCGTACATTTTCATCATCGCAACCTGCGGTCGCGCATCATCTACAAAATTTATTCCTCGATCAAGTTCACCAGCTGCTTCACCCATTTGTGCTAAAGCTCCTGAGAAGCCAAGAACATGCAAAGTTGGCCGACAAGTACACCAGCTGCAGGATGTAAGCAACTACTGAGCTGCACGTTGATGGACGCATGTGTTTCGGGCAAGCTGCCAGAGATGGAATTGGAGCTGATATTTGCTCGATTACCACTGAAGGATATTGTGCGTCTGCAAGCCCTGAATACCCATTGGAAGTTGCTTATCCGCAGCTCTTTTTTCCAACAACACATGGAACAAGCTATTTCTCAGCGAGGTGCAAGGTTTGGACTCCTCACCCAAGTGATCGAAGGACCTCGTTCCCTTTGTTGGGATTTCCACATCTTTGATGCTCCAGCTTGTGAATGGAATCACTTCCCACTCTCAGGACCACCAGACACAATCTCAACAGGCATTTTCCCCACTGCAGCAGCTGGAGGATTAGTATGCATGAGTAACGTGTACGGGGAGCGAATCTTTGTGGTGAATCCTGTCACCAACGTTTGCAGAAAACTCCCACACGATCATATCTCTGGCAACATGATTGGTTGGACCAAGTGCCGGTTCCTGGCCATGGCTTTGATGGAAATCATCATTGACAGTCATCTTCAGCAGCATCACAAAACAAGAAGGCAAGGTTACACTCTTACAATTGTGCTAAGTCGGAAGCCATGGCCAGAAGGCTCCAACTTGAAGTTCACTTCTCGATGAGAAGCAGGTAAATGTGTCCCATTTCAGTTTTTCTGTTTATGATTCAGCAGCTGATCGCTGGAGCAAAAGAGACACCCTGAATGGTCCAAATCTACGGAGGAACAAGGTCTTCCGACTCTTTCTTAGTGGAGCAGCTGTAATGGCATCCACTGATGCTCTGGGGAATCAAGTGTTTCATCTCATTCCAAGGTCACTTGATGTCGCACAAAAACCTGATTGGATGGAAGCTGCTTCAAATGGCTCAAATTATGGGGCGCTTGCTTATGGTGTCAGATAGAACTGGTTCCCACAATCGGTGGATGCAAGCTCCAAAGTGCAGGTAAGCTGGATCAGTGGAAGAAGGTAGCTTCTGTCCCAGCTCAATCCACCTCTCAGTTTTTGTGGGAATGTAAGTGTTTCGTGGTCTGTAATGACAAACAGCTGGTCCTTGCGAAATGTCATGCTAACAAACAAGTTGTCTACAGCGAGTTTCCGGTTTCCATGTGTGATTTGACCACATGTACTTGGCAAGACTTGCCTTCAATATTCCCCTCATATGTGAGGACTGGTAGTGATTTGAAGGCCAATGAAATTAGCATGGCGGGCTTGGCTGGATGCACATTTGAGATCAAGTTTGAGCAGTCCCGTGGCTAATGTAAAATAGAACTCTTTGCTTAATCCTTTTACTGATGATGCAGCTGCCTGCCTTGAGAAAGCACAGATTCTTTTCAGGTTCCTCTGAAGAATTGCTGAAGAATTGTGCTGGATCTGCGACAACAAAAAAAATCTCTGAATCTTGTAATATAAAAACTGCCACTTTTGTGCAATACTTTTTTTTTCCAGTGGCGATTGTGTGGGAATAGAGGACTGAACTTGGGACACAAATTTTGTAATGTTAAGAACCGTATTTCCCAATCATGAAATGTTCAGAAAATTTGGGTCTAAATGGTAGGTGAGGACATAAAGTGTACTACACCATTTGGATTCTGTGGAACACAAGGTACCTAACAAAAGTGGGCACACAGGGATCAGCATCCGCAAACTTCTTGACTCGGTCACTATTTGGAAACATTCAGGAAAACTCCTTGACTCATTCTGAACTAGTGGGTACCCGTGACGGTCGGACACAATCCGCCCGTGCCTACCTTTTTTTTTCCTTCACTTGGATGGTCTTAAAACTCCCATATATACTCAAACCATAGTGAAATGGGTTGCAAGAATTGATGGTGGGATACAAAAGAAGGTAAAAGAACCACAACCGAAACCCCCACTCTACCCTTCACTCCAAACCCATCCCCCAAAAAACCTAAAGCCTAATACCCTCTTGATTCCTACCCAGAAAACCTTATGTTGCAGTGTCCACATCCACCATCATCTTTAATTTTAGAAGCCATGCAAGTCCTAGTAGGAGCCGCGACTCTCTTCTTCTGTTGCTGCCGTGTTGCTGCATTTGGCTCTCAGGACCTGGCTCTCAGGACCTCGATATTTGGCTCTCATGACTGGCGGTCACAGACAGTCGCGATCGATATTTGGCTCTCATGACTGGCGGTCACAGACAGTCGCGATCGATATTTGGCTCTCACGACTGACGGTCACAGACAGACAGACGCACGCAACAAGTGACTTTATATATAAGATTTGCTGGCTCAGTCCCAGAGGGAGAAGGCTTCCGTGTACAGGATTGGGGATACAGGAATCCACCTTGCAGCTGACAACTGGAGACTTAGAGCATCTCCACCCCAAAACTGAAAATAACTCCTTTATGTTAAAATAGAATTGTGTTTAATGATCACTGTCCCCACCCACATACATCATAAAAGCCCCTTTAAACAATCAAAGACCATTTACATCTTTACATCTGGACAAGTAATAGTCACTGTCCACATCCACAGTAGGAAAAAGCTTTTAAAGGGGTTAAAATGACCACTGCACAATGCACATTCATACAGGAGCGCGGCCAGATTCACGCTATGCTGCTGCAAGATTTAATAAAAATGGGTGTTTGCAGGTGTGGGGTGGAAATGCCCTTAGCTGTACTCTTTCCGCATACCCTCTACCACCACATTCACATTTTACTCAAATTGCCTAAGCTTTTGATCCATGGTTTCATCATTTCTTGTGATGTTGAGTCAATTGCCCGAAATCAATGATGATGATGTGAGTGGCTTCTTTTTGGGTAGAATCAACTTTAGGAGCAAAATATTGCAGTGGCAAAAAATTTCACCTTAATGTTAATGTTTGGGAAAATGTTGTTCAGTCTTATCCTCCTTAAGACTTAAGAGCAAGGACAACAAAGCTGTTTTGAAGCTATTTTTAGCCCTATACGGTGCTAAATTTATTGGCTTTTGCCCAATTTTGGCTCAAATTTGACCCAATTCGTGAGTGACACTTGGAATGCTATGTGTGAATACTGGCATGTCTCACAGAAGTGCGTCCATCTGGATGAGAAGTTTTAGGTCCAGTAACCAAAAGCTTTTGGTTTGAAGTTTGAGCTACCATAATGGGCAGAGGGATTATGCAAGAAGCTGCTTCTTCGCCCAATCTTTTGAATTTTGTAATGAAAATTTCTAAAATTTCACCAAAAAAATTGGTTACAATTCCTGCAATGAAATGGGATGGTGGGTCACAATTAATCACCAATAATAAGGTGGTAGGATAAGTTCTGTGGGGTTTCAAATTAGTGGCAGCTTTTGTGTCACATTGGAGCCCTGATCATGTGGTTTGGATGTAACTTCACGTTGTAGTTTGATGGCCCTTAGGAAAAATACAATCTAGTCTTGGTTGAGACATTTAAGGAACTATAGCCCTGTTAACATCAACCTGCATGCACACACAATAAAATAAGATTTTGTTTTTCCAAAAAACAATTTCATGGCATTGTTTAATACATCTTAAGGTGTAGCATGTTTATGAGAAACATGATAAAAATTCCACTTGAAAATCATGATGTAAAAGAATTCATGGTTTTCCTTAATTTTGGAAGCTTCCAAAATATTTCCCATAAACTTCCATGCCATTTTGAACCAATTTGGAAAGTTACCCCTATTTTGAATTACTTAAAACATTTATAGAATTTGGAGATTGATTAAAGAGTCTCTCCTTACAAAATATGATTGCAGTGAATCCATTTATAAAAAAATTCTATATTGTTATAGATGGGCTCATGCATAATAAAAAGTCCTTCATTTGATGTAAAACACAAATCTTCAAACATTAAGTCCACAAATGTATGTAACTAAATTACAAGAAAATCATAGCTACATGTAGTTCATTTTCATGAAATTAAATAACCATTTGACTAAAATTACACATTATAATCCACATGGGTGCTAGAAATATTGCTCCATTATGTTTTTTTTGGATGTTCTAGTTTGCAACTACCTAGAAAATTTTACTACAATGTTGATTGATTTGATTGTTTATTTTGGAAAGAAAGAAGTTAATTTATATGAAATATAGTTGAATAATTTTTATTAAATGGGATCAAAGATATTCCATTCAACTTGATTGGATTTCCTTTCAAACAAAAAACAAAATTTATTTTGGGTGGTACACATTCCAAATAAGTCTTTTGTTTTTGCAACAATGTCTATGAATGATGTGATTGAATGTAAGTACACCATAAGAAATGGAAGTCAATGGATAAACATCATCCAATTGGATGAGATCAACTTTAATATACGTAATTTAAAAAATAGATTAAATAAATTTGTTGGATAAATGTGAGCTCATTAAATAACCTTCCATGGATGAATGACTTTGTAGTATATGTGTTTTTTCACCCACTAAAAACCACAAGGAAAAAGGTTCCATGGGTAGACTTGTTTTTGTCTCTCTTGGATTGGGAGTAAAGATGTGCATTATTAGACATGCTTGCCCAAGTTGAGTTAAGTATTAATGCATAGATTGCTAGTCAAATCTAGCAAGAAGAAAACGAAAATCTATGGTAGAGAGGCCGATCATAGTGCACTTAAGAACACATAGGCTCTTGGCGATCTCATGAGATTTTGGTTGGATCTGAGGTCCAAAGATGGATTGTAGAGGAGGTTTGCGCGCACCTAGTGCATTTTAGATTGCCCAATTTGGACTTAAAATGCAAAAGTTATGGGCTCCAAAAGGTCTTGGCCTCATTGAAAAAAAATCAAGAGTTATCAAACAACACGCCTCTCTACCTTCAAACAATGCACATCCTATAAACAAACATTCTAACATTGACACTTGTCAAAAATCAACCTTATCACCAAACATGCACATTTTCAAACTGATCACAAATGTTGAAAAAACCAATCCTTTTTAATCAATGGTTCAAATTGAAACCTCAAAAAGGACAAAAAAATTGTTTGGTTATCAAACCCTAAAGGTTTAGGAAACCCTAATTAAGTAGTCACTCTCTTGTGCGACGCCACTCCAAAACCCTAAAACCAATTCCCACTACCCTCTCTTTTTTCCACACTTAGAAGCCCTTGACTCTCGCTTTCTTTCGTGAAACTCCTCTAACAATGGCAACTAGCTCCTCTCTCTCCTTCAATGCCCACGCTTTCAATTTTGTACATCACCTTTGACCATCTTTAATGCCAAGTGTTTCATTTGTGTGCAAGTGGTGGCATAGCTCAAGGCACCTCTTGAATTTGTGAGCTTGTGTAAACACTCATGTTGTATTTGCATCCCATTAGATTCTAGCTCCTTAGTGCCACATACACTAACTTTAGAGCTTTTTTTGCAAGAAATGTTCTCGACAACAATTAAATTTTCTAGCAATGTTGTAAATGCAATTGGAAAATTGAATCCAAATTCCATTGTTCTATTTTCCTAGATTGATGATTCAATCATCAATTTTTGCAAGTCATTATTTTTTTATTCCTTGTGATCTCTATGTTTATTGTTTGCAACTATTGTTGTCGCAGATCCTAATAGTGTGGTATTCTGAAATTTGATTTCCTTCTTTGTTGAAATAGTTGCAACATGTTCTATTTCATTATCCACATGAACATGCAACCTCCTGGCCTTTGTAGTTGGATTATTGCTACTAGATTTACCTTTTGGTTGCTTTGTTGACTACTTTGTTGACCTCAAAATTATACTTTTTGAAGGGTTGTGTCAACATTCAGCCTTGTTGCTCATGGCAATAATAAACTTTGTTGCAATCAATTTCTTGGCAATCAAAGAAATGAACTTATTATCCAAGTTGCTTTGATGTAGTAGTGGGGGTACTATATCAAGTCCACCATCACCACCACCACCAATCCTCCTGATCCCCTTCAACAAGTCTTGTTTGTTGAACCTTGTGTGTTGAACTTTAGACGTGTTGTTGTTTGGGTGGTCTATTCCCAAATCATGTCCTTTACCATCAACCTAGGTTGTTGGTATGCTTGACTTGGGTGCAACCTATATATTAAAAGTTCACTACCATTTTGTTTAGGGAGATTACATTACATTGTTTTTACATACATATATTTATTATGTAGATTTTCATAATTTTTAGATAAGAATATGGATATGTATGTCAAATGAGATACAAATGAGATCATTGGACAATGGGAACTGAAACACTTACGGTAGATAGAGAGAGTGGTTATTTATTCTTATTTTTGTTGGTATGCTAAATTTTTTTTCCACATTGGTTTGCACATAGCTTGTGGTTGCAAAACTTCTTGAAATGTTGAATATGTTGGAGACATTACCCAAATATTCTTTAGGTTGAGTTGGAGGTGAACATGTCAATATTGGGATCTTCATCGTCCAAAATTGGCTTTGGAGCTTGAAACCGAGCAGTCTTTGTGTCTTGTGATTTCTTGTAACTAGCAGGTCACGATAGGGGACCCTTAAGTTGCATTATTTGAAGAATATGTTTTAGCAATCTTATTGATCCCCAGTAGCAATTGCTCCTCCCTTTGTTCATCCCCAACAACTGCAACAACTCCTAATCTCTCTTCTTTTTTATCCTCAATAGTAACTATTTCTTTCTCATAACCAAACATTTAAAGTACCCCTCATGTGCCCCCCCTTGCATAATAAAAATCATTTCATGACCCATCATAAAACTATTCAAATTTTTTATAAATTTGCCCGCCTAAACTCCTTAGCCAAACACTAAAATTTGATGGCTAGTCACCAATATGAAAAACTAGAACACTTATTTTTTCAACCAAACATTTGGTAACGGGATAAAAAAACATCACCCATAGGATTTTTTTTGTTTTAAGACAAGCCAACGGTTGCACTACATGAGTGCTCAATGACCAGCTTGTGTTTGGTGATGGGCCAATTTACAATCATATAAAAACAACTTAAAGCACAAAACATGCATTGACATGAACATCCCTAGTGGTGTTTAGTAGGTGACCTTGCATGTGCACAATAAAATTGGGTGAAGAAAAGTCAAAACATGGTTGTTTGGTTTAGGAAAATGGTTTTGGCCCAAATGTTTGAATAGTTTACTAAAACTAGTAAAGGGCATAGCCAATCTATGCACCTACCAAAGAAAAGTGCAATAAATATGTTATGATTAATGTTCCTTGTTTCTAATTGGTTAATCATAATGATTGGTCATGTGGTTTCTTATTCACCTATTTGTTGTCCCAAAAAAAAAAAAAAAAACACTTGGATATGATACATATTTTTCTAGGGCCACATATTAAGCACTCTTGGGGATGTTTGAAGAACATCTCTAGTGGTGGCATGGTATGCCAAAATCTGGATGAAGCTTGACCATGTTGTGTGTTTGTGAGATGGGGTTTGGGTTTGACTTGTCAAAGTGTGACATTATGGCATGGTTAAAAAAGCCACAAGACATTAAAATGATTGCTTTTTGTTGGTTTCCTCTAACAATTGGCCCTAATTGTTCCATTTAAACATTGTCTCACCTCATGGCATCTTACTTTTCAGAGTTATGGGTAGGGAGGGGAAAGCAATTAATCCAAATCCTTAAAGAGCAAATGACTCCCACCATTGGAAATGCTTTAAGGCAACCACTAATCGTATAAAACCTTACAATAAAATTATAAGCCTTTTGGCACATTTCTTTATAGCAATTACTAGAGGCCATGTGTGCACAAAAAGTTAACGAATAAGAAACTTTAAATGATTATCAAACAAAAAAACAACTTTGATTCAATATGCAAGCTTCAACCATGTGCCTACAAGGGTGGCCGCGAAAAATGGTCTACAAACCAAAGACATTGAAATTGACTTTGTTTCTTTTAAAATTATGACCTTTTCCATGCTTTGTTCTTACCTTATGTTCTTGGCTTACTTGTTTCACAAGCAAAGTATGAATCATATCTTCTTGTTTTGTTTGGTTTAATTTTTTTTCAAAAATTATGTCACTCCATTCAAGTTTTAAATTGAAAAAAAAAAAAGAGTTTCAAATTTGAAATAAAATTTGTTCAAAAAATTCATCGCACAACTAAGGTTTCAAGTGATTGAAATTTACTTTGTTTTTTTGCATTTTTAGCAAATTCAAGCTCCATTTTTTTCTCGTAGTGCAAACAAATGTAATATTTCATCATACACCCATTTTTTTGTCAACCCTCTCGCTTTTCTCATCTTCCTTTTTCATCATCACTATAATTGTTTTCTTGCTTGTTGCTTTCTTTTTGGGAAGGGGAGCCAATTTAAAGAATTTTTTGAGAATTTTAATCTCCTTCAACTTGTGAAAGTGACCAAATATTTTTGTCCTCGTTTCTTAAGCACTTTCATTTTGTGCACTTGCAAATGTTGAAAATGCACTCCTTCAAGAAAAAACCTTGTGTGAATCTACAAATCTAACCATGCCAACATTAGACGTGTTAAAAAATGGAGTGATGGGTGTGTTCTTAATGATGTCCTCAAACCACAAAATGTCTTCCATTCTTGCATAATTTTAATTTCAAAAATAAATGAAATAAAAAATGGAATAGTGAAAAACAATGAAAGAGACAACCTTGGACCCTAGCTTACATCTTGGTTCTCCAAACTAACAGATCTCCTTTTAACTTCATTTTTTGATCTAGACCAATTGAACTTCCCTCCAATATGATGCCATTAAATGCCACCTCAAATCTGCTTGACTAGTTTTGGATCCTTTGTCTAAAGGCCTCAGATCCAATTTATTGCTCTCAACCAATAGGATTGCTCCATTTTGTTGGACCTTCCCCCTTGGATCCTCATCTGAAGCACCCCTAAGATGTGAGTTGTGGTGGGTGAGGTGCACTTAAAAGGCATCCCAAAATATCACCCATAATTCATGCGCCTACCATTAACCTAGGCCAAAAATAGCAAAGAACACAAGTATGCAAAATATTTTCTTGCAGCCAATGAGGCAAGGCAACATACACCCAAGGTGACCCAAGCTTCTTTTCCTTTTGGGCGAGGGTGGGGGCATTAGATTTTTGTTGTTCTCACTGTATTCCCATTCATGTTCCCAACATGTTCTCAAGAGCTCCTCACTTCCTCCCATATCCTTTACCCAAAGTTCTACTCTTGTCACCTATATAAGCAGCCAAAGAGAGAGATTACAACATGTTTACTTTGGTATTGTCCGAAGATTGAATTTTAAATCTTTTGTAGTGATGGGCCAATCAAAGATGCCCATCACAAAAGAGAGAAAATTTGAACTTTTGGGGTCCCCACAACTAGTTAATATGATACGAGTCATAAATATACTAACATATAGCCTTGTATATACCCACCACTTAGTTAGAATTGCATAACTCGGACCTCCCCCACCCCACCCACCAATTAATAGAATCAAACTAGTGCCCAATTTACACAAGGAGTGAAGGCCAAGGATCAACTCATATCAAGCATTCCTATTGGTGCAAAAGTGGAAATCAGCCCCCACCGGCTTTACACTAGAGTCTAGGAGTCAAGGCTGAAATAGAAAAAGTCTTTTCAATCTGCCCCAAGTTACTAATAAATGCTGGACTTTATGGCCTTGTATTGGCCCCAAGGCTAAATAAGGGTAGCTATTAGCAACGAATTTGGGAAAGCCAATTTGCAACTCTTGGGGCCAATGTTCCAGTATTTATTAATATCCTGACATCCATGTTCTAGCATTTACTAGAAAGTTGGGGCCAAACAACAAGCCAAAAATGCTCAAACTTGGCCCCTAGTATTTTCAGCCCTGGCTCCTAGTCTAAAGCTGGCCTAACATAACAACATATCTTGGCAAATTCCACATTAATTCTATCATTTTCAGAAATGATAAAACCTATTTTGAAAAATATTTTCCAAAAGGCACAAGTGCTATGAAGGAGAACAGAGAATTGATGGGAATATTGGGGACTGTTAAATTTTCCAACATGGGAAATAGAATTTTTTCTTCTAGCAAACTGGTGCAAATTATACCCCCCAAAAAATTCAAAACACGAATATTTTGTCACAGATTCTTGCAAATTCTGCCAAATTTGATCACATCCCCAAAAAAAGAGTTTGCCAGATTTAGACAAGTCCATAGTATTAAGTCAGGTGTAGGGTTTCTACCAGACTTTCTACTGATTTGAGAGTTTTCTAAGAACTTGTCACCATGAAAGGGTAAATCCTTTTTGGAGTGATCATCACTAGATGATATATCCTAGTGCTAAATCACCAAAATTTAAAAAAATAAATAAATAAGGGGCGGGGGGGAAAAAAAAAGAGAGGCTGATGGGAACCCTCAAAAAAAATTTAAATCATTGGACACTTGATAATTTGAAATTGCTATGGTAGATACTATGGGACATTCAAAACTACTTGAGAGAGCCAAACAAATATGGGGTAAAGAAAATGGGCATATTATGATCTCATCTGGGAATGATAGGTAGGGCGTTCTTAGGAAGGGCTATTATTAGTCCAGGCCAAAGATAGTGGCAGCCAAAATTTGGATAGTCGCGTCATGGGGTGAAAAGGGCCTCACTTTTTTCTCTGGTGGGTTTTTGGTTGTGGGGGGAGGGGGGAAGAGCTTTGGGGCACAGAAGAGAAGATTGTTCTCGGTTTTGCTCACCCTAGTCGCCACATCTCATGCTCAAACTGTCACATTTAAAAGGCAACTGTGCTACAGTGGTGCTTACACTGAAGAGCACGCGAGAGAGAGAAAAGGACGAGAGACTGCAGACTCCTGGCGCCACATCCCGTGCGAAACCGCGACACGGATGGATTTCACAGCTTTGGAGAAGAAGGGGGTGGGGGGTTGGTCATGAGCTCTTCCTGCAAGCTAAGAGACGCAATTGTACATCAATGCAACAGTGGAGATCGTAAAAGGGTTTAAACTGAGGTCCTACTAGTAGTGGCTAGAACTAGAAAGAATTCGGGAGGAGGAAGAGGAGGCGGCGGTGGTTGGGTGAGAAAGGAGTCTGTTTGTTTCTTGTTCATTCTGGTTTACCCATCTCTCTTTTTCCTCTCTTCTTGTAGGAGAATGGTGACAAAATTGTGACAATTTGAAACTTCCCATCATTATCATCAAGCAGGCAGGGGTTAAGGTTTTGTGGTATCACATCTGCTGCAAGTCTGGGATTTTTTGATTGATTCCTGGCCTTTTGATTGCAGGCAGTGTTTCTCTCTAGATTGGAGAGAGAGAGAGAGAGAGAGAGCATATGGAAGGGAGAGTGATGCAGTTGCAGGGACAAGCAGGCAATAGGATGGTAGGAATTGTCGTAGCAGCACCACAAACAGCGTTCAAATCTGCGCCTCAGATGGCCAAGCTACAGAGAGCCACTGTGGCTGGATGCGGGGACATCATCACAAGGAAGCAGCAGGTCATGGAGACAATCCGATGCTCTGCAGCTCCAGAAAAAGTGGCAGCAGCACAAGCTGTGGCAATTGCACCATCAGCACCTGTGGAAGAAAATAGACTAGTGCCAAGAGTGGAAAACAGAGATGGTTACTGGGTTCTGCGAGAGGAATTCAGGGCTGGGATTAATCCTGCTGAAAAGGTTTTGTGTGCTAAAACCCTAACCGCCAACAACAGAAGTGCAGTGACTAGTACTTGTGAGGGTTGCAAGAAAATTGACAAGGAGAGAGACACAATAATGACATAGCAATTGCAGAGAGGGAGGGGTGGGAAAAAAGCTTCTAATGCCTGCTACTGTGTGCTGTCGTTGGTGTGCCAGATAAAACTTGAGAAAGATCCCATGAAATTCTTTGTAGAGAAAGAGATTGAGAAACTTGCAAAGATCCCATTTGCAGAGATTGATAGCTCAAAAGCTGGAAAAGATGACCTTGATACTCGGCTCAAATGGTTGGGGCTGTTCCACCGCAGAAAACATCAATGTAGCTCTCGCTCTCTCTCTCTCTCTCTCTCTCTCTCTCTCTCCTATGCACTTAGTCACACTTCACAAGCCCTTGTTATCTTTGACTGTAAAGCCAGCCACCCTCTGATATGGAAGCTGTCTAGAATGACAAGTGCATGATGATCTCTTGTGGCTTCAAAGCTGAACATTTGTAGCTCCATTTCTAGATCTGAGTGCACTAGCTAACAGTCACTACTTCTGGTGCAAACCTGTTGTGAAATCATGAAGGGTTTTTTGAATGGGGACTTTTTTCAAGGTTGTTGGCAATGTTGATGTTTTTGAGCAGATGGGAGATTCATGATGCGATTTAAGCTTCCCAATGGGGTGACCAACAGTGAGCAAACACGATTTCTAGCAAATTGCATCACAAAGTATGGCAAAGATGGATGTGCTGATTTGACAACAAGACAGAACTGGCAAATTCGGGGACTTGTGCTTGAAGATGTGCCAGCAGTTCTTGAAGGACTAGAGAGAGTTGGGCTCTCAAGCTTACAGAGTGGGATGGACAATGTAAGGAACCCTGTTGGTAATCCCCTTGCAGGAATTGATCCCGACGAGATTGTGGATACAAGGCCCTTCTGTAAAGCACTCAGTGATTATATCATCAGTTCAGGCAAAGGGAACACATCTATCACCAATTTGTAAGTTGACCACTCTTAGACATGAAGAAGATTCAGAAACTGTGCTGAAAGATTGCAGCAAAGGCAAAGACAAGTTCTGTTGGACATTCATATTTTGTTCTGGTGTCCTATCAGAATGTTTACAGAGCAGCTTTTTTGTGCAGGCCCCGCAAGTGGAATGTGTGTGTAGTGGGAACTCATGACCTGTTTGAACATCCTCATATCAATGACCTCGCTTACATGCCTGCAACAAAAGATGGAGTCTTTGGTTTCAATGTGTTGGTGGGTGGCTTCTTTAGCCCAAAGCGTTGTGCAGAGGCTGTGGTGATGGATGCATGGGTGTCAGAGAAGGATGTTGTCCCTCTTTGCAAAGCTGTTCTTGAGACTTTTAGGGATTTGGGTGCACGAGGAAATCGACAAAAGACACGTATGATGTGGTTGATTGATGAGTTGGTAAGTTGTCATGAGCCTTTCAGGTCTCACAGATTCTTGCCTCTTATCACCAATTGCCAGAATGTGACTGATGCTTTTGTATTCAAAGTGGTCAGAGTACTCAGATGTTGATTGGGATGCAGGGCATTGAAGAGTTCAGATCTGAAGTTGAGAAACGTATGCCTGGAGGAGCTGTTCTTCAAAGAGCTGGGAAGGACTTGATTGACCCTAATTGGAAGCGCCGAACCTTCTACGGAGTGCACCCACAAAAGCAACCTGGGTTGAACTACATCGGCCTTCATGTCCCTGTTGGTCGCCTCCAGGCCCCAGAAATGTTGGAGCTTGCTCGTATCGCAGATGAGTACGGCAATGGAGAGATCCGTATAACTGTGGAGCAAAATCTCATTCTTCCCAATGTGCCCACTGAGAAGGTCTCTGAATTGATGAAAGAGCCTCTTCTTCAGACATATTCTCCAAATCCAACTCCTCTTCTGGCAAACCTGGTGGCTTGCACTGGAAGCCAGTTTTGTGGGATGGCCATAGCTGAGACCAAAGCCCGATCTCTGCAGCTTGTCAAGGAGCTTGATGAAACAATGGAATGTTCACGTCCATTGCGCCTGCACTTTACAGGCTGTCCCAATACTTGTGCCCAAGTGCAGGTAGATGCATTTTTTTTTCCCCACTTTGCTGAAGCTTTTCTATACAATTTGAGAATTGAAAGATGTGAAATGAAACCAGTGATCTGGCATCCAGATGTTTGTTGCAGAGTCTACTTTGCATAGACATTTATGATGCACATTGATCTGGAGAGGGTCAAGTTACTAATTGAATATACTCACAGATTTGTCCTGAAGTATATGGTATCCATTGAAGGCCACAAAAATGAATAGTCAATTGCAAATTTTTTAAGTTGTATGTTTGGGAGGTTTCAAGTTGTACCAAAGCAAGGGCTATGTCATGTCTTGAGAGATCCACAGTGTTCATGTTGTAGACCTTTCTCAGGAGATCAGTTTGTTTGAGGTCTTTGTGGGTTTATGTGCATTTTGATCTATGACATCTCTTCTGAGGTCTTTTGTGGGTTGTCATCTGCATTCTTGAGTTGTGCAACAGACACTTACATTGGAGACATGTCTTTCACAGGTGGCTGACCTTGGGTTCATGGGGACAATGGCACGTGATGCAAACAAGAAACCAGTTGAAGGATTTGACATATATATAGGCGGAAGGATAGGGGCAGATTCTCATTTGGGAGATATAATCCAATCTGGGGTACCTGCTACAGACCTTCTTCCAGTTGTACAAAATCTTATGATTGAGCACTTTGGAGCCAAGAGAAAGGCCTAAACCAGTCATCATTGTTTTTTCTTCAACCCTAAAACCTGTTTAGCAACCAATAATTTCACTGTTCTCTTATCTGTGACTTTCCTCTGATATGGGTAAAACCCTCAAAGCTCTCTACCAGTTGAAGTATCACAGTAAAAGCTCAAATAATGTATGATAATATCCAACATAAAACCCTGAGCTTGTATGTATAGCTTCTGAAATTCCGCAGTGCGTCTCCATTTGCTATGAAGGAATTTCCAGTTGATGACAACATTTGAAGTTAATGATGCCTACAGCTTACAGCTTTAATCGTTAGAGCTGACAGCAGGGAGTATCTTAGTACTAAGCTCATTGCACATGTGCTACTGAAACCAACAATGAGGAGAGTGTTTAGCTGGTTGCAACTTTTGAAGGTATTGTTTACATGACAAGTGGTACATCTGACAGTTCTTCACAAGGTTTCTGTACTATTGTTGTGTATTTTGTCTTTGTGAAGACCATGGGCATCAGATCAGAGACTAGTGTGGCTGGTACTGTTGGCCCAAGTGTGAACTTGTAACCCAAATTTCTCCTTCCAAAACCAGGTTTTGTAATTTAGTTCAATTTTCAATATCCCTCACACCTCAAGTATAATCCTGCTCATTGAGGGCTTTCTAAGGATATCAAAAGCATGCTCAAATTTTCCTAAAATGTTTTTTGTTGATTAAGTTGAATTTTCTTTGTTAAAATTATGCAATATGCATTAACTTTTGTGTTGTAGGTCAAACATCTAAACATTATGGAACCACCTTAATGCATCCCAAGGCTATCCATCAGTGTCAAGGGTGCAAATGGAAATGCAAGGTTCCTTGTACAATTGTGGTTGTAGCTGGGGGGGGTTCAGGTATGTAGTTGATATAAGTGATCGCATTTTATTGATGATACAATACGAGTAGCAAGAAAAAACAATTCAATTTTGGGTTATGCTTAGGTAAGTTAAATTGAATTCAGTTTGGAACTGGATCTGCCTAAGAATTTGTTTACAGAACCCGGAATCAGGAGTCTAGAAATGTGAAGAACTGGATCTAGAACTGGAACTGAGGTTCTATCAAAAAAATTTAAATCCTTGAACCCAAACCAGAGGTTCTCTTGAAAAGTTAGAATTGATGACCAGTATCACACGCTTCTCTCTCTTTCAAAGACACAAAGAACTGGCATCTAACAGTTAGGCAAATCGACCCTCCACTGGCAGTTCTCTAGAAAATCAAAATGCCTGTGTTTCTAAAAAATAAAATCAATGGAGGTACCCTGAACTCCCAGTTCTCTCAGGAAACCTGGCAATCTTTTTGTAATATCCAGAGAAATTGAAAGTTATGCTATTCTGAATTTTTTCAAGAACCTGAGACTGGGTGTTCTTCAATACCAAAAGTGTTCAAAAACTCAGAACCAGAGGTTATAACAAAATCAAAGAATGACCCAGCACAGGTGACAAGCCACAGGGAAGAGCATCTTCACCCACACCACCCCATGCGTGATTCATATTAATTAGTTGGGGGTGACTCTGAAGCTCTTGTTTCTTTTTTGATCCGTCCCAAAAGGAAAAAACACTCACACTTCAAAAGCCCCCTAAAATGAAAAATGTTTATTGCAATGTGAATACCAGCTAAAGAAAAATTTTGAAGGGAAAATCAATTGGTTGGGACCCAAAAAAAAGAGCTTGAAAGAGAGCTCATGATTTGAAGAACCAAAGTGTAAGCTAAGGTTCAAGGTTGTTCATTTCTTTGTTTTTGTTTTTTTCCATTGTACTTTTTACCCTTGTTGCTCAAATTCTGTAACAATGGAAGACATGCTATAAATCGAGGACATTGTTGAGAGCACACCAGTTTTTTTATTTTGATCAATTCCATAATTGACATGACTAGTTTTGTACATCTTCACAAGCTGGTTGCTAGAAAAAGTACATTTTCAGCCTTTCCAAATGCATGAAATAGAGGTGAATTGGAAGGTGGGGCAACAAGTGACAAGTTGAAGCATCAATTTTCACAAATGGAAATGGGTTTGAATTTTTTTCTAAATTTAAACTGATTCTCATTGCAAAAAGAGAACACCGATAAAAAGAGTAATTGTGATATCTTGTGCCTATATTCATTCATTGTGAAGTGAGAGTATAAATAAATAAATAAATAAATTATAAATTAATAAATTTTATAAAAAAACAAAAAATATCAAAAAATATCCTAATCCTCTCACGTGTCAATCACACACTTTTGATATTGGGCCCTTGAATTAAACCTGAAGCCTTTAGACACACTCATTTTACCTTTTTTTTAAAAGAGTGTTTTTTAAATGTGAAGAAGGGTTCAATTCAAAGTTCAATTTGCTTCAAATTTATTCCTCAGCTTTTGATCCTTGGACCCTTGTCTAAAGTGGCCTTAAGTTTCAGACTTCTTGAATGTTATATTGCATACTTTTTTATTATTATATTTCATACAAAATGTAGTGTACAAACCATTTAATTATTGTGGGTGGAGATGCTCTAAAAATTCCTAACGCTAGGGAATTAAAGAACCACACCTGAATTTCCACCAAATTAAAAAAAAATAGTAATTAACCGGAATCAAAGCTTCACTTCAAAATTAAAATTAGCAAGACCTGGGATCAAATGCTCCTTTAAAAACTAGACTTAGTTTTACATTGGCCAAAACTAGAATCCAAGTTCCTGTCAAAATAAAACCGGCAGGGAGTCCCAGTGTTTTTTTTTTCAAATTCCTCAAGTAGGTGCACTGGCTAGGATCCTCAGCATTAATTAGCAGTAAATATGGCGACTGTCCTGGTAGATCTTTTTTGGAATCCTGCTTGGTTCTGGCGACCTACAGGAACACACTGTCTAAATCTGGCGACTTCTAAGCGTTTTTTTGTCAAGATATGGCGAATTTTTCTTTTTAAATCTCAAAAATCCCTTTGTTGGATTCGCCAGCCCCTCTTTTTTTTTTGGTCGCCAGGTTGCGAAAATTCTCCAAAAAATAAAAACACGCTGTTAGGGACTCAAAAAAAAAATTTTGAAAAACTAAAATTAGCTGAAAAATGGCTTAAGCCAAAATCATAGGTTCCTGCCAAAATCAAAACTAGTAAGAACTGGAATTAAATGTTCTCTTCAAAATTAGAATTAGCCAAAAAAGTTGGCCCAATTCATAATTAAAGGCTCCCTTCAAAATTAAAACTAGCAGGAACTCAAATCAAATGTTCTATTTGAAATTTGAAATTGGACAACACTCGTCATCATAGTCACTACCCAATACAAATATAAAAATTCACAAACAATACCAATGTATCTGTAATGGTTTCTGGACCGCATTGTCCAACATGTCACTTGTTCATTGGTCCAGAGAAGGGGGGTTATAACACTTAATTGGGGATTCATGCCCCAATTATACCGCATATTAAGCTTTATGTATGACTGAATGAGAAAAATATTATATTATATTATATTATATTATGTATATATATGTTCATTCTATGGATGAAAAGTAGATATTCACACCCCAAGTATATCACATATTGTGTTGTGTCTATCCCATTTTGTGCGTGGATGAAAAATGATCCATATCCATTATGGGTACAAATGAAAAGTTGTTTTGCATTCATTTGCTAGAACAGATTATGGATGTGAAGGATGTTGGTTATGTTTGGTAATTAGCTTGACTACCATGCCTTTGATGTTCCCACTCTTCCTTTATGTTCAACAACTGACATTAGTAGCCTCTCCTTGGCTACCTAGTCTTAACCCCACTCAGAAATTCAAAATTGTCCAATGTTAATGTCTCAATTTCCACCTAAGGCAATGCACCGTTGGCTTATATGGGGGGCAACGTTTGATCTCCAAGAGAGCAACCAAGAGAGGTTAGAGTGACGTTTAACTTTTGTCAAGATGTCGCTTGGTGTTTACTTTTTCCAAAAGGTTTCTTCTAACCATTTGTTTATATTCTCTTTTCTTTTGTTCAAATGCCCTAACATCATCTAATTTTGCCTAAGAATAAGTTTTATGTCACCACCCATTTCTTCTAACCACTTGCTCATGTTCTTTTTTCTTTTGTTCCAATGTCCTAACATCATCTAATTTTGCTTAAGAATAAGTTTTATATCACCACCCATTTATCGATTGTACAATTTTGGAAAGTGATACAGGTTGGAAAAAAAATCAAGGTCAATCAAAGAGTGGAGATCAGTGGCAATTGACGAAAATGGTGCATAAAAGACGAGCTCAAAAATGTTCCAAAAGAAAGAACAAAAGTAAGAGGAGGAAATTTTATGCAACACATAGAGAGAAGAAAATAACTACTCGAAAACAAACTCCAATTGGAAAGAGAAGGAGAATTGAAGATGAGCTTAAACTAGATGCACAAGAGAAAGAGGGTCAAAGAAGCCAAAGAGATCAAAGAGGAAAGAAAGTACGGAATGATGGGTCACATGATGAGGAAAGAGAAGCAAATGAATCCATGAATCGTAAGGAAATTGATGAAGATTCATTTGAAAATAAAGGTAATCATGGAAAAGATGGTAAGAAAAGGAAATCAGAAGATCATGGCAAAGGCAAGCAACAAGAACCAAAACACACCCCAAGCAATAGCAAAGGATCCAAAAAAAGGAAAGACAAATCCCATGAAAAACCTAAGAAAAGAGAATACAACACACAAATGTCCAAAGGTAGTGAATGCAAATGAGCTTCTGGATATAACAACAAAGTTGTTACATGGATCAAAATCCTAAGGACAAGGAACAAGTGAAAAGCAAAGGAATACAAAAGAGGAAGCAAAACATTTTAAAAAGAGTAATGGGGTTGATTACTAGGCACATTTGATATTCCAAAAGTAGAAAAAGGAAAACATCATTATTTGACATTATGCACATTCCAAAGTCCCTCAACTTCTCTTGGGGAATGTTAAGTTCACCCAATAGGCATATTACCTAATTTTCAACATGGCACAATGATTTGCCAACCCACCTTACTATATAACCTTGAACCCCTAAATTTCACTTCACCTTCATGGAATGGTTCCTTCATAGCATGTTCTCTAGTTGCACAAGCTTTCATTTTCACTAAATGTGTTATATTTGACCAAAGAAGTATTTGAAGTTTTTTTGCAAGGAGATCTTGTGTTCACCGACTACATCAACCAATATTCAAATGTGTTTCCAACCTTTTCTAGTCAAAGAATTGAACATCAAATTTCACAATTTGACATTTGTTCATGCCATTTGCCTTATCATAATGTATCATTAGAACCTCCATAGGCTCAACAAGAACTTGAAATATTGTTTTGGATTACAAATTGTAGTTTGAATTTATTTTTTTGGGGTTACAAAAATGGATTATAAACTAATGTTGAATATGTTTTAATATCAAGACACACAAGGTGCATAACTTTTGTTGATTGTGTATATGATTGGGTTTATACCAAGGAAATAACTAAATATTTTTAAAGCATTCCAACACAAAATCATTATGCGTGTCGAATGCTTGTCATCCTTTGTAAATCTTCAACATCAAATTGGTTCATGAAATATAAATTTCCACAATCATTTTAAAAATATTGAGGTCACACAATTCCCACAAAAGAGCATTGGGGGTGTAACAAACCTCAAAGTGTACATTTGATGTCAATGAATATGATCAATGATTCTAAAGGCACCTAGGTATGTATGTTCCAACCTTTAGGTCAACAATGTACCGATGTCTAGATGTATTGACACAAAGGATGCATGGACTTATGCATGTTTTAACATGTGTTAACCACACATTTGATCCTTGGCATGTATCCCAAACGTAGGGAAGACTTACTTACTATGCAAGTTCCTTACACAAAATAATTAACTTATGAAAAGGATCACGGTATCATCATCCAAGCTCCGATAAGGTTGTGAAAAAAATTGCACACGATTCTAGCTTGGCCTAATAAAAGAAGCATTTGTACACCTAAAGAAACAATGAGTAGTGTTTGCATGCAAATAACATCCATTGAACATGTTTGCCATACTTGGTGCACATACACAAAATATGTGTGATTGGAATTGCAAGCATCACCATCTTTGTATCACTCTTGTCCAAATTTTCAAAAGGAAATTCAGAAATTGAACTCAAAACATATTAAGAGGGTGAAGTCAACTAAAGAAAGACCACATAATTTAGCACTGCTGGGACCATTACAAAACCCTATTAAACAAGTGCAGCTAACTGCATTTACAAACCTGGGCTTCCTGGGGTTCTTATGGAACTTCCAAGCCACACAAAGAAAAGGAGGAACAAGGGCCACACTTAGCTTTTAATTTGTTAAACCTGGGCTTCCTGGGGTTCTTATGGAACTTCCAAGCCACACAAAGAAAAGGAGGAACAAGGGCCACACTTAGCTTTTAATTTGTTAGGCTAGCAGCATTGAAAGAACAATACGGACTTGAAAACATTAGATGACTCGCTTGACTGACTTCAGGTAGGTGGCTTCAAGAGAAATAGTGTTGTTGGAGAAGAAATCAACATAGTACTTCTTAGTAACATACACAAGTACTGCTTACATTTGCCCGTGTAGGTGATTACAAAAGAATGTTGGAACCTTTAGAGGCATCTGGAATCAACACAAGAGACTGGGAACTGAAGTGGAACCACTACTGTAACCAAGAACATGCTTGGATCTTCCACTTGAGAAAAACTAGGATCATTTATTTCCAATTAATCAAGAACCACTACTGCAGCGAAGAGCAAACTTGGATCTTCAACTTGAGGGAAACAGGGGACCCCTATTTCCAATCACTCAAGATTCCACACTCCCATGTGAGAGACTTTTTACTTAAAGATAAATTTGTTAAGGTTCCTTAATAGCCTCAAGAAGAAACACACAAAACAGACCTAAACTTCAGACCTATAGAACGAAAGACGAATTAAATTAGGCCTTCAAAAAATTGTCTAGGTCCCTCAACATTTACACAATCATAGTGAGGGTTAATAAAAACTTTGGAAATTGAAACCTCTCAAAATTATCCAGCCATCCAAAAGGCTTGAGACCATTGCAATCTCCATAGTCAAGGGATTTGGAGCTAAAGATTCAACATATTATTACGTGAGGAAACCAAAAACTTATAAAAACTGATAATGCTCCATGGGAGAAGCCAGGTAAAGAGTAGACAGGAGGATACCAAGGGAAACCAAAGACTGAAAAGGATAACTTTTTAACCAAAGAACTCAGATTTAGAGGGCTTGGATTGTACATGATGACTTATAACCAGACTCTGACCTTATTACCCAACTTGAGAGGAGGAAGTTTGTTTAGAATGAGCGAACATATGAACCAAAATTTTGGACTTATAGAAAAAAAAAAAGGTAGCAACACCATAGCCACTTCTCCAACAACCTGCCCTCTACCCTTGCCAACAGTTAACAAAGGATCAAGCTAGAGGATGGTAGCCACATGAAGTTGAGATGCAAAACACAAAAATCTAAAAAGTCCGATGAAGGGGCTCAACCAGGCACTGGTGACCTGACACAATGATGACAAGCACATCAGAAGCTTGTGCATAGTGAGAATAGATAGAGGCAGCAACTTTCTTGGGCCTGCTCCCCAATTCCATGGATCTAGGAAATTCACCTCAAAGTCGTACCTATTGACAGAAATTCCCTGCTCATTGAGCACAAAAACCAGCATTGCTAGAGACGTACCTAGCATTTGACATGCATCAGACCACCAGGAACAAAAGTTTTAGTAAGAACCAAAAGATGTTGTGAACACTGAGTAGGATCTGGACATGTGGTGGATCCAAAGCATTCCAAAGACTTGTGCCACACAGATGAAGGTACAATCACCCATTTCCACACTTAAACTAGTGCTTGAAATTGCATTCACAGTATCAGTCTATGTCAGATTACAATGCACGAGATTTAGCAGCACTTAGAGGGAGTTAAATCAGGAAAATTTACTTGATAATCCCACTCCGCCTCTATCAGGTCTCCTTAGTCTAGATGAACCATGAACTGTAGCTAGAACTAGGAATGCTATTCAGAAACAATTACACATGGGCAAACCTGTTACAAGTACTACCACCCTCAAAAATGTGGGGCCTGTCAAGGAAAAACTCACTTTGTCAATGTCCACTTGATGAGGATTGTCATTGTCAACCATGAAAATGGGCTACACTGCATCTATGCTTCAGAACCTTAGACCACCTAAATGAAGGCCACAACTACTACTATTTGTCAACAGCATCCCAAAAACTGTCCTGATAACTTCCTTGAGAATTGGAGAAGCAATGATTCATGATGCTAGGGACTCTGGAAGATCAACAACAAAGAAATTAATTGGTTAAGAGCTAGCAGATCAATCACAGTAAATTACCTACATAAGTAATCTGAGAACTTCTTGAAACTAATGATTCGAAGCCAACATTGATTAGAGATGAAAGAGCATGATCTTTTTGGGACAAACTAAAAGTCCACTACCTTAGGAAGTGCCAAGTGCCAGGATGAAATGGAGTACATCATTCAAAGCTGTGATGTATTCTGACATCTACGAATCTTTTTGTGAATTTTCCCTTGTTTGTCCACTGACAGTCATCTAACTCAGTGTGGCACCCATTAAACCAGTTCCTTCTTCACTTGACAGAGAAAAGAATACTCCAAAAACTCAAAACATAAGAATATCAACTCACACAAGGTATATCCTCAACACAGGGTTTAGCCATGGATAGATGGACATGAGTTAGCAACTGAACTACAAATCTGCTAATGGAAGACCTCTTAAGACTACATGAATGAAAAGCTAGAGTATAGCATGTGAAGGAAAAAACAAAGATGACTGTGGAGGCTGGACAAAACTTACAGTCATATTCTAAGAGAACCCAGATCCAGCACCACATTTACATTCCAGGCTGACTCTCTTTGTCTCTCCGTGTTGCACCCCACAGATTGTACACCAAAATTGACACCCATAGACCCGCCCATTCATGACTTGTTCTCTTGCCATTTCCCTGCCACTTTAATGTGTCACAACATTAGCAAAAAAAGCAGGGCCTAGAGGAGAGGATCTCAATGAGTGCTGGCTATGGATGACAATCCCATCCACCAAACCAGTTCACTGACACGAAATGAGCATTTCTCAGAGCAGATCGAGTACAACTAATGAGAACTATTCATGCAACTAACTCCAAGAAGGATTCAAGTCACAAGCAATGAATGCCTGAAGAGTATTCCAAGGTGTGCTTGTATCTGTCAGACTGCAGAGCAAACTCCTAACTAAGATTTTGAAGGTGACCATTATGTCAGTTCCAGTGAAAGACTGTGGTCATCACCTTATGAGATCACTCATGAAGTGTCAGACCATCACCTTCCCTGGTATGCTGCACAAACAGTACAATAAGTCATGTCCAGGAACAGATGTCCATGTGTGTGTTACCAACATACATATCTGTGAGATTGCAAAGAAAACTCAAGAATTACACATTGAAGGTAAACATTGTGTCAGTTCTGGCAAAGTCAAAACAACCGTAACCATGTGAGTGTCACTAACAAAGTATCAGATCATCACCTTCATCATGAATGTAAGTGATGAGTGATTCCCACTAACTTCATCATCTCCCAAATACAACATAACCTCAATGGAGTACTCATCAAACAAATGGCATTGAAACTGTGACAAAATGCTGGAACATGTGCTGAAAGAGCAGAATAATTGAGGCAGACTCATGCAAAGCTGAAGCCAGTAATTGATTGAGAATCTCGGCTATTCTCCTGGGTTTATGGGTCACCAATTGTGACATATCCATTATGTAAACGTATCTAAGATATTGCAGAGAAAACTCCATAACAATGGGAAGGCTTTGTCATGAGTCTGGAAGAGATGAGGGAACATGTCCCCACATACAAATAGGGCAGGTCAACACAGGGACTTTTGCTCCAGAAGTTCAAAGCACTGCACTGTCAATTTCCAGAGTTTATCTGAGCCACCAATCCTAAATTCAATCATCTAAGTCAGGAAAACTGAGGAAATGTCTGACCTCCAGATTTTTGCAAAGATCGATATTGCAAGCGTACACACTCTCCATTGTCCAAGGTTCGAACCAGGTACCTGTCAAAGGACCACCCTCAAACAGAGAAGAGGACAGTAAGGTAAGTATTAAAAGATCAAGCTACAAAGGACAAAAGAAACAGATGAAGTAGGATTCCTGTCAGCTTGGAGAGCCAGTGGGCATGAAAGCAGAGATGTTTAACACAAAGATGATAACAGAAAACATTAGGTAGACAACAGACAAGGAGATTAGTCATGAGACTCTGCTTGCTGTATCTTTTTGATCCTACTGTCTTTGTTATATCTTTGTAGGGCATTTCGCATGATATGAAGATATACAAAGAGCCTATTGATAATGTGAGCCATCTAGGACCTATGCAACTGAGGATTAAAATCTTCTTAAGCATACCCAGGTGAAAGCTAACCTTGGAAATAGCAATCAACTTTCTTCAACTCAACCCTGATCTTCCACTTGAGGGAGAAACAATTTTTTCCACAATTGCATAAGGAATGAAGAGTGCAGAGGAAGAGGCAGAGAGTGATACCAGCCATTAAGACATTGAGTAGTAATTACCGCCTCTCGACCAACAAATCGCTCTGGTGTACGTTTGTTTCCCTGAGGGCACACAAAATGAACACCTCCAAATATTATACTTCCACAATGTTCCACTCAGTCCTTGACCAAGTATAGTACAGCCAATGATAGAAAATGCAAAGAATGGATGGGGGTGTCTTTGCATAGCGCAGTTCAAATGCATAAATTAGTGTCACTATATATGAGGCTGCCAAACTCTGTTGTAAACAGGCCTACCATAATCATGACATGGTCATTGACAGCAAATGGAAACTGAACCCCCTTCATTCTTGTGGAGTTGGATGCAGGCTGGGCAGCAAATGGAAGCTGAACCTCCCTTGTTCTGGGAGTGTTGGACACAGGCTCAACAGCAAATGGAAACTGAACCCCCTTCATTCTTGTGGGGTTTGATACAGGCTGGTCTATATTTGCAAGGTTGTCCTGCAACAGTTCTCATTGCCAATAGTTGATTTTGAAGATTTGAATTTAAAAAGAAGATAGGATTCCAGTACAAAACTGTTCCTCTACAAAAGTGAACACAAACAGTCAAATATAGAGAAGAATAAGCTGGATTCCTGGCTGTAAATAAAGGATACTGACTTCCCGACATGTGTGCTTTATCAGATAAACAAATTATCATAACCATGGGTACCTGAGCTGGTTCTCTTCTTCTCTTGACTGATTTCACCCCAATATTTCCTGCCAATTCTTCCTCTTGCTTATATGCTTGTACAGCAGACTGAAGTGCTGCCACCAGCCCAGACTGCAATCAGCATTTCTAACATCCTATAACTACTCCATTCTACTCTTCTGCCCAAAATTTGGCAACCATCCCCATCAAGGTAGACGCTGTAAACCAGATGCACATTGAGGTTAGTGATATAAACAGTTTATCCCATTAGAATTTGGATTCATAACCATGCACCTCAAAGGCTCTCGACAATTGGAACTCAAAATCACTTCCTATGATAGATATGTGGCACAACCCTTGTCAGTTGCTCAGCAGTTCAGCATTCAGCTAAGTATACTCAGATGCATTTTCCATACAAATCCTGAGCAGCATTTGAAAAACAAAAACATGATAAGTATTCCAGAGAATAACAAGTTCATTACCATAGTTTGGAGTCATTGTCTCTGTCAGCACTGAAGCCCCACATGTGATGCAAACATTCTGCCAAACAAGTCCTTGGATGTCATACATACGATGTACCATTCTATCCTGCATTTGTCTTGGTCTTTCCACAGTACACAGCTCAAACATGTCCACAAGATACTCTAAGAAAAATTCCAGTTTTGAAACCAATCCTGATGCAGGTACAAACATGATGAAGAAGCTTGCCAGGACAGAACTGCAAGCAGCAAGGTAAAACATGTACCGTTTCCATCACCCGTCTGAGTCCTCCCTTGCCAACTGAGTGCCCACATGATAAGAGCATGGCATCATCCATAAGTTCCCCCCTGGAAATGTAGGACCAGATATGTATACCATTAAGATACTACACTGGGAATTGAAGAAAGAACAGAAAAGCAGAAGAGAGAAGTAGAGAGAAGACAAGAACAGATCTCCTCAGAGAAACATGAAACAAGATGAGTTAACTATGCAACTTCCTATGGAACATCAAAACCTTGAAATCCTTATATCCTCACAAGTCCTAAAAATTTCTTCGTAATTACAGTTTAAGTGAACCTTGACAGAATCGAGAGATTATCCTAATGCTAGGCTTACAGAGATAAAAGCCGATTGTGCTGCATTATAAAAAAAAGAAACGACAGATTTCAGAGCGAAAAGTACGTCACAGGGTCGGCAAGGATGACCCGCAGAGGTGGTTCAGCTGCTGAAGCTTGAGCCTCCATAGTGCGCCGCTTGCTGCCATGAGAGTCATGTGCAGTATCTGTTGCATTTTTGAGGCCATCATGATGGGCATGGAGCTGTGAATTCAAGAGGTTGGTGTAGTAGTTATCTGCATCAGTTGTGCTGGGAAGTTGTTCATGTAATGGGCCAGAAACAATCCTGGCCTGTTCATGAAGAGATCCCACCACTGCACCATCATCTCCAAACTCCTGACCTGAAGCCCCTCGAGAAGAGGCTCCGTCATCTCTAAGTACAGCCTCCCCAGACAGGACATAAGCAGCCCCATTCTGTCGATTTTGAGCAGTTGCTGCATGTGCAGCAGCCCCTTGGCTCCCTGCTAGCTGAGCGGCATTCGAGGGGGAGAAAGACACAAATGGCAGAGTGGACGGAGAAGGAGAGTGAGAAACAACAACAACACCGAGAGGCAAGTTCGTCCCGGCATTATTCCCTCCGACAGCAGCACCTTTCAACACGGCTCTATCCCTCTCCGCACCGTTTTCCACTTTGGACGACACGGCAGCACTCTCATGCTGGCGCTCCAAACCGTCCCTGACACCCTGGTCATCATCGACTTCTTCCCCTTCTCCTCTTCCCTCGTCATCCCCATCGTCGTCCTCCACTTCTCTCTCCCCCTCCTCTTCTTCCTCTTCCTCCGTGACTTCTCCTTCACCTCCCAAATCCTGCTGCTGCTGCTGCTGTTCTTGACCACTCGCCCTTCTATACGCCCCTTGTTCTCCTCCGTCTCCCCTCTCTTCATCTTCTTCTCTCTGCTGCTCCATCGTTCTCGCCCGCTCCCTCGTCTCTCCTCTCTCTCTCTCTCTCTCTCTCTCTCTCGCTCCGCGACCCAACTGAAACCCTAAGGTCTTCTCAACTCTTTTAGGGTTTCAAGAAACCCTCACCTGTGTTGCTGCCACAGCACCCAGTCCTCCCGGCGCTGTGAATCCCTGTTTCCTTGCTCGCAATTGTTTATGTTGTTGCAGGATTACGTACGTTGTCTGGAGCCAAGCCATTCATTTCATTTTTGAAGTTGTGGAGTGCGTCCTTTGTCGCCTCCTGATGCAAGTGTGGCAAGCTCCGAGGCAAAGGAAGCACAGTGACGAGATGGAGAAGACAGCTTGAGAAGAAACAAAACTGCAGCACCAAGTTGAAAAAATCAAACAATTTGTGTTACCTATCTGTGAAGTCACGCGATTAGGAGGCGAGAACTGCCAGTTTCGGCATATTAGGGCATCAAACATGCAATTGGGAATGAAAATTTTACAAAAGGAAAATAACTGGGACCCAAACTAGTATTTCAACCAATTTTGTTGGTAAACTGAGTTTCATCCTGTCTTTCCTTTTTCATGAACCCCTCCACTGGCTGCTACATATATTTTCACTCCTCCTACCTGTACAACTACTATAATTACTCTCGAATCTTGTGCATTAAATACTGAGTTTCAGCATTTCATACTGTCATTTTTAATAAAATTTCCTTACTCTGCGGATACCACTTAAAGAGGGGATAGAGGTTGCAATCAGGCCCAAAGACAGGCTGACTTTAGGGGTAACTCTAAATGTGTTCTTGAAGACCTTTTCGTTTCTTTGTTTTTTAATTTGTTTTTATTTTGTTTTCTAGAGTACCTATTATTAGATGGATGGGACTTTGACATTCTTTGTGCAGTATGATACATAGGGACTTTGATATTTTAGAGTTGGATGGGTATATTCATGGAACCTTGATATAGAGATTGATATTGGTCTTGGTATCAGAAAGTCGAGCTCACTCATAGGGACCTGTGCAATCAATGGATTGCATTAGTACTTATTTGATATGTTTTTTAATTAAGTATTTGATACAAGTATCTAGTATGATTTTTTTTATTAAAAAACCTGTTCTAACTTTATATTAAGAAGGTTAGACAAATTTCAATATTAGATGTATATTAGTGTTAGGCAAGTATGTGGGTGTAGTCGAAGTATCTACCAAGGCATGGATATATAGGCATGTGAGGCCCTAACCAATTGGTAACAATTGAAAAAAAGAAAGGAAAGAAGACTTACTTAGGCGACCTTTTGTTCACCCATATCATAGCAATGTCAATGTTTAGATGAGCTTCACATTGGCCAAGACTCGTGAAATAGACAAGTGAAGAGGGTGTCAATTGTTGCTTCCATCAATAAGAGCATTAGTTTTATTAAGCTTGAATTTAGAGGGATCATTTGAGTGTGCATTGCAAAGAAAATGAACATTCATCAAACATTATGTTGTAAGGTGACAAGAAAAAAGGAAGGGTGACTTGGTTTGATTTTTTTTTGTTGTGTTATCACATGCATGAATTGACGCATTTTGTCACGTTTTTGTTTTCACATAAGGAACATTCATAATTGAAGTAAGTTTTAAGCACCTTTTTTTATGTGTTTTCAATTTATTGTTTATGTTTTGTGTTTAGTTTGAGAAAATGAGGCTACATTTTGTTGATGTATTATATTTCCATTAATCCTTCATGAAAATTTTCATCATTTACTTATTAGATTTTTTGTGCCTACCATCATTCTTTTACTAGTTTTTGTTTGGTTATGTTGTTGTGCTTATTATTGCACTTACTATCACAATTTTTTTGTTACATATCTTGTGTCTACCATTGTTCAACCTCTATTATATGAGGTTTGAAAAGCATAACCAATCCTTTTTTTGTTGCATTACTAGCACCTACCATCACTTCTATGTTGTAATTCTTGCACATGCCATTACTCATATGTTACAATTTCTTGTGCATGCCATTGCTCCTATGTTTTAATTTTTGTGTTTGCCATCACTCCTTTTGTTACATTTCTTACACTTGCCATTATTCAGCCTTTATTGTGTGGCATTCAAAAAAAAAGAATTAATTTTCTTTTGTTTCATTACATTGTTGGCGCCTATCATAGCTTTTGGTTTTTATATCCTACCCCCTAACCTTTCCAAGTTATTTTGTCATTATTTTGTTGTTATAAAATGGACTTCAATTGGGGTGTTGCAAATATTCTGAAAGTGAAAAAAAAAATTCAAAGTTTTCTTCAATGGATTTTCAATTATAATGATTAAAATGTTGTTGAAAAAGTGAGTGGGAATGGTGATGATGGGGTTATATCTAAATCAATTAGTGAATTGGTTGGAGGAAAAGAACTAAAAGAGAAGATTCAACAACTTAAACACAAGCACAACAACAACTTTTTCAATTGTAGGTGGGAAAAAAAAAATGATTTCTTTTTCAATAGAAAACAAATACATGCATTTTTTGTAACATAATGATCTTTCTATTGATGTAAATTCTTCTAATCTCAACAAAAGTGTGTGTTATTTTTTCCACTGAGAAAACAATGGAAAGAAAAGCAGAATCACTCAAGATGGAAAAGGTCTTGTTATGTAAAAAAAGAACATGAGATGACTCCCATGAATAGACATGTCACTTTTGAGCATTCTAATGTATTGAACATTACCAAAACACAAATAATTTATTCAATTTGATGACATATCCTCACCAACTTTCTATAAAAAAATTCAACAACAAACTCCTTTATTGATTTCTTTTGTAATGGGGTTTTTATAAATATTTGACCCTTTCTATAAAAAAATTCTTGAGGATCTAATTGTATACATCACTAACAAGTATCACCCTTTGAGCTTCATTAAAAAGGCATGGCTTGAATGGCTAGTTTTTTGGCAATGTGTTCTAGTTGTGTTTCCAAACAAACATCTTTCGAATCCTTATCATGGTCAACAAGATCATGGAATGGCATGTGTTCATTACCCTTGTTGAAACCATTATGATCACTACATATTTGACCTTTGGATGTCATAAGATGGATTTGACATTTTTGTTTTTGTGGTTAATTATATTAACAAACAATTAGAACCATGTCATTTTACATTAAGTATTGTTTAGACTTTAGGAGTTGCCATGGTTATGGGTCAAAGCATGATTAGGGTACCAAAAAGGACCATCTCCTTTTGTATCTATTGGACCCCTTCATTTAAAACATGTTGTAATCTAATGGCACATTCATATTGAAAGTTTGATTTTCCTCATGAATAGATACATTACTAATGTATTATTTTATGCATAACATGTCAAATTTGAACAAGTTACAAAATTCCTACCAAGTCTTCTTAAGAAACAAAAATCTAGGACTTTGTCTCACAGAAAAAAATAAATTAATTAATTAATTCATAAAGAATGTCTAAACAATTTTTTTGGCCCAAGACTCTTATCACAAACACTTAAATACTATTGTACATAAAATGAATGAGTGTGACAAAAATCAAATGCCCTATTGCAATGTAAAAAAATTCAAAAATTGAAATTTTCTAGGAGTTTTGGGCCATTGATATAACATTGCCCACATTGGGTAAATTGTATTATTATTACTTTCATAACTGGAATAAATAAATAGTCTAAATATTTTTTTATAAAATTTGGAACAAATTTATTTCATTTGGCATGAGAAGAAAAAAAGAAATTTAAAAAAAGTCATAAATTTTTGTTTCATTTTTTTTTAATTAAATCTTTAAAAGTGAGTACTTAATATTCTTGAAGGGGTACCCTAATCATGTTTTGACCCTTAATTGAAAAAATTACATACTTGTTTTAGATTATGTGACAAGGTTGTCACATATGTGCAAGATGGAAGCACCAATTTTGAACACATTCACAATTGTTTTAACAAGCTTCCCATGAAAAAAGAATGGCAATGGTTGCAATTGCCATAATTTGATCATTTGCAATGTTCTAACCTCACCTACACTAAAAGAAAATCGTGAATTAGCAATTGGTCCTTGCGACTAGTTTTTAGTCCCAAGCAACATTTATGACTAAAATTTCATTTGTCACATTGGACAAGTCATAGGCAACATGAATCACAAATGACAATGAACTTTGCATGAAGGAAAAAGTCAACAAAATACACCTTCATCTTTTAATTGGTTGTATACGTGTTGTGGTTTGCAATTAAAACATAACTATTTTGTTGATAATGAGAGCAAATGATGTGTTGCCACATGTGCCATCTTTCAGTTATTTTAAATCTAATTTTGAAATAATCTAAAACTTCCAATCTATATGTTTAAATAGTTTCATATTATGACACACGACACAATCAAAATGTGCCACATGGCATATTAACAAAATTGGTCCAAAATAAAATTTAAATAGGTAGGTATGTAATTAGGTCATGATAGGTAGGTAGGTAGGTAGGTAAGTAGCTAGGTTAGTAGGTTGGTTAAGGAGGTATGTAAACTAGGGGTAGGTACATAAATATTTATTTTGTTTTGGGTTAAACCTTTTTAATTGGCTCATACCACATTGGCCCATGTTTTTCATTATGAGAATGTAACACAAAAAACGTTCGTTATATATTTTTTAAGATGAGAAAGGAAGACAAAGCTTATGGGTTAAATTTTTCAAATTGCAAAGTAAGTTGCCACTAGACATTTTAGTTGCAAACTACTTACAATTAAAATGCTTATTCCATATCTTTTATCCTCAATTTTATTTTGATAAACTACATAATTAAATAGATCTAAATGACTAACTAATTAATTACCTAATTAGTTAAATTATTTTCAAATAAATCAATATGAATATTTTCTATAAAAACTCTATTAATTGTAATTATGATTTTATTTATTTATTTTATTAAATAAGGATCATAATTATTAAAATTAATTATATATCTGCTCATTAGTAAAATAATTATTAATCAATGATTCATTAAATATTGTTAACCTTATAATAATAATAACAACAACTCCTACTACAATATAGCTAACACTTAGCCTAGGCTAACTAATTTATTATTGCCCTTATTATAAATATTTGTAAATTAATACAATAAATATTTCATACACATAAAAAATAATTTAAAATTAAATTCTATATAGTTCATAATAATTTCTGCAATTACATATGATAATTGATTTATTTTCTATAATACATTCCATGGAATAACAGTAATTACAGTAATTAATTATTCTAATTACAGTAACATTGTTATTAAGTTTTTAAATCATACTAAAATTTAAAACTTTTAAGTCACAACTTATGAAAAATTAAGTTGAAATATAAATAATGAAATTATTTTTTTAATTTTTAAATAAAATAAATCTACTGATTTTATAAAAATTAAACATTGATTAAAGAAATTAGATTTTATTACTAAGTTCAATTATAAATTAATTAAGTAATATATTTTTTATATATTCAATGTACCTATAATAATAATAATTCATTTACATAATTACCCAACGTGCAATAATCAATTTTATTATTCAAAATTTTAATATTTAATGCAATTTTTGATATTTTCATAATAGTTATCTTAAAATAAATTGTTATAAGTTTTTGATTAAATTACTTATCTTTAATTACATTACTTTAATCACAATAAAATTAATGTGAATTTTTTAAATAATAATTACAAATCTAAATGATAACTTTAATTTACTGTAATATAATCCCAAAATTACAATGATTACATTCGTTAGTCTAACTAAACTAAAATTACTATAATGTTTTTAAATGAGTTTATAAATTGTAGGTTATAAAATATGAGTATTTAAGTTTAAATATCAATTATGAAATTACTATAATTATTGTATAAATAAAGTAGCTATAGTGATTTTACAGTAATTGTGCATTAATTACAGTAGTTGTTTTTGTTATTGTAAAATTACTGATTATCATTGCAAAATTCTATGTTGTAATAATAATTATTTATTGCAGAAAGGTAATTTTAAATAATAGAGAAAATAAATTACTATAATTTAATTATTGTAATTACAATAATTACATGAATATCTTTAATTAAGATTACAAAAGAAACTTGAAATTAAATTTTAATTATTAATTATAAGTTGTAAATTATGAGCATTTACTTCTATTATAGATTATGGAACTGATATATGATTATTCTACTTACATGAATTATTTTTAATTATTAAAAATGTAAAGAATTAGTGTAAAATTTAGTGTTATAATATTATTTTATGCTAAATAAGTAATTACAAATAAATAAATAAAGTAGAATATTGTAATTTTGATTAACATAATTTTTAAAATTATGATGAATACTCTAGTTACACTAAAATAGTAAGAATGTTTTAAATCGTACTTTTAAACATAATTCAGAAATTATGAATATTGAGTTCAATTAAAAATTTCAAATTTATTATAATTATAGAAAATTTACAATAATTTTACATTAATTATAGTAATGAATTTCTTTGTAAAGAGTTACGCTGCAAGAAAAGGAAGTGATTATTAGAATTTTTTATGACAAGAAAAATAAGAAGAGTTTGTCTAAAAATATAAGTTACATATAAATTTAAATACAACCATTATATGTAATTCATACTATACACATGCACATCTTAGTTTCTATGAACAAATTGACAAATATAATACTTTTAATACACCATTATAAACCCACACACTTTAAAATACATATAAGGTTGGGATTCATTTTATCACATTTGCAACTAATGGTAATTAAAAGGGTGTTCTTAAATGAAAACCATATGAAAAGATGTCCAAATGGAGGGATGAAAAAGAATTAGTCACAAGTTAGTTGCAAGCATAACCAAGTGTGCAAAAATAACCAATATAATCGTAAACAATAAATAGTCACAAGTAGTCACAAATTGATCAGTTACAAAACCCACTTTTCTTCTAGTGCTATTTCATTCTAAAATGATGGCCAAAAACATTTTGATGTAGCACACAGTGGTCGCACATAATCACTACTACATATTGTGCCTTTTTGCGAAGGGCCAAACAAAAAACCTGAAAGGTTTGTGAAGCAAAAACAACCTGCCATATTTGCGATGCAACACGCATCGCAACTTGTGGAGCACCACCCATCATTAATTTATAATGTACTTTATTTCATCGCGACACTTTTGCGACATATACCACAAATAAAACTTTGCGACCCGCTCAGTCTCCGTCCACCCTAGCGATATTCCACACTTCGCAATGTTTAATCATACTCAAAACATCACACATTTTACAATACACAAAGTATCGTTACAAACTTTGAAAGTCACAAGACATCGCAAGCTTGCGTTATTCGGCGCTTCACATTTTGCGTTTGAATATGTATCGCAAACCTCATCACAAATTTTTATAAAATTTTCCAGTGGTGGACATATCACAAAGAACAATGGTGGACATATCACAAGGAAAGGGAAATATAGTATAATCATTCTATAAAAAAAATTACAAAAAAGAAGAAACCAAATAAATAGTAAAAAATAAGAAAAAATAAAACTTATAATAATGAAGAAAAACCCTACTTGAAATAGAATGAGGTGTGTCTTCTTTCGCCAAACTTCAAACTTGCATCCAGATAAACAAAAATACAAAAGTGAAAAAGAAACACTTTATTTTTATAATAATAACAGGAAACACATAAAAATAGAAAAGATAAAAGTTTTTTTAAAAAACTAACAAACATGAACCAAACATTGTTGAAATAACACGCTTGTGCATTAGGCACAGGTTTCAAACTAGTTATAAAAATATGAAGAAGGGGACCGGAAGCTTTTAGAACTAGACACCCTTGGTCAAAAACCCCCCACGGGGTGTGGCAGCTTCCTATTGGTTATATTCATGAAAAGTTGGACACTTGAAGCACCTAGATGGACTATGATGGGGCCCCCTCTTTTTTTTTAAAAAAAATCCAAAGGGGATTCTTTCAGTTTTTTATTCCTAGTGTAAATTCAAAAAAAAATCTTTTGTAAGAAAATTTGCCAAATTTTTGGTGTCGAAAAATTGAACTAAAAAATCCTGGTGGGCTGCCAGTGGCTACAACTTCTTTTTTTGGGTGCAAATTTCTGTTCTTTGGCAGTTTTTCCCAAAAAAACAAATTTTGTCAAATATTCCCTTACAAACTGCCAAAAATTTGGGAAAACGAATATCCTAGAAAATTCTCACATTATTCAGGCAAGTAACCAAGGAATAAAAAAATTTTAATAAATTTAATAGCTTGTCTATACCAAATGTGGCTAAATCTCCTTGTAGATGAATGCCAGTATGACAACATCACAAAACAATTTATAAAAAAAAAAAACCGTGTGGAAGTAGATTTCAAATTGTTTTCCTACTATAGAAGGATATCGACAAGGAGTTAGATAAACCAACCAATTTTTTTAATTTAATTTTTAAAAATTAAAACAAATTGAAATTTAAATAAAACCTACTTCAAGGGAGTTGATCTGCTTGGGCTTCTCTCACGCATCAAAAGAAAATAGGTACCTAGGCAAGTGCAGGTTTGATTAGAGTTAAGGACGGACTTAACAAGAGTTACTTATAGCCAGAGGTTGAGAATCGTCTCTCCCGGCTTGCAAGACGACATTTGCTTTTACACTAGGAGGAGGACGAGGACCACGATCTGGGGGCGTAGAGCTTTACGATCTAAACCTGAAGCACTTATCTTCTTCGTCTCCTCCGACTTTTTGCTTTTTCTTTTTCCATTTTTTTCTTAATCCCTCTCCATCCCTTGCTTTCGAACTGCTCCTTGTTTGCTGACTTGAAGGAGCTCCTTGATGACTTTACCCACCTGCATGATGAGGTGTTGTCTTCTACCTGCCTCTTCTTATTGCGGTGTTCAACACTGATGCCTTATTCAACTTTGTGGTTCTAACTCACGTGGACTGGAAAAAAAGTGGCAAATAGTGTTGCTTTCCAAAATCTTTGTAACTATTCTTCGTGCACCCTGTGAACCGATGTCTTCCAGCTACCGTGCGGACTGTTGCTATAATCCCAAGTTTTTTGGATTCTTATGATCTTGTGCCAGACACCTCTCTACCTCGTTGATGATGTGAAGGAAAATATTGTTTGGTTCCACAAACTTCAATAGCTCTTACTTTGTGTTCTGTTGTTGTGAACAAATCGGTACTTTGAACATTGATCCTAATGCGGTGGTGCCCCATGAACCTTGTTTATGTGAATGTGAATGTTTGGATTGTACCTTAGAGTTTGCGGTACCTTCTTTCTCTCGCATTGTGCATCAACTGTTGACTGTCCAACCAGTCTCTTGGGCGCTACCCTACGTTAGGACTGAGTCTCCCTGTTGCTTCTAGAATGCAACAGAAACTCAGGACACATATTTTGTGTACATTTGTTGGCCTGGTTTGTATATACATATTTCCACCCCATATTGGGTGCTGATGAAGTCATGGCAGCATGTTGGGCCTATTCATGAAGAAGATGGTGGTTTACACTTTGTGAGCACCTCTCATCATGGACGCTGTATCACGAAAGTCGATCGCCTCCTATCTTATCTCCGTGACAAGGGTGGCATCTCACGTGATGGAGGTTTTAGGGTTTATCTTGCCTGCACATGTTTGGTAGGGTATGTATTTTATGAGGTTGGCCTAATGAGTTGTGCCCCTTATCTATGATGAATACATGGCCTTTTCCCCAAGGTTCTTTGTCAGACTTCTCTTACCATATTTGCCATCTATACTTCGTCATGGGAATGTAAAGTAGCGTCTGCAGTCTATAAATTTTCCCCTTGTGATGCAAGTTTTATTCTGACATGGAATTTGGGAAATTCTTGGGGCTTTAGGGTTTACTGCCCAAAAGATTAGAAAAAACTATGTATGTCTCTTTCCTTGTGAGTTGTTTCCGCTCCATTTGCTTTAGGCTTAAGGAGGCTCATGGGTATAGTAATCTCTCCCTTAGTAATACCAACATAGAATTACCTTGGAGGACCAATGTCTTTCATCTACCTTAAGATATTGTGCATCCTTGATGTGCATACCAAAAAGTATGAACGTTTGAAACTGTATAGAGCACTGGATACATTTGGAGCATGGTGTGGTAAAACTTAGACCACTACTGTGCCAAGTCACTAATGGTTACTCATCTAATTCTGGATCCCCTCCCTTTCTTATATGGTATGGTTATTTTTCTTTTTTTTCATGAGCACATGACTAAGGTGTTTGTGTCTGGGCATCTTTACCAGGAAAGAACAAGCGTTACAATTCAACTAGATTTTGGAGAAAGGAGGATTTGCGTCACATGGAAATGGCTCCTTCTCAGTTGATTATTCAAGAATAAACTCCCACCATCTCATCTGATATGTGTGCAACATCAGAATTCTTGTTGCTTGCCATTGCCTTCTCTCAAGAGAGCTTACAGTATGGTCTAATAGGAGCATAGTCCAGATGTATTAGTATTCAGTGCAGATCTGAATTCACAGCCAATTTGTTGTCTTGCTAATATCACCAAATTATTATTGTTTGAAAATATGCAAGTCTTGAACTCAACATGCAAATGATGTGAAAGTGTTAACTTGGCAATTGGGTCTTGAGGAGAGATAGATAGATAGCCTTTTGAATAACAAAATGAGTAAATGAAAAGACTAATGATGATTACAAGACAGAAATCCAACATCTTTCCCCTTGTTGCATGCAGCTTTCTTACCTTGTTGGTGAGGACACAAGTCAGGTACACTTTGTGTTGTGACCCATATATGTCATTGAGCTTTTTCTGTACTTTAGAGGTGACTAGGTATATCACCGGTCTTGATCCTTGGATGTGTTTATCTTGGTGATTGGTGGCAGAAGTTCTTATCATTGATAGCATTAGTTTTCCATAACTATTCATAGAATTTTGTTTGTTTTGGATGCGGTTGTATTCTTGGTTGACATGCTGAATGCCATTGCTGTTGTGGATTTTGTCAGGTGCACAACGAGGAATTGGGGCTTCTAGTGAAGGTTGTGAATATGGTCATCGGCATTGCGATTTGCCTCTCTTTCAAAGCTTACAACATCTATTGGTGCATTCTCCTCAGGTACATTACTGAGCAAAATATTTTCTTCCTCTCTGGGATGCTTCTTTACCTACTTGAAAACTATACCAGAACATCATAATTTTGTCAATGTTTCAACATAAATAATAATTGAGACATTAGACATTATTATTTTTCACATGAGCAGTATAATTGCTTATTTAGGTAGGTACCTTTTTAAATAAAAATAATAATCATGCACCTGAAGTGCATGAAACAATATTTTTGTTTTAATAATACATGCTTATTATGACAATTCGATTTAGAACAACCTGAATAATTGTCAAGTACCTGAAGTGTTCGACATATTGTTCTTGTTAAACATATTATTCGTGGTCCAATTATGCATGATGTTTTTTACTTGGCTTGATACCCCTTTCCAAGAACAAGGGCACTTATCTCTATTCAACCCCCAGGGAACACCTCACTTGTTCATTACAAAGTTGGAAACTATGACATGATTTTACAAAGTAAATTGATTAGTTGTCATAGGAAGAATGAAATTACTTAAATTTCATCTTCTGATAAAATTATGTGATGGTTTTCAATATCTCAAATTTGTATTTTCATTAAACATGTTTCACTATTTCAAGGATTGTTTAATGATGAAACTGACCCTAAGGTAAGGTATGAGAAGTCGTCAGGACATCAATGAACCAGTGAATATTCATCATGGTAACTAGGTGGCTTGTTATAGTACTTGTACAGGGAGGAGTAGTGAAAATATATGTAGTAGCAGTAGAGGTGCTTAGGAAAAAAAAGAAAAACATGATGAAACTCAGTTTATCACCAAAATTGGTGGAAAAAACTAGTTAGGGTCCTAGTTATTTCGCTTTGTAAAAATTTCATTCCCAGTTACGTGTTTGATGCCCTATTATGTTGAAACTGGTCGTTATTGTCCCCCAATTGGGAAACTATACAAAAACTCTTATATTCCAACTTGACTTTGGGCCTCTTGAGAGTAGTGAAATTTTAGGATCATTGTTTTTGGGGGGTAGGGGGGGGGGGGTGTTTGTTGTCCCCCCATTGTAAAAACCTTCAAGATTTTTCGTAATGTAATCGGCCGGCACTTACTTCTGGAACTCCTTGCTCTAAGGGTGTTACACTACATGAAATACACCTGATTTTTGTATAGGAGAAGGCCCTTTCTTGATAACCTTTTGAGAATTAGTTATTTGTATTATTACCAAAAGAAGAACAAAATTCTCACCCTAATGTTTTCAAATTTCTTCACAAATTTCTCAAATATGTTTGAGAATTTGGAGAATTTTGATACTTACCCACATATACTTAGATGATAAACATTGAAAAAAAAAACACGTATATATTACCCATGTCCTCATCCTATCAAAAGGGTGAATGATGGTCTTTTACCCTTACTTGGGAATGAGAATTTTGAATAGTCTATATACCTTTCTCCTTACTTGAATTAAATCTTTTGAAATCAGTTTCAGCAACAAATTGCTATCGACATTGGTGTGTTTTGTATGTGTACTGTGGCATTTTTGCTAGGTGCAACAAAGTTGGTGATCTTAACGACTTGTCCAAGGTCCAGAGATGAGATTGGTTCTGGCCCTTGGACAAAAAAAACGGTTCAGGTTTTTTGTCAAATCAAAAGTCACCTGCTTTGTTTCAAACATCTTTAGTTTGTTCATATTATTCGCTGCTTGTTTTTTTTTTCTTTGTTCTAGTTTTCTTTGCAGCTAAAACGTGGTGATTTGGACATGAATCAGCATGTCAACAATGTGAAATATATTGGATGGGTGATGGAGGTAAGCTTCTCTTAGCTTGTTTTCTCAGAAGTCAAATAAAAGATACCTGTTTCTTTTACTAATTACTTACATACATACCTCAATTTGTGATGACCGATGGTGTGTGACAGCTCCTTTTGAGAGCACTTGGCTTCAAGAGTAATTATGCTTTTCTACCTGATGTTTGGGAGAGTTGGTGTTATTTTCTGTTATCTAAATGCCATGCTCATGCAGGATACTTGTTTCATTGTTTGGCTAGTTAATAGGAAATGTGGACACAAGGCTAATTCATAATGTGGCTATGGCTGCAAAGTGTTCCAGTTGCAGTTTTTGAAAACTATGAACTTTCAAGCGTGACACTCAAGTATAGAAGAGAATGCAACCAATCTAATGCTTTAGAGTCAATGTGCAGTCCTACATCTTGTACTTCAAAGCTAGAGAAGGAAGCTGAAATAGAGGTGAATGGAGCAGGTTGTTCATACACAGCTGGATCTCAAACATCAATTCTAGATGTTGCCAAGTGTGTACCTCCACACTTACAGTTTACACATTTGTTGCGGTTGCAAGTTGATGGTGCAGAAATCCTCCAGAGTAAAACACAGTGGAAATTAAAGAAGTCTAAACACTTACATTGAAACTGGGTGCTTTTTGTAGGGTAGAGAAGAATATTGCAAGACACTTAAGTTTGTCATGATATGTTATGATAGGTGTGTTATGGAAGGGAAGGTAAGGGATCTAGTAACATTATTTGAGAGTTGTGCAATTCAACATTTCATAGAGCCACCTCCTCGATACCTAATGGTTGCAAACCTTTTTACATTGTAAATTTTGATATAGATATTTTTTTTTGCCTTCCAAAGTGACTCCAAATGAATATAAACCTTGCTTCCAAAATAAGAATACAATGCCATGCTCTTGCGATACACAGTGGATCTTAAAACCATTTGCGAGTCATAATTCTTCGCAACACTGCAAAGGCCAAAAGACCAAATATACCATGTCACAGACATCGTTTGTCGCACCCCTACTTTGGCCAAGTGTGGGGGTGAAGCCCAACACTTGGAAAAGTTGGGAGTTGGAGTCCTCCGGGACTCCCGACTGTTCAGAGTTCGACAGAAAGGGGCAAAACACCTTGCATTGGGATGTTCTGGGTGTCATTGGAAAGGTCGTGAAACGTAGATATCGAAAATGCCCTCGCATTAGCAATTCGGACATCTACAGCCCAAGTTATGGGCAAAAGAAGGGCCGGGAGTCAAACTGGCAATTTGACTCCCGACCACTAAAAGTCGGGAATCAACCTCTTCCTGACGTCCGATTTGAGTGTGCAACATGGCGTTGGAAAGATCTCGACGAGGGCTACAACTTTGGTTCAGACCTTGTCGCGATCCAACTCTGCAGTCGGGAGTTATGGCGGTTCAAAGTTCCGGGAGTCCCACCGAGACAATTTCGGGACTCCATTTCGGGAGTCCCGGGAATTTGTGCCATTTGGATGTGGTCTCCACGGCAAGCTGCAGAGAATACTATAGGGAGTAAGGTGGTGGCTTACTCCCGAGTCCGGGCCGTGGTGAGTCTTGTGTGTCCAAGTGCCCGTGGCAAGTCCCAACACCCAAGGGTGTCCCGAATGTTAAACTAACCTCCCGTGGTTGGTTTTTGGATGCAGATTCAAGCTTGATCTTCTAGTCCCTCTTCCTAGTCTAATCCCGGGGCTCCCAACTCGACCCTCTACCCCTCCCTAGAGTTGAAAGTCGAGAGCGTGCCCTCGGTCCCAACTTTCCGCAACTTCACATTGGTGAACCCTAAAGTGGGTTCACCCCGGGACCAAGGAGCGCGTCACGGGGCGATACACAATGGATCTCAAAACCATTTGCGAGTCATAATTCTTCGCAACACTGCAAAAGCCAAAAGACCAAATATACCATGTCACAGACATCGCTACATTCTTACGGTCAAATCATTCTAGAATAGGTTTGCAAAATCATAGATTTCGCAAACTTTTAATGGCATTTTGAGAATCCCAAAATGTTTGCGTTAGATCTTACATTGAAAATAGATAGACTTTTGAGTCGATTCGCTAAGTTGTTGCGGTGATGGGTTTGTTGCAAATAGTTTCCGATGTAATGTTAATCGTAAACTTTTAGCAGCATTTTGAAAATCCCGAAATTTTTGCGTTAGATCTTATATCGGAAACCAATAGACTCTTGAGTCGATTCATTAAGTTGTTGTAGTGATGGGTTTGCTACAAATAGTTTCCGATGTAATGTTAATCGTAAATTTTTAGCGGCATTTTGAGAATCCCGAAATGTTTGCGTTAGATCTTATATCGGAAACTGATAGACTTTTGAATTGATTCGTTAAGTCATTGCGGTGATAGGTTTGTTGCAAATAGTCTCCGATGTAGTGTTAATCGCAAACAATGTATAGAAACAGTTATAATCGAAAAAGTTTTGCCATTTTATCAAGTTCGGGAGTTGTGAAGGACTTGCGATGGTACGAGTGCGAATGTTATGGTATCGCAAAAGGTGAAGAGTTGCAAGGAATTATGGTTTACAACAGCGAGCTTTCGGAAATTTCTTTATTTGTTGTTTGCAATGATATTTGGATCGCAAAATAGCCCCTTGTTGTTGTAGTGAATGTAAGTATTTCTCACTTGCTTGTGGGAATGTTCGAAAAACTTCAACAAGTTGGGGCACCTCACAAGATTAGTAGACTAGACAACATGGGTTTATACACCCATGGAAGTTCAATTAACTACAAATCATTACTTTTAGCTTTCATTCATTTGGCTTTCCTATTCACCATCGTAATCTTCATGTTGTGGCACCATACAAGAGGCATCAAACCACAAAATGGAGCAGCATAAAAGCTTGGTAGAAGTCCAACCCAAATTGTCACATGGAGTGTGTCCCCTTGCTTTGGAATAGTCTTTGTTGACTAAACCTCATAAAACCCTTTCTTTGCTTCTTTATTTAAGAATTGTTGATGTTTTGCTTCTACATTATATGTTTTGTCCAACATTATTTTCTAATTTTTAGCAAGTTGTCTTTGCCTAATGTTCTCCCTTTTTCTAGTAGTTGTTTCTTTTTTAAATGCCTTCTCTTCTAAAGTTACTAAATAATGTTATGAGGTCATCATGTTCGATTTCGTGTAATCAATCGGTAGCTCTTCACCTCGCTACCTCTGAGGTTTACTAACTTCTATTTCAAGAAGGTGCAAATTAGATAATAGGAGCCACCTAAGCATTTTTTATAATTGTTTTAGGATTGTTTTTATTTTAGTAATATTTCATAATTTTTTAAATAAAATCTTTATAATCTTTTTACTATTATTTTGCTAAGGTTTGTGTTAAAAATTTGCCCTATCCTTTGCATTTTTTAAAATGTAGTCTACGAGTGCAACTTCTTGTACATTGTCACACATCCCTAACTTTTTTCTATGTGTAATCAATGTCACATTGTACAAGTGATTCCTTAAGGAGGTCATAAAGACCCCCCAAAATTGTGTTGTAGAAATCAACCTCAACAATCAACATTGCATTCTACAAATCAACATCAAAACCAAATGCCATTTATCTTCAAATGCTTTTGCACAAGTTGTTTAGTTGATTTTCATTGTGGTATATGTTCATTCGATGCTTATGAATTCAAACAAAATTCCACACTTGAATCTTGGTGTGCAGCTTGTTGGTTTGTGGTGTGTACATTCCAATGGGCTTCATAATTGTCAAAACTTGCATAACTTGGATTTTTCACCTATGCCCAATCAAGTTGGAAAGTCACGAAAGGTGGGCTTTCCTTACCTTGGGCCCACCATTCACAATTTTCATCATCATAATCATCTTCTTCATTGTCACATTGTTGAAACGCAAGCTCATATTTAGTCTTTTCATTTTTGGTCTCTTGCAAAAACTTGAAAATTGGCATGTTGTTCATTTTGTAATAGGCTGAAAATTCAACGTGTTACACATTGTTAAATCGCACAAGTCTGCAACTTGACACCTCACGTGCAACTTGATGTGTCATTTCTTGGTTATGTGAAGGATAGTTATTGGTTTTGAAATGGACAAGTGTTGTTTCTTTTTATTTTTCAAATGGTTCCTTAATTAAATTAATTATTTTTCGAAAATGTGTTGGTCAAGGTTCAAAATTAGTGGTCATTTGCTCTTAATTAAATACGCTTTGTTTTTCTATATAAACATTTGCCACCCTTGTAATAAAGTTTTAAATGTGCCTTGAATGGTTTGGTTTTATTTTTATTCATGATTGAATGTCTCTTTTGAATGAGTTAATTGTGTTTTGAAACACCTTAATTAGTTCAAGCAAATAATCTCATCATATTTTTTAATTTCATTAGAAGGTAAATTTGTAATAACTTATTAAATTAAGAGACAAGTTGAAATTTTGTGTCTAAACCATTGGTGTTTTTTCACCATGAAAATAACTATTAATCCTTTTAATTATACTCAAATTGGGATTTAGGCCCACCTTCAACCTTAAATATGTTATGAACATGGATAATTATGGTAAGTTGGTTAAATATATTTATTTTAGCCATACATCCCATGTTTGGCAAACAAAAATAAATGTGCATTTTTGGGGTGATAATAGTCTAAAGTTCATATATATTCTAGCTTGCAATTGTCATTTGATTGTTGCATTTTACACATTTTCAATGATGGCCTTTTAGTCATTTTTTTGTGCCAAAATAAAATTTAAAAAAATTTTGGGAGAAAAACTTGAAGAAAAATTGAGCAAAACTTTTGCCACTTTTGAAAAATTAAAAAAAGGAAAAATAAATTGTGCCTAACTAGTCTAGTGCTTGTGGGATGAATCAATATTACTAATTGTACCAAGAAGGTACCACATGAAAAAAATGAATTAAATTTTTTTTGTACTTGTTTTACATAGGTAATTCCCAAAATAAGTTCCCCTCCATTCTCCTTTAAGGGGCATTTATTTCAATAATGTTGGACTCATGGGGCCATAAATTCCAAAAGGTTTTTTTTCCACATGATACTTGGATGTAATAAGTAAAAATGATTTATTTTCTTGTGATACTTGAGTATCACATAAAAACATTGTAAAAACACATGGGGCATTTAATTTTGCATTTCGAAAGATGAAATGCCTGCTCCTTTTGGGAAACTAATTTTTTGCATAATATAATGGGCATGCATAATATGTATGAATGTGTGATATGTCTTTCAAACATCAACTTAGGCATGTGTCTCAACAAAACCATATTCAAAACTAAAATAGGCCAAGGAAAAGTTACAATCATGCATGTATCTTGACAAAACCACATTTGAAATTATCAATGACACATATGTGCCATGAATTTTTTTCATTCAACTTAAAAAATTTATCATGCACATGTGACCACTTGCAACATGTCACTTAAAATGTTACATTAATAATGTTATAATAGTTATTATTATCTTCTATATTTACACTTGAGTTGCCATTCAATTACAATTTGTCTTTTTTCACATCCTTTTTATAATGTATTTGAATTGTTTTCAATTACACATTGGGGTAGAATGCACTTTTAGTTAACAACTACTTATCTAAAATCATACACATGTAAAAAAACCATATGACATAGATCCAACAACATAAAGAGTTAAAACATATTCACTAAACAAACAATGATATGATCACATGGCACCAATCAAACCATAAGATTCATATGATACTCATTGCAAACAATAAGATCTGACTTACTTACTAATTGATTGAAATCTTTTAACACTGAAATGTAAAACCCAATTACAAACCAAAAAATGCACATGGTTGATTGCACAAAAACATATGACCCAAATCAAAATTGACAAAGATATTACAATAAGGAATCCTAGCACAAATAACCCAAGAAAATTGCATTTTCTTGAAAATAGGAATAGAAACATAAAAACCTTTAACCCAAAACAAAACTAAATGATTGCAAAGCCAAAAATGACTTTAACACATTTATGACTTCAATTTGCATGTGAATGTTAAGATGCACTGGTTTGGAATCAAAATCTCTAATTCGCAGTCAACATCAATTAGAAGGTCCTACCATGTTAATAGGAGGCACACTTGCCCCTTTAGATTTATGTTTTTTCATTATTTTTTTGAAAAACATTCTTGGAATATTTTCAATACATCATTTAAATAAAATAAAATAAAAAGTTTTGTTGATAGTGTTATGTTAAGGTTTATAATTTTTAAAATTCCATAATTATGCAAGTAAAAAATCAAATAATTTCTTTTGTCTTTTATTGTTTAATTATTTTTTAAAAAATTATCTACATAACATTATTTTAAAAATTAAGTATTTTTTATTCATCAAATTCATTCTAATTTTTTGATATGTATACCAATATATTGAAAATAACATTTTAAAAAATCCATTTATATATACACACACATATATTTTATAATTCAAAATATAAAAATTTAATCAATAGTAATGATTGCTAATGGTCCGTGTTGTGTGATGTATTGTAAACAACAAAATTATTTAAAACAACTTCCAAAAATAAAACCAGTGAAACACAACTCTAGGAAAATCATATAAAAACACAAAAAAATTTATTTGCACGACCTCATTTGCATGAACATTTTTGTTTTGCATCATGTAACACGCAAAGCGCTATTATAATCTAATGAACTCCGATCCTAATGCCACATGTGTCATTATTTCATTATGTATGTATCACCATTTGGCCCTTTTAAATATGCATGTTCACATGCATAACTTTCACACTTTTAACCTGTAGTGTGTGCACACAATATAAAACATCACATAAGTAGCCTTGACAACTATCAAAATATGGGCCCCTTATATGTCACTACTAAATATCCCAACAATTCATTGGCCTATGGACAAGAAAAACCTTGGAAAGGTTTTTGCAAACTTGCACACATAGAAATAATTTTATAGCATTGTAAAAGTTTTTTAGAAATTTCTTAGTTTTCGTGGAGGATGTGAACACATAATATTTCCTTTATCAACATTCTAATTTCGGTGGGTGCTTTACAAAAAAATGTAAAACTCCTTCTATAAATTTTGCATCTATTTTTATGCCACATAAGGTTTGCAATGACAACACTTTCAAAATTCGGTTTGTGTTTGACTTTGGCCTTGCACACCTTTATTTCATTAATGTCTTCACCTTTAAACTTTTACCCTACACCAAGAGATTTCAGACAAGTTCAATGTTGGTGTTTTCAAAGTATTATAACAAAAAAATCAAAGAATCCAAAGAATCTAAAAAAACAAATGGAAAAGAAAACCCATGAATGCGTTGTTGTGAAAGGTCCCAACAAATTCTCAATAAGGTTTTGTGTTGCCTTGTAGCATTAATCCAACCCAATTCATTCTTATTGGATGGATGCATGAGTCATTAAACATGGAATGTATGTTGGGGGGGTAATACCATCTATTAGTGAAAAAATTGTGCTACCCTTGTAGTTACCCTACTTGGGTGACAAATACTACATTAACCTAGAGGTAGGTGATTGTTCAAAATGCAAAAATTCATCTAATAGCTTCTATGCATTCCCATATTTTAACTTTTGCCATGCAAAGTAAAAATAAATTTATTTGTTTCAATTATGGTGAAAAACTATTTTTTTTTCATCTTTTTGCATTTTATTTTTTTTGTTTTACACTAATTACTTTGAGCAAGATTTGTACCCTAGGAAAACATGTTTAGATTATTTTACCATTTCATTTTATTGTTCTTGCCTACCAAGGCAAGGATATTGTGTTACATTCATTATAAAGTATAATAACTTAGGGGATTTTGGCCCCTAGGTAATAATAAGTTTATTTTTATCTTACGATTTTTGAAAGATGATATTTTGGCTTGCGTTGAAACTTGAAATTAGTTATACAATTATAATATTTGGGTCCAAGTGTGATTGGGGTACCACATTTGAATCCCAAGGACTCATCGCAAAGACTCCCAAATTTACCTTTTTTTTTCACTTTTCCAATGACATGTTTTACATTCCACCCTTTTTTTTCATGTCAAATGAAATAATTTTGTTCCAAATTTTATATAGGTTTTTAAAGTATCTATTGTTTTCACTTATGAAAGTGAAAATAATTAAAATTTATCTAATGTGGGCCATGTTCTATTAATGGCCCAAAAATTTCAAAAACTCTACTTTTTGAAACTTTTTACATTACCATAGGGCATTTGTTTCTTGTCACATTTATACATTTTATATATATTTAGCATATAAGGTGTTTGTGATAAAAATCTTGGGTTAAAGAAAGTTGTTTAAACATTTTTTATGAGTCTTTGAACCTTTTTTTTTCCTCATAAAACAAAGTCTTGGACTTTTTTCAAGGACTTAATAAGAATACTTAAACTTATTCAAATTTGACATTCTATGTGTAAAATAGTACATCTTGAATGTATATATTTATGAATAAAATCAAATTTTCTATATGAATTTGTTATTAAATTTCAACAACATGTTTAAATGAGGGACTTTAGTGAATATAAAATGAGACAATCCTTTTGGGTACCTCAACCATGACCCATTTGGAAAGATTTTGGTTTCTTTTTGAGATTTTTTTTTGAAGATTATGTTTTTGGATGGTGAAATATTTTGAGTTTCCATAATTTTTCTTTTGCCTTAAGATACGTTTTAATGCAAATGGCAAAGGCCATAGTGTGACACACCCCTTGTTTTATTTTGGTTGCCAAGTGACACAAAAGAATGTTATATGTAAGTCATGTTTGCAATGCTAATTGCACAACTGATTGTAAAAAATTTCCCAAGTGGAACTTCAATTGCATGGCCTCCCAAAGCCTACTATCACTCAGGTTTGCTTGTGACATGTGGTGCAAGAGATGATGCAGTCATAGACTTGAGAGCAGCAGGATGGGACGATACAGCAAGAGCAATAGTCATAGCTTTTGTAGTGTTCATCATTTTGGGAAAACATGATTCTAATTATGATCTGCTGAGCTTATTGGAGCATGTAAGTGTGCGATTTTCAAGGTTTAATTGTGTAGATTTTTCAAGTTTGCAATTTTATGACTTTATTATGCTCTGTTGATATCCATCCACCTGGGCTTGGCCGGCCTGTGTCAGCAACTGCTTTGTTTTGCACTTCTTTTGTTGTGGATTCTAGATCAATGAACCAAGGCAAGATAAAAGAAAGAGAGCACACATGAGGAAACCACATATGAAAAAAGAAGATGGGTGCTAATGGGTTGCCTTTTTCCTACTGAAAAATGCCTTGAAACACATGCGAAAGACACATTATCAGTGACTTCCAGTTACCCAATTGATTGTCAGCACAGGAGAGAGCCTGCTGCACACTACAACTTTACAAGGGAATTTGTTTCTCTCTCACTTAATTTACATATATATAAATATGCAGATAATCAGAATGTCAGTATCCTCTGTACAGACGCGACAAAATTTAGAGAAATTAGAGAGTTCTTGAAGAATTCTAGCACATGTGGGCTTTACTAGCTGCTAAACAAATTCTAGGAATCTACAAAGGTGGAACATGGAGGAGGAAAGCAGCTTTTTAGATTACATGGTTGTCTGCAAATTATGTGTTGATCAACTGTCTCGTTGTCTCTTGTCAGAATTCCACACATTATATCACAAGTATGGCATCACTTTAGTTGATCACATTGGTTAGTCATTCTTGCAGGAATTCCTGATCAGGGTCAACTCACTCTAGTCGGGTTGGATCTTGTGCTGATTGCAATTGCCAGTGAAATGCTGCTTCTAAGCTCCAGAGTTACTGCTCTGCATCAAAAGTGGGCGGCTTGAAAGTGGAGGACTCAGAACTGGGATTCAATTAATGTGGACTGGGTCTTGTTTGCTACATAGTGCAGCTGTGACAAACAGGATCACTGCTTGGTGGACTTGTGACAATTTGGGTTTTTTCAGCCAAAAGTTTCCAGGAGAGTATCATAGTGTGGATTTCTCCATGTCGAAGGTTTCTGCAATATGGATGCTACCGTTTCTCTCCTTTGACTTGCAGCCTGAAGAGCCTCATAATGATCTTGTTCCTGCACAAGGCACAAGACTTTAGGAAAGCTGAATCATCTTGCATGTGCATCTTTCCGGTACTGATGTCTCTACAATACTAGCACCTTCCCTCAAAAGTAGTTTTCTTGTGTGATTACTGCCATGAACCAGGATTTGATTGTGAGGCAACAAATAACAATTGTTTTGAGAATGGTAGTTTGTTCGCAGGCTTACGTGATCATTAGCTGCAAACAGTTTTGATTGCATGTATATGTGCTGCTCATCATCACCATGGGCTTGTGTCCTGCAGTGGGCATAGGCAGCAAGGTCATTGGCCTGTTGATCACAGCAGCTTCTGGAACCTGGTGCTGGAGCAGCAGCTGCAGTTGGTGACTGATTTTGCTGCATAACGCTGCCTAGTGTGTAGCCCACTGTGGTGGTTCTCCATCGCCCAGAAGTAGTAGTAGTAGTAGTTGTTGTTGTTGTTGTTGTGCTCCCATCATTGAACTTGCTGCAGCAACCACCTTCCACGAGAACTGGCTCCGGCTTAGGATGATTCCGCACAAGACTGCTGCAAGTGTTGATAGTTGAGGGCAGTTTGATCCCAGCTGCAGCAGTTTCTGGACAGTGGCAATTGCACTCACCCTTATTACCAAGCTCATGGTCATGTGATCGATCAGCACCAGTACCCATGTTGAGAATTTTACGATCTGAAGTTTGATCGGGGTTAACACTGCTATGAATGTTGGCTGAGTCTGCAACTGCCATAGGCAGCACACGGAAGATGTGTACACGAAACACAGGCATTTTCAGTGAGTTCGATACAAGCTCAAAGACACAAGCATCTCCCTCTTCCAAGACATGGTCAAGGGCAAAGCGTGCCCATCCCTTGGGACTCAACAGGAGGCAGTAGTTCTGTTGCTGCCCACTCTGCTCAATCACTTGCCTGGTTAATACTTCCCATGATTTGTTGTCACGGTCCAGCAGTGCTACCCAGCTCCTCCTGCTGCTGCTTGAGGGAAGTTGCAGCTTGGTCTCCCTTATAAACTGGGCTGGCATCTCCTGCATACAACGACACCATCAATTTCCCAAACACCCATTTAAAATGTCAGGAGCTCAACTGTAACTTCTTCTTCTTCTATCGTTTCTGGTTTTTTCTTCAGGATTTTGAATCTTCACATTCTATCTCCAACTTTGTAGTCCTTTTCTCCAATCTTTCATCATGACAGACAGAGTAGTGTGCAGAGAGCTTGAGTGAGTGAGGATACCCACCAAATGAAAGTCATGGTAGACTTCTGAGCTTCGCAAGACAAGCATCAAACTAATATTGGGGAGGTCTTTGGCGCATGCTCGGGCAGCAACTATGGCCTTGATTCTCTCCTCCTCAGTGACATCCCTTGGCCGTTTTGACATGTACTTCACCTCATGGGCATGGATCAGCTGCCTATCACCTAATCTCTTGGGATTAATCTTCTTGTCAACAACAGAATGTTGTTGTTGATCTCTGGCATCAGCAACAGCTCTTCTCGCCCATGGTACACCCGATTCCTCCTCCTCCACCTCCTCTTCTTCGTCACTACTTCTGTCAAGATTCTCAACAAATTTGCGCCTGGGCATTGTCATCTTCCTGGGCATCATCATCATCCGCATCTGATCTTGAAAGGTCGCTGCTGCTGACAATTTGCGGTCCTTCATCATCATGTCAAACTGCTGTTTTTGTGATGTTGCTGCACTCTTCTTGTCTGAGAGCTTGGCAACAGCACCCAGAGCAAGACAAGTCAACCCCTGCTGCTTCTTCTTCTTCCGTCTGCCATCAGCATGGAAGAATTTGACCACAAAGCGGTTTGTGTGCACGAGGGTGAAAAGAACCTTGTCTCCAATCTCAACAGCATTTCCTTGTGCAAAATCCCTCCAGCCCTTCCCTATACGAGCACTCAAGATTTCAGAGTCGTGCCCTCGACTTGGAGAACTCCTGTTTACCAGCACGATAACTTTCCACCAGAACCCAATCTCATACCCTTCCAACAACAATTTCTGATTCTGTTTCAGCTCCCAATTTCTCCTTGCACAATACTCCACAAAATACTTGGGTATGTACTGCATGTAGGCAGGCAGGTACCACAACAACAAGAAACAATAAAAAAAACCACTTTCCCATCATATAATCAAACTCCAAGCTCTGAATGCATGCTCGCTCCATTCAGGTTCTTCACACATTTTCATACAAAACAAAAAATTATCTCAAGAAAATTTTAACAGTTTCTACACCAGAAGAAGAATCATATAAGAGAAGTGCAAATTTGTGTGTATGTGTGTGCACGTTTTTCTGGTTTTCTTTCTTTTGTTTTTTTCCTTGGGTTCATGTCACAGTGTGCGTTGCATGCTTGTTTTGGGTGTGGGATCAAAAGACACTTTTAGAAGCCGAAATGGAGAAAGCTTGTTGTTTTGGGTGTGAGATCAAAAGAGGAAAGTTAGCTTGTTTTGGGCGTGGGATCAAAGACTGTAAACAAGCTGGTATGGAGAAAGCTAGCTTCTTTTGGGTGTGAGATCAAAAGATTTGCAAGCTGATATGGAGAAAGCGAGCTTTTTTGTTTTGGGTGTACAGGGATCAAAGAATTTGCAAGCTGATAGGAAGATTTAAGTTTGTTGTTTTGGTTGTGAGATGAAAAGGACTTACAAGCTGGTATGGAGAGCCTACGGCACACTTGCCAAGCTGAGTGACAAAGAACACCACCTCATCGTCGCTTGCCTGCTTCACAGCTGCCTCCAGCGGCGTAAATTTCTCGTCATCGCTGCAGGATCTCACACCCATACTTGTCTGTGTGTCTCTCTCTCTCTCTGATTCCACTCTCCTTCAAAGAGGAATTTTGAAAAGAAAACAATTTCTTGCAAGAACAAGAACAAGCTCAAAACTAACGAAATGTGGCAGATGAGTGGTATACTCCGAAGATGAGCTTGATTGATTGTGACAAAAAACAATTCCTCAACTTTCTCATCAAAATTGATAACTTGGGTACTATCCGACAACAACACTGAAAATCCATGTTCTACAAATCAACCCGCCCAAGACCACATACTACATCACTTGCTACTGATACAAAATTCAAACATTCCACAAGCAACAAAAACATGGTAATGGGTCCTCCTCCTCCTCCTCCACAGTAGACAGACATTCTTTCTCTTGATTTTAAAGAAAAACACAAAAATTGATCCAAAATTGATCAAGTAACACAACACAAAAGTTGAGATGCTGCTTCCCAAAAACAAAACACAAAACAGATTATTACATAGCCAAGTTTCAGCACAAAAAATTTCATCTCACTCTCACTCTCTCACTCTTCTTCCTCTTCCTCCTCTCATGATGATAATGCTCAATGACTCGTTAAAAACCCCTCCATTGCATCATTTGCTTATGGTAGGTGATTTTTTTTGGTTCTCCTCTCTCTTTCCTTCAATGCAAATGCAAAATGGCAAACTTTGTTCTCTCCATAAATGCAATGGCACATTACTACTTACTAAGTAATAATGACTTGGGGCCCTTTTCAAGACACAATTAAGTTGTAATGACTTTGGGAGAGTGGGGTGATTTTCCATGGAAGCATGAGGAAATGGTGAAGGAAGGAAGGAAGGAAGGAAGGAAGGAGGGGGTGGGTGGGTGGGCAACAAAAACGAGTGTGATTTTCATTTGTGATTCATTCATTGATTATAGAAGACTTTTGATCCTCACTTCTTCATAAATTTGTGCATGTGTTGTTGCTTTTCCCAAGGGATTTGAGATTCATCATGACCCCATGATCCTCCTTCTCCTCCTCCTCCTCCTCCTCCTCTAACCCATGAGCAAAAGAACTAGGCTACCCAAATTGTGTCATATAATTATATACCATGTGTGCATGTAAATTAACTTGTATGATTGGGGGAGTGGGCAATGGGGAAGTTACTTACTTACAAAATTCAATTGAGATAATAATAAGATGGGTTTAAGATTTTGAGACCTTTTTTTTTTTTTTTTTTTTTTTTTTTTTTTTTTTTTTTTTTTTTTTTTTTTTTTTTTTTTTTTTTTACCCTCTTTTTTATTTGTTATTGTGAAATTCCTTTTTTTTTTTGGGGGGGGGGTTGCCATGTTTTCTAATTTTTCTCTTATTGATTTTAAATTTACATAAAAAAAATTTGTTCCATAATGTTTAATCCCATAGCTTTTTACTTACTAACTACCCACCAGCTCAAATTTTTAAAACAAAAAAAAAAAAAAAAAAGCAATGGCTGCTGCTCACCCAAGTCCCATATAAGGTTTTATTTTACTAAGGCTTTTTTTTTTTAAATTCTAATTTTATTTTATTTTTGGGTCCTTTAAAAATTGTATGTACTAATTAATTATGCATGGGTCACTACCACAGATGGTGGACACGTAGGAGATTCTCATGAAATTGTTTGTGATTTCACACGGACTTTTTTCTAGGTTTCTGTGTTTTTTGTTTCAAGCATGTAGAGAAGTGTGGTTTTTTGGCCACACTTGGGAGTTGGAGCTTTTAATGTCCCAAAGGCTTAATATATTGGCTCTTATTATTATTAGGGTTCAATTGAAAAAGCTGTAACTCTCTATTCACACTAGAGCTTCCAAAGTGCACATTTCTGTCTAAGTTCTAAAGCTTCAAACCCACCAACATGTTCAAGTTTCATGCAGATCCATTCTGTTCTAGAAATTTGAAAGAAGCAAAAGAGCAAAGGACAAAAACAACACAAGGGATGTGTTACATTAAAAGTATTATCATAAGGCAAAAGAATTAGAATTATGGAAACTCAAATATTTATTTCACCATGCAAAAATTATTATCTTCAAAAAATCCTCTAAAAGAAACCAAAAATCCTTCAAGATATTATTATAACTCTATAATAACTAATCTCAAATTTCAACACAAGTTAAAATATCATCTTTCCAAAAGCCTCATCAAAATTGACCTTTTACCTATAGTCCAAACTCGCTTAAGCAACTATACTCTATAATGAATCTAAACACTATATCCTTGCCTTGGTAGGCAAGGTCAACAAACAAATAGCACAAGTAACAAATGTGCAAGAACTTTGTCTCTTAATATGAGGAACATCTTGAGTAAAAGCTATGAGTAAAATGCAAAGAATGATGCATAAAAACTCCAAATTCTTGTTAAAAGTTCTTTGCAATTTTGCATGTAACATGTAAGTACTACCCTATTATTTTATCTTGGCGTCTATGACACTAATTCTATTATTTTCATAAATGTAAAAAAAAATCAGATTCTTTTCTTCAAATGATAAATATATTTGAAGAAAAAGATTTATTTTCTCAGGAATATTCTTTTTTTAATCAAAATGGAAACTTGAAAATTAATTAATTAATTAATTAATCGGTTGATGAACATATTTCGGAGCTGCCAAGGTATTGTGGTAGTTCATTAAGGCAACTCTCTAAAACAATTCAAGGCATCAATCTAAACAATCTTTGGTTGCATTTTTTTTTTTTTTGTTTTTTGCACCTAGGGACAAGCCTATGATGCTATTACAATATTTAAGTGCAATTTTACTCAAGTTAATTCCTCAAAAAAATTGAAAATTCCCATTTTAATAATTTAATTACTCATATAGGTTTTTTTCATCCTTAAGTACAAACCTATTCTATAGACCCAATATACATATGTGTATGTTTTATGGACTAATCCTCTAACCTTTGTCTGTGTACATAGATGGTTTAAAACAATTACAACAAAACTAGTGTTTTTTTTTAATGGCAAGATTTCACTAAAAAATGAAATTCAAAATTCAAATTTTGGAAAATAAGTGATTTTGGAGGCTTTTAAGTCTTCAAAAGTGAGAAAGAAAATTTTTAAAAAATAAAATTGCTCTACTATTCGTATACTTGGTTTTCATTGTGTAGCCACAAATGTAGAAGGATGATTAAATATTTTTGCTTCATATTTGGTTTATAGCCAGATTGGGCTAAATCTTCCTAGGGGGTGGTCACAACTTTTTCTAAGAAGTTCTATGGATGATCGCCACTTTGGCTACATTAAAAAAATAAAAAATATATAAAAACACACTGATACACACCATGCCAAACTTTATTTTTCAAATACAAAAAACAAGAAACAAAAGGAGGGTAATTTATAGCCAAGTTAAATGGATGCCCTAAGGTACGTAATCTAATGGGTGGATTTGTGTTTAACTACAAAGCTTTCCTAAATTAAATACACTTATACTCTCTTATTATACTTATTATACTCTCTTATAATTTACCCTATGAAACATGGGTTCTTCATCAATATATGAACAATAGTGCACACCCTATCAATAATTTCACATAGTGTGTGTGCCCAATTAATTTGTAGTCATAAATGACTTCTCCCTAGGACATTGAAGCATCAAAAGTAATTTAATCACATAATATGAAGTTTAATGATGAAGAACTTGAAATTTCTAGTTTGTTCAATACCCTTGCATGTGCCTCCTTGTGTGTGCCAACCTTTCTAGGGTTTGTCTTTCTAAGCCTTGCCACCTTGGGATCACTTGAAACCCTACCCACAAGGAAAAGGTTGGCTTTCATCACTAACTACTTGTTCTACATTATGTGGTACATCCCATTGCACAATGGAAAACACATGTATGTATGATTTAGCCCATCCTCAAATGGGTTATGAGAAATGATTGGGGGGGGGGGGGGGGGGGGGCTATGTGCCATTCACTTGTAAAATGGCAAAAACCAAATATGTCACAACCAAATCTTTTAGCCTATTTGATTTGTCCCAAAGATAATGATATAACAACTCACTATGTTCACAACTAGCTAGCTTGCCCTATGTAGTGTAAAGGAGTTGAAATTCATCTTGGACAAAAATCCATGACATAAGTAGTTGTGCTATTGTGAACCTTTGGTGATGCATGGCCATTGTAGGCAATTGTTGAGGACATGATTTGGGATGTGAACATATGATGACGACACATGGTCGTTTGTGGGCACTTGTTGGGAACATGATTCCAAATGCATTGAAACATGCCTTGAAAACATAAGTAGAGACAATATTGCCCTACAAAGTCTCTAAATTTTCATCCATGATTTGCTATCCTAAAATCAATCCCCCATTTTTTCTCTTTTTTGTTCTCGTTTTTCCTTTTTGTAGAGTAAGGGGATTGTAACATATGACTTTTTGGAAAAGGAAATACACAAGTCAAGAAATATTACAATTCTTAATCCATGAAGGTTCCAATTGGTTCAAGAAGACCTTGCACCAATTGCTGTTCATTTTCTTCATATTGTGGAATCCTACTCTATTTGTAAATTTTTAGACAATTGTCACTAGGAGTTGAACAAGTTTTTTAATAATTAGGGCTATGGTCAGTGGTTTTTTTCTAACAAATTTTATTGTCTTTTTGACAAAAAATGGGAAATTTTTGTAGAAATGTGTTTTTCTAGTGTAAATCTGACTAATTTTTCTATTTTTTGGATGCATCATCCAAATTTTTCAATATCATGCAATTGGAAAACAAAGTGCACAACTAAAGTGCTAAACCCTAAATAGGTATACACATTCAACTATTAGTTCACTCAACATAATTAAAAAAGGAAATTCAAACCAAAATCCAACAATGTCATTAGCCTCGCAAAAAAATCTTCAATCCTACACACAACCTTATTATGTTAAACATTGAAAATAATGATACCTTTCTAACATTTGCATTGGTCCTCTAAAATTCTCACAAATTTACCAAACTCTATTACACACTTAACTCATAGTTCATTTTGAGATAACTAAGGGACAAAAAATTGAGACCACAAAACCCAATAATTTAATTGGTCATAACATTTTTTCTGAACACCTACACACAAGCCTATTAAAATACCTTATTTGGTATATTAATACATTAATATTATAACCCTTCTTTGTATAGAAACAAGGATTAAAAACTTTTTAGTTAAGGCATGAATGCAAAGATTCATATGCATTTTCCCCATACCAGGAGACAAGAGTAAAGCCAAACACTTACAAAAAAAGTATCCCCCTGGTTGGGAATTAATTATTGTAGTACCTTGGTGGCTTTAACACACATTATGTTATTTTAAAAAGTGATGAAATTTTCAATATATATTTTTTTCAAATAATATTTTGTGAAAGGAAATGAAGAATATTATATTGAAATATTTAGTGAATATTTTGATTTTTGAAATGGAATCTTCAAATTTAATTAATTATTCAACAAACATGTACTAAAGCCACCCTTGTACTACAATATTTGCCTTGAAACAATGTGTGTGTATGTGTGTGTCCCTTAATTCTATTTTAGCTTCCTTCATGTACTCCTTTGACAAATACAATGAGAAGAATTTCATTTTAAAATTGATGCAACTTGATTTTCAATCCGAACTTGTAACCCATTTAATAAAGTTATTCTTAAAATAATTGATATTTTTGCCTTTTTTTAATCTCACTGTATTCATTCATCCTTCCTTTTAAATTATGCTTAAATTCCATCAAAATGAACATCACTCTTTAAAAGTAAAGATGAGTTGTAACCTAGAATTGTGTTTTACTTCATTTAAGGTTTATGGTGTGAAAGGAGACATACCTATCATTGTCTAAACATTGAAATCATCTTTTATTCTATTTTTTTATTATTTATAGGAGTGCTATGTGATTTGTGGGTGCTTCTACAAATATGGCTTTGGTTTATGAAGGAGCGATGATTTTGGGATTATTCTGTTGTTGTTTTGTTTTTCTTGTGTGTGGATGTAGATGGTGCCAACAATGGAACAAAGCAAAAGAACAATGGAAATAAGAAATATTTTTTTATGGAAGTTAAACACCATTTAATTAATTTATTTGTTTTGTGTATTACAAGAAACTGATGTTATCTTTATTCTTGTTTTGGTGTTATAGTCTTAGTGATGGGAAAAATGCTTAAATGTATATTCTAATAAGTCTATGTATCAATCTTCAAGGTTTTTGTTGTACAAGAAAGTTGGTAAACATTAAACTAGATGCAATAGAATTTTTGAAACATTGATGGAATTAATGAAAGCCTATAAGTAATCAATGCAACTAATTTACTCATGGCATTATGTTGTTTAGGTTTAGTATACATGAGTTTTTGTGGTGAATTGTGCATATATGTGGAGGTTGAAATACTTATCAATGTGGGAGTTTCAAACACTAACTTCGTTTTCTAGGAAGTAATGTTGTTGTAAGATGTTCGATTTATGATATTCTTAGAAGTGCGAGGTGTTTTGCTTGTTTGTACCATCTTTAGTTTATGTTTATAGAAAAATCAATTTTGTTTATTGTTGTGATTTTGTTTGGGGTACAATAAGACGTTTTATGATGGGTGTGGGGATTGTTAGTTACTTGCCACATCAAAAAATCATGATAGCCCAATGAAAGGAGATCTAGAGTGATCCAATCCATCTTATGCCAATAGTTTTAAAGTTGTGTAGTTTTAGTTAGATATGAACATAATGCAAAAATATTTATTGATGTGTGGCATTGCTATAATTGCATGATTATTCTAAGTTTTTATCCATGAGTCTAAAACTATTGATGATGAGAATGGTTATACAATGGTATGCCTTCCTTTTTGGTGTCAAAACGTGTTTTATATTGTGTGATTTTGTTAAAATTAAAAGCTGATAGGTTAGGGTAATGTGTGATTGAGTTATAACATGAAAGATTCTAGTGAGGAAGAGACATTTATCAGAGAAGTTCCTCATGTGTTGCACGAACAACAATTGATGCAATTGTTTGACATGGATGTTGGAGTGGCTACTCTGGAACTAAAATCCATTATTCTTCAAATTACAAGTTTTGGAGTTATCAACATTCTTGGACTAAACCCATCAAAAGCCAAAATGGGGGACATAGCAATAAAAGCATCCCGTAATGGCTTTGAAACTCGGGCCCAAATGTGGATGAAGATACATAATGGCAATAAAAGTTGAAGAAGTATTGTTCAATTTCAAGGAAAAACTTACTTCTCCCATTCCTATTCCAACCATAGTTCCCATATTTGAAAGTAGGGAATCAATTCCTCATAATGGATACATCTAAATTCCTAATGCAACAAGATTGGAAAGCCATAAAATACGTTTTTTTGTTCATAAGATGAAAGAATTCTTTGCATCTAGGGACAACCTTATCAGGGCAGAACACATTGGGTATTTATCTAAGGTGATGAATTGGAAAGTTGGACATTATCAATGTGGAGAAATCTAATGGAACTTCGAAGTCTTTGAAATTGCTAAATTTGCTAACACTCGTAAACTTTGGTGCAACATCAATTGGAGAAGAAAGTTAATATTTGTTATTTTGGAGATTGAATCTTGAGTATTATTAACATGATGTTACAATGTGAGAAACATTATGTGAACAAGGTATGAGATTTCAATTTATATATATATATATTTTGACACCTCTTGTTTTGATTTGTTGAGAAGAAAAAACCCCCACTTTATGCTAGAAACATTTGGATACCTATTCTAATAGAAAAAGATAGATATGTTAGATTCTTTGTACTTGACATGGAAAAGTTGTCCAAGAAAAAGGGATAAAGTTGTTAGAGTAAAACATGTTGGAATTACATCCAAGTTGTTAAGTTGGTTGTAAGAACATAAACCTATGGGAAAAAACATCTAGATCAATGAAAGCAAAAATCATGTTGATTTTTATGTTAGATAGATAACAGGGAAATGCATTATTATTAAGATAACGATTGAGAATGACAAGCCTTAAAGGCATGGATGAGTTTTTTTGGGGCAAGGAATTTGAGGATGTCCATGATTGGGTCAAAAGGCTAGAAATGGCAATAGAAGTAAGAAGGAATGATGAATAAAAGTTGTTCAAGATTACCAACTTGGATTTGAGAGGCAAATCAAAAGAATGTTTCAAAAAGGTGGCAATTATCGCTGTTATTGATTGGCAAACCATGTTGCTGAAGTATGGGACTATGGATAAAAAGGATATCAAAGCCAAGTTGGATGTGATTAAGCAAGAACCCAAACAACAAGTTCAAGGGTATCATCACATAATGGAAAAGTTGTTTACAAAAGGCAAGCTTGAGGATGCAAAACATAGGAAAAGGTTTTTTTTAAGCTCTATTTTAAGATTAGAAAAATCTATGTGATGCGAGATTATGTAAATATGGAGTTATGGGTGTATGCACTTTAAGGTGGCTCATTTTGGGCAAATGCTCCACTCCCTAAAAGTCCATTTGATACTGTTAAAATGGTAGTCTATTTTGATATCATTAATTTAATGGGGAATTACATGGTGGTTAATGAACTAAAAAGTTCATATAAAGAATAACCATTTTAAACAATTCTTTAATGTACATGTTAAGAAAATAAAAATTGAAATCCACCCAAAAATAATTATGATATGGACTTATGAAAATATGGTTCATTTCAAGCCATTCAAAAAGTGCATAACTTTTGTTGGTTAATTTTTTTCTAGTAATTTTTATGCACATATGTTCTTTTTGTTTTAACATTTCATATATTGAGTCCCTATAATATATCCAAAATAAAATTCATATACAAAATGCATGAATATAAAAGCACAAACAATAAACTAATCCATATTTTTCAACTTGAAAAGTTCATTACTATATATTTGGTGTATACATGTTGCAATTTTTTTTATAGATGTCGTTTTTTTCAAGTTGACAATTCTAAATCTAGCCACAAATTTAGAAAATTATTGTTTTTCTGTCATGTTTATAGCATGTAAATGCATGCCACTTTGCAAAAAACTAGATTGTGATGTAAAAAATGAGCCACCCTACCTTGCAACCACCTTTATGCTTGCTGCAAATTTAGAAGTGGAATGGGTATTAGCTAAATTGGGTGAAACTGCATTTTAATTCATGAAAAAAGAACATGAAGATGGAGTTGTGGTTGATGTAATGGTGGAAAAAAAGTCATTGTTTTCAATGAATCACTCATAATTTTATTTAGAAAACAATTTCATCAAGTTATGGAATAGGTTTTCCAAGCATGAGTAGTCATTATGCCAAAATGTGGTTTCTATGACTACGACATGCTAGGACGATTGCCTAAATAATCATGTAGTTGTAAGTGAACTTGAATTGTAGTCATTTTGACGACTATAATCATAATTATGAATCAACAATTATAAATATGACTATGATTATAACTATACGTAATCGTGACTACAAATATGAATACACAACTAATGTAACCATATTAAAGTAATTACTAGACCTTGTTTTAGCACATTATATGTAAAAAACTAAAATACATATAAACATAGTCAAATTTGTATTGGAAGTTTAGCTTAACTTAATTTATTTTAATTTAGTTTAGTTTAAATAATTCCTAGTTCAATATATTTTAACTAATTTAATATGAATTCAACAAAACCTAGTTAAATCTAAATTTATTTATTTCAATTTAATCCAATTTTAATTTAACCCATTTAAGGCTAGTTCACCTTAAATAGCCTATACAATTTATCTTAAACTAGTGGGTGCCCGTGCCCTTCGGACATTATGAAGTCCCCCGTTATCAAACCAAGTTGAGTGTGTGAGTGAGTGAGAACTCACCTCCTGATTTGAGTGTGTGTGTGAGAGAGAGAGAGAGAACTCACCTCCCTTCCGCCCTTCCGTCCATCAAATGTCGGACAAATCTAGCCAATAGGATATCAGACGAACGGATAGACAGATGGACGGACACACACAAAAACCCTAAACCACAAAATTAATAACCTATTCGTGTTTTGTGGTTCATCCATTACACTAAGTGATACCCATTACGGACACACCCAAGAGGATACCCATTACACTAAGTGATATCCATTACGGACACACCCAAGAAGATACCCATTACACTGAGTGATACCGATACCCTGAGTGATTTTTCTTCTCACTGAGAGTTCTCACAATCCACCCAAGAGTTTACCCATGACACCGAGGGACCCTAGTTTCCTCACAAACAAACCGGACACTGAGTGATACCCATTACACTGAAGGATATCCCTAACACTGAGTTATACCCATTACCCTGAGTTCCAGCCAATAGGATACCCCTAACACTGAGTGATACCCATTACATTGAGTTATACCCATTACCCTGAGTTCCAGCCAATAGGATACCCCTGACACTGAGTTATACCCATTACCTTGAATTCCAACCAATAGGATACCCCTGACACTGAGTTATACCCATTACCATGAGTTCCACCAAATTTGTAATTATTCTAGCCAATAGGATACCGGACGGACAGACAGATGCACCTCTTAGAGCACCCCTGACACCGAGTTATACCCATTACCCTGAGTTCCACCAAGTTTGTAATTATTCTAACCAATAGGATACCAGACGAACGGACGAACACACCTCTTGGAGGATAAACGGACAGACGCACGCACACCACTGTTGTAATTATATATAAGATAACCTAATTTTTGATAAATAATCTTATATCTTAACTTAATGTAATATATTTTAACATATCTAAGTTAATTTAGTTTAGTTTGACTAGATTTAGATTAATTAACTCAATTTAGTTTAATTGGCCTTAGTTCCAAAAAAATACATTAAAAAACTTTATTTGTCAAAACAATTCAAATTAGCCAAATATTGACCATGTTTAACCTAAGTGCTTTCATGTAATTTGATTTCACCAAATTTAACCAAATTTAATTTCAATACAAAGTTTAACCTAAATTGTTTAATTTATCCAAGTTTAGCTTAATTTATTAAAATTTAGCCAAATACATAACCAAATTTAACTTCATTTGTTTTCAGGTTTAACCAAATTTAGCCAAAATCATTTAGTTTAGAAATTTTTATTTTCATTTAACCAAGCTTAACCAATTTTTAGCCCAAACTATAAGAAAATTTATCCATTGTAGCCAAAATAACCTAATTTAGCTTCATTTATATTACTTTTACCAAAATTAAACAAAATTAATGAACTTTAGATTTATTCTAGCTAAGATTAATCTAAATATCTTTTTTAAATTACAAAAATAACATAATTCAAGTAGCTTCATGCTATTTAAACAAAAGTTAACTATGGGTTTATGATTCATAATTTACAACATATTAAATTTTTATACATACTGACCTTTTAGAAAAATATGATTAATTATAATTTACAATTTTTTAGTTTTAATTTTATTACACAATATTTTGTGTATTATGTATATATTTAAAACATATTTCAGTAAATATTTATATATAGATAACATTGCATATGTATGTGTATGTATTTTATTAAATATGTAGATTTTAATAAATTCAAATTATAAAAATTTGAAATAATACAAAAACCAATACACTTATAATGTTATTGTTAAGTGGTTGGACAATAAAACTAATTGGTAATTTTTTTCTTCTAAATATCAATTCTATTAATTAACTTACAATATACTGAAAATAAATATAAAATAGGAATTGATATATGATTATTAAATTAAATGATAGAATGAAAATTAAATATTCGTATTTAAAGTATAAATATTGAATATATGTATATATATGTATACATATATTATATACATATGATACATAGTATATTTACATATAATATATTAATAATATCATATTATATTCATATTTCAGAATTACAAAATAAGTTTGAAATATTCAAATTTTTATATTCAAATTAATCATATATTTATTAAATTTTATCATGTATTGAAACATAATGGATATGTTAAAAAATTTAAAATTCAAAAGTGATTTTCTATGTACAATTTTTTTAATTTGAATTTTTAATTGGTTCACATATGTAGATTATGTTCCAAAGCTCATATGTTCATTTGAATAAGTATTGGAAAATAAATAAAATTTAAAACTTTGTCTTTTTATACATTGGAACATTAGAAACCTTTTAGGTGACAACATTGTGTCACATGTGATGTGGTAGGTTGATGGCAAAGGCCTTAAACAATTCAAGGAGGTTTAAAGATCAATACTTGTTCCCACCATGTTGACTGGTTTCACCATGTTGATTATAGTTAACTTTGACCATCAGTATGTTAATGACATATGTTGATTACATTGACCAATGGTATATATAATATAGTAATATGTTATATAGTTGTATATACGATTATATGATTCATGTACAAACCAAATAATTAAAAATGAATAATTTGTAAATAATTATACAAATATATATTTAAATATTTTATTTTATAATATACATAATTTTTATATACACAAACATAATATATATTATATAAATAATATTCTATAGTGATAGGTGTAGTCGCAATGGTGGTTATGACTATGACCATTTTAACGATCAATTGCATACAATGTTGGACATTAGAGTCATGTAATTACAGGCAATCACAAATGGCATTTACAACTAATTTTATAATTGTAAATGGCATGTTTTGGCATTATGAGTTATTCTACATGCTAGATATGCAATTCCATCAATCATGTTGTTATTATATGTTTGAAAACAAAGGACCTTAAACCTAGATGTGATAAATATGATATTTTTCATAGGAGAAAAATATATGGTGTCAAATGTGGGTATTGTACAGGAATGGACCATACAAAAGATAGATGCTAGAAAAAGGGGAAATATATCAAACCATAGTCTACAACAAATAATTACGTGGAATTTTTTATTGATGATGAGGCCACTAGATTGGAGCAACTGAATTGGTATTGTGGAACCAAACATGATTTTTTTTTCTAGTGCCAAAATATCAAAAAGAAGGTTAGTGATGGAGATCCAAGTGTTAGAAGTCAATGAAGTTAAGGACAAAACTATGGAAACATGACCAATGGATATCATGAAAGAAATATCATCATGATCCAAAATCCTAACACATTTCATCAAAGGCAATATTGTTTTATCTCCAATGGAAACATTATGTTTAATCCTAGAAAATTGGAATACTTGGAAAGTTTAGTTAAGTTAGCATGTAAGAAGTGAGATGAAAGTTTGAAATCAATTAATCTTATCAAGCCAGAAGAATCTCAAGCAATCCACAAGATCTACATCAGCAAAAGTCATTAGAATAAGACTTACATCTATTAGTGGAGGTCAACAACAATTTGGTGGAAGGATTAGTTAATACAAGAACATTCACATCTATTATGGCAATTATAGTGGTCCATGGACTTGGAATAATGCATTTGGTTATGGGACTAAAATCATACAAGACTACTTTTGGTGTGGTTATTCAAGTGTTGGGAAGGATAAATGAAACTTGTAAGGGTTGGAGCAATTTAGTGCCTCATGACATTCATGATTATAAACACCGCAATTTATGATTTATTGCTCGGTTTGGAATTTTTGATTAAGATAGGGCATGTTGTGAATGTGGAAAAAGAAAAAGAATCCAAGGCGAGGAGTTGGAAACAACATACAAATCTTACCATTGAACATGGTTAATATGTCACAAATTGTCAAGGACATAGTGCAACCTAAGTCTAATGTAAATGCAATGATGAAGGACCCCAACAAGTGGCCATTATAGATGATTTACAGTTCTTGCACGTTATTTCGGAAAGAAGTTAAATTAGCAAAGGAGATAGCCAAGATGCATTTGAAGATGAAGACCATGAACTTTAAATGGCTAAATAGGTTGAAGCATTTGATCTAATTGTGTGTGAAGATCACGAGATGATGGAAGAAATGCAAGACAATGGATTTGAAACATTTGTCATGTAACATGGGTCAAATCAAATTATCAACATGTTACTAGAACACTATAAGAAATTGCATCTGTTGAAACCATATTATTATGCAACTAGAATTCAAAAAACAACTTGTATGCAACTATTGTGCAATTATTCCTTGGGTATTATAACTACTATTCAACTATCTTTTGGAAATATGGGAAATTAATAAATAAATTGTCGCATCAAAAAAATAGTTAATTGTATTATAGTTGTAAGTGAGTTGAAAATGGGTCTTCTGTATGGTAATTTGTACACACCATACATCCATTTATAATCAACCATGTTTCATTTTTTGGGAGTTGCATTATAATTGCATATGACAATTATTTTAAAATTGTTATAAATGTGCCATTTAGACAATAACCATGTTACAACTAATGTATGATGTACATACATGTGATGCCACATGTTCATAATTCCACTACCCATTATGGATACATTTGCAACTAGTTTTTTACTATGATTCCTAATAATACAACTAATAAGGCCACTAGTGCGCCACTATTGAACTACTAATGTTTAATTATTTTGTAATTATTGTGCAACAACTTATAACTTAATAAGGATACAAATTCATATGTAATGATTTATAAATAATTATTGTTTCAATCATTTGACTATTAAATATTAATTTCACTTAGTAAATTTAATTATTATGAAAAGATTAATTTTAATAATTAATTGATTATTAATCTAAATAAATAATTGTAATTCAAATAACTAATTTTCAATTAACTACTTAACTAATTATGTTAATTATACTAAATAAAATGGACGTATGGGAACAATAATTATTCATTAAATAATAGTTAAATATTTATTTATTGGGTTTGGGATATTTAATAATGAACTAAAATAATTAATTAGAATAATAATTATATCATCAATCAATATTATATTGTTAATAATCTAAATTCAATAAAAAAAACTAATTATTTGGATACATATAATTAATGTAAATGTAAAACTAAAAGCAATGAGAATATTACATTAAAAACTTGATTCAATTGTACACATGGATATGTCTATTTATACATTGATGTTTTTTACCCAAATTCATATTTAATTTTTAATGTTTAGTAATGAACTATTTCTCAATAATTTATTAATTATTAATTTATATTAAATTGAATGAATTATTATGAACTAATATTTAAACTCAATAATAAAATATTAATATGCATTATAAATATGTTTGATTCAAATAATTAGTTAGTTAGTTAATTCAAATAACTAATTTTTTTAATTGAATAATACAATTTTAATTATATGAATTGAAATAATTAATCATATAATAATTAATTATTTGAAATGACTAATTAACTAATTAGATGAATTAAACAGATTACTTCAAATAATTAAATAATTAAATAGTTATATTATGTTTAATTTAAAAATTTAGTTTTCAAATAATTATTTAGATAAAATCATATATATTATTTTGATCATTAATTATCTAAACTAAATTAATTAATTTAAATCACTATTTTAGATAATTAAATATTAAATAATGAATTCACATATATAACTATGAAATAATTACTAGTTTAATTGTATGACTTACATAATGAAAATGTAACAAAACATGTGGAAAAATCTTTTTGTATTTGCAACTCAATTTGTAATTAAAAAATAACTAAATGATTTAACCCATATGTTTTGTCTTTGAATCCCATGTCACAAACTATAAAAAAAACGTGTTTTTTCTTATGTTCTCACTTTAAAATACACACGCCATTTTGGGATGAACTATTAAAAAGTTTAACCTTAAAAGGAAAACATAAATATACATACATATATAGGTAGGTCGGTACATAACCATAGGTAGGTATGTTGGTAGGTAGGAAATATAAGACTAAGTGAATATATATATATATTTCAAAATTCAATTAATATGCCATCTGGGAATTTTGAATTGTGTCATGTCTCAAATTTGAATGGATGGATGAAAATTAGTAACGTTAACATGACATAAATGGTTGTAGTTGTAGCGGAATTGCATAATAGTTGAAAATAAGTTGTTTCAATTGGGTTGCAATGAGTTGCATTATATATATAGTGAGTTGCAAGTGGTCATTACAAGTCAAAAATTGAATTGCAAGGCTAGTTGTAAAACACCCCTTTTTCTCATAGTGGAAGAACAAACTGATAACATTATCTTTGGAAAGCTTTTCAATTCTACTGATTTTGATGATTGGATGAAATGTGTTGCATAGGTTGAAGAGAAAAGGAATGAAATCTTCATTGGTAATCAATTTGGAGAATGTCAAGCAATATTTTAATTAGATATGATGGGATAGTGCAAAAAGAAATAGGAATTACATTTGCAAATAACAATTTTGATGAGAAGAAGGATAGATGGGAGGAAATTAAATCAGAGATCAAAAGTGATCCAATTTTGGATCAAGAAAGGGTTGATTAATTATGGTAGTTATTAGATTTTTGTTTTGATATTTTTGTTTAACGTAAGGGTGAGCTAGGATGTTGCAAATTTGAAAAACATATTGTGGATACACAAGGACTTTCACCTTGCCACACCACCTCAAATATGTTATCTTTTTGGGAAAAGGCATAAGTGAAGCATTAGGTTGATGTTTTGGTTGCATTGGGGGAGATGAAACTCAACACATTAAAATATGCTTGTAGAATGACACTTCCTGTGAAAGATGGGAGTCACCACTTTTGTGGGGACTATCGATTATTGAATCAACAAACTAGGAGATATGCATTTCCAATGCCCTCAATGGAGGATGTTCTAATGTAAATGGGGTGGTCCCAATGGTTTTTTGTTTTACATTTATAGTCTAAAATCTAGAAAATAAAGATGGCACCTAAGGATGTTAGAAAAACCACCTTGATTATGAAAGTTGGTTTTTTTTATTGGAATGTTATGCCTTTTGGCATGAAAAATGTAATTAATATTTTTTCAAGAATAATGATTAATGTTTTTGGACAATACAAGGACAAGTTATTGAAGGTTTTCATTGATGACCTTAACATTCACAACAGGACTTGGGAAGATCACCTTGAACATATTTGATTCATGTTAAAATTAAAGGGAGTAAATCTAAATTTTTGTCCCAAGAAATGTGGATTCACCAAAACTAACATTGGTTTTTTGCGTCATATTGTGAGTAGAGAAAGGACTCAACTTAATGAATGAAAACTTAAAACAATTGTTAAGTCTTTAGTGCTTGCTTTTATTATTTATGTTCAAACATTTTTGGGCCTCATAGATTACATGAATTCTGTGAAGGGTTATTCCCACATAACTATGTTGCTCCTTAAACTAACAAAAACGGATTCAATGTTTTTGTGGACTCCCCGTTGTCAGAATGCATTTGATGTGTTAAAAAATGCATTGATTATGGCACCCATTTTGATTCAGGTTGATTTGACCAAACCTTTCATTTTCGATGTAGATTGGTCAACTTGAAGAGTTGGAACCATTTTGTCACAACGGGAAGCAAGGAATGAAAGGGTAGTGGCATATGTGAACAAAGGGTTTTTTCCTATCCAAAAGAGGTTTCACCCAATGGAGGGTGAATGTTATATGTTGATTTGGGGTATCATGTTTTTTTGGCAATACTTTTACCATAATCATTTTACTCTATGCATTGACCACAAACCTTTGGAATGGATGGCTACTATGTTGGATGCATATGGAAGAAGAAGGTGGATCAACATGTTGTAGAACTTTAGTTTTTAGATTGTGCACTATGTAAGGTCCAAGCATACAAATGTTGATGCCTTAAGTAGGAACCCAATGCGATATGTTGATGAAGATGAAGACTTTTTTTTTAAAATACAAAATTGTGAGGGGATGCAATAGGTTCACAAGATGGAAAGAACTTGTTGGACATGCATAGGAGTTCAAAAATGGGATTAATATTTCAACATATGGATATTACGATGATGATTAAATAACTATTTATGGTTGAGACAAAAGAATTGGAGGTGATTGCTAGAAATGCAATTATGGATGACGGGTGTGTTGGGAGTTAGGTGAGGAAAGTTAAAGGTAAACAATATGATTAAACCTTGAAAAGACAACAAAAGGGTTTATGGGATAATTAGATGCATTTGCAACCAATTGATTAAACATGAGCAATGGTCAACGAAAATAAGGTGGATAGGAGTTGTTCAAATGAAAAGAAATATTGTGAATGGAATCATTCTAAACACATGTATATTTGGAATAATGGTCAAGCCATGAAGATTTTGAATGGAAGACAACTTCATGTGGATTGAAGTGTAAATGATAATGTTGTAATAAAAAAATATTATTTACTATCATTGGAATCATGATAGATTGATGTTTACAAAATTAATAGTTCTAAGACCCAAAAGATGTAAGCAAATTGTTTTGGATTCGCATTCTAAGACCAAACACTTTGGTGAAGGGCATATGCTTGCTAAAGTGAACGAACATTATTTTTGGCACAATAGAGTTAATGATGTGAAAAATGTAGTTTGTGATTGCAAATAATGTCAATTGGTGAAAATAATTAATAGTATCGGGTTAAATACAAAAAGATTTCAAAAACATACATGTATGGGATTAGTTATAAAGGGTGGCTATTGATATGTAACAAATATTTTACTAGAAACCAATAATGGGAACCAATATATATTATTTGTTGTTATTGATCACTATTCCAAATGGGTCAAAGCAAAAGTAGTTGTAGATCATGAGGTTAAGACTATTTTTTTGGAAGAAAAAACCATTTTCTGATTTGGAATATTGAATCATGTCTTGATTAAGAAGGTGAGTGGGCAGTAGAGTTTGACCAATTTTGCAAAAAACTAGGATTATGCATCGATACACTATTTCGCAATGGTTTAAATACAATGATATGGTTGAAATGTTGGTTAAACCTTAAAACATGGCTTGATTGTTTTGTTTATTAGCACTAAACACGTTCTAAATTGGGATGAACGTTTTATTTTATTCATACATCGTTGTGGTATCCAAACTAACAGCGAGTTCTCACCGTGCATGATTTTGACCAACCTTACTCCAAGGTTACAAATATACAATTTCTTAAATCCTTTGATTAAAACTTATGATGAAGATGATGATTTTGCAATATTAGTTGAGTAAATGATTAAGAAGATGCAGCTGATTACAAGAATGCATGGACATGTGATTAACAATGTGAATTAAATGCAAGTAAACTATAAAAAAATAATGTTTTGAGTAAAGGAAAATATATGTTTTCTAGATTGACTAAAACAATAATTTACATTAAGATGAAGAAGCCGAGAAATAAAAAATCATTGACTTCTAGTTGAGAAGGACTTTTTCTGTTCATGAAATATTTGGATGGGAATAAATTTCTTGAACAAGATGAAAGTGGTTGAATTTGTGTCATCAATGGAAATGATGAGCAACCTTAGGATAGACTTAAAAGGGATTTCCAACCTTTCCATTTTGCACCTTGAGATGGTGAAGATTGAAATACTTAATCAAAATTGTTGGAGAATGGATTTTAAATATGTAACCATAATTATGTCCTATTTCATTATAGAGTTTATGGTCTAAAAGGAAACATATGTGTTGTCTAAGTCCCAAAAACCTCTTGTTACTTTATCTTTTATCATTCACAAAAATGCTTTGTAATATGTGGACGGTTTTACACTGTTAGCCTTTGTTTATGAAGGAGAGATAATTTTGGGATTAGTTTAATGTTTTTTTTTTTTAATGTGTGGAAGTAGGAGAACAGTGAAAATAATAAAGGACTATTTGTGGAAGCTAATCACCAATTATATATTTTTTTGCTTTGTGTTTTGTAGGAAATTCATGTTATATTGTTTATTGTTTTTGTGTTCTAGTTTCATTGATGGGAAGAATGTTTGGATGTGAATTCCAATAGGTCTATGTTGTTGGGCCTTAATTAACCCCAACTTAGTTTTGGTTAAGCCTAGGTAGTCCAACAAAGGAAGTTTTGGGGTTAACTTTAAGTCTAAGGGGGTAGGTTAAGGCATATGACCTTATTCTAGTAGGACTTGAAGGGTGGGTGACATGGTTAAAATAAGGGGGGAAGTTGGTTGGTCAGATTATGATAACGTTGGGTTACATTATCTTTGTCTAAAACTATTTAAACCTACTAGATGAGGAGGTACGGACAGGGGGGGATGCTTCTAGTAGCTTTTAAAAATCAGGGATAGTGCAAGACAATAGTAGTGGCGTCTCCATGGATCTAAGAGGAATAATTATTGACCTTTTTTCTTATTCTTGAATGATGAGTGGGAGGTTTGAAGGGGTGTAAAAAGAGAAGAATGATGATGATGGTTGTAAGGATGGAAATCGGATCTTGGCAAATCATAAGAGTGCAAGGTAGGTGTAGGGGTGAAAACATTATAACATCATGAAAAAATGAGCTTCTCAAGGGCAGTCAAATCACCTTGGAGAATGGACGCAGAATTATTAAGTAAGGGTGTTGGTAGCTATTGAAGTGGGAGAATTTGATGAATGTGGTGACTAAAGGCAAATGGGGAAAAGTCAAGAAAAGGTACCTTGACCTCGTTGATGCAAAAAAAGAGTAGAAAGCTGGGAGTGTTGGTTGTGAGACTTATGAATAAAAGAAAAGTGGTCTACTCTTTTGTGAAAGCAAAAGAACCAAGGAGTTGAAAGGAAGGCTCTCCGATAGAGGTAGAGTGGAAAGGAGACTATTTTTGGGGTGTGGTAGAAAAGTTTGGAGGTATAAGTAGTTGGGAGGTAGGATTGTAGTGGAGGAAAGTAATGTAGAGATTATGTTAGGGTTTAATAAGGAAAAAGGAGCGGAAGACTTGGGGATTGAAGGTGTGGCACTTGTTTTTTTGTACACTTGTTGTAATTTTCATTTGATGATGTTTGCATGAGGTTGACTTGGTTTAGGGTTCATAGTTGGTTAAGTGAAGGGAAAAATGAATGGTAAAGAAGGGTAAGATAGTTGTCTATAGTAGACATGAGAAAAATGATATAACCAAGAAAGCAAGGAAAGAAAGTTGTTAAAAATAGAGGTTGGTTAGCTATCAAAATAGACAAGGAAAAGGGAGATAACAAAGAAAGCAAGGAAAGAAAATTGTTAGAAAGAGAGGTAGGATAATTGTTTATAGTAGATAGGGGAAAATTATATAACAAAAAAAATAAGGAGTAAGGGAGTGGAAATTGGGTAATAAGCTATGACTCCTAGGCGAAGCACACTAGGGTGTCAAAATTTTGATAAATTTGAGTCCGTTTTCAAAGCCCATTTCTAGTTTTAAAATCGGTTTAAAATATGAATATTTAGATGATATTGAACATAACAATTTTTTCCATTTCCAATTTCGAATTATGATGCTATAAGACATATTAAAAAATATATCACAAAATATTTTTTTCTAATAATAAATTATAAATATTTAAAAGGGCTTTAAAAATAATTACAATTTTTGGGATTTTAAAATGTCCATAACATAATAAAATCAAATCAAATTCCATTCATTCAATGGATCTTTAGCTTTTTAAACATAATTAATTCAATATCCCAAAGTTTCAAACACATAAAACAAACACATTGTAACAAAAAAAATCCATATTTATAAGTTTTGTAGGTGTGACAAAAAGTGTGGGCAAAATTCAAAAGTCCATTACTTATTGGCTATTCACGATTTTGATTTGATTTTTTCATCCTTGGAAGGTTGATTATGATAGCTTTAGAGAAGTGAATCATTTAAAAATGAATTTTATTTTATTTATTTATATCTAAGGAATATAGAAAAAAATGCCATTGTGATATCCATATAAAGTCACCGTAGTGTGTAAACACCCTCCTCCCCCCTTTGATGATCCCCAAGGGGGTAAGGCCCAAGGGGGAATGACTCAAGTCAAGATGTTAAGGATGTGTTAAAATTGTGCCCAACATATGCATCAATCTTCAAGATTTTTGTTGCACAAGAAAGTTAATAACCATTAAATTGAATGCAATAAAATCTTTAGAGGCATTGATGGAATTGATGAGAGAGTTTCAAAGATCAATGTCATTGATCTATTTGCTGTTGTGATTTTGTTTGGGGTAGGATGGAATGTTATGTGAAGGATGTGGAGATAGTTAGTCAAAATTGCCACATTACAAGATCATGATACCCCAATGAGAGGAAATTCGTGATTTTATCCATCTTTTGCCAATAGTATTAAAGTTGGCAATTTTAGTCTGATATCATGAGCATGATGTAAGAAGCTCTATGGATGTGTGGCATTGTTCTAATTGTATGAATCTTCTAAATTTCTATCCATGAATTTTAAATTGCTAATGATGAGAGTGCTTATATTAGTGATATGCCCTCTTTTTTGGTTTCAAAGTGACCACCATAGTTTATTTTTTAACTAGATTATGGTCTAGTTAAGTGATAATCATATAGATTAGGAGATTAGTAAAAGAGTCTAACTTGGTTGGGGCTTACCTACCTACCTACTTGTGGGCTACCTACATTAAGGGTCACCTAAACTAGGGACTATGGAAATCCTACCTAAGTTTTGATGACCAATGTTTTTTTGTCAGTTTTGTGTATAACCAAAGTGGTGATGATCCATATGAAACTTTAGCCAAACTTGGCACAAGCTAAATATCAAAGTAAATTGTTGTAAACATCCTACTATATTTAGGTTACCTACTTCATAAAGCATGTATAAAAATATGGCAATTGAAAAAATTGGTCAATTATGGCTCTTAAAATCTTTAAAAGCAAATGAATCTTTTAACATTCAAAAAAATTTAATATAAATTTTGGGCTGTATATATAGCCTAAAAAAAAAAGCTTGCTGATTATAAAACAAAAATAATAATAAATAGTAATCCATTATATTAATTTCAACATCCATTCAATTTTTAAGATAGTTCCATACCAAGATAAGACTGAAGAGGCACCCAACCAAAGTGCTACAAATGGAAGAAGCATGATACTAGTGTTAAAATTAGTCATCAAATTGATTAGCCTCAACATCCACTTAATTTCCGAAATAACTACATATGTACATAAGACCAAAGAAGCAATTGATCTAAGTGCTACAAATGGCAAAGGCATGAAACCAACATTCTGGGTCCAGGATCCACAGATAGTATCGTTTTCGACATGACCACATTTGATAACAGTTTTGAACTTTAATCTTGTTACAATACAGCTAAACATGTTACAAAGAAATAATGAACTATGAACATCACCATGAATTCTGCAAGTACTTAACAAAATCATTTATACAACCACATTCAGTTTACAGGGCAATTGCGTAGATCATATTCTTTGCCTTGTGTTACCTTATGATCATGAATCTTAATTTTATTCAGGTTGACTTGGTTGTAAATATGGAGAAGTTGGGGGTCCTGTCATGGTCTTCAGTGTGAGGTCCTCAGGATTTTAGGTTTAACAAGTTTGTTGTGAGTGCTACAGAAGGATGCAGAAGAACTGGACATAAGGGACTACTTAGGACCAAATATGAGATGGTGAATTTCTGTGAATTCGACTCCAAGGGAACATAAGTTCAGCAAATGAAGTTTTTGAGGAGGTAAGTCATGTAAAAAGGTCAGCTGGGAGTTTGCTGCCTTTCTGCTCTGTAAGTCATTTAGGGTTTAAAGGATTGTGGATAGTTGTAAAAAGTACTGAAGTTCCAAAATTTAACATGGGCTTTGACACTCAAATAATTTAGGGTTTAGGGTTTAGGATTGTGTTTAGTTCAACAGTTCAACCTTGTAATGATTTTAGGTGTTTTATGTTTGTCAATTCCGAGTGCCTATTTACAATTTAGGACCTTTACCAAATTACTGTGTGGAACTTGTTAGGCTATAGTTGTCTAATGTGCGCAATTGTTCAATTTGCGATTGTTTAAGTAGACAGTAAGTGGATACTCAAAAACTGGTGCCACTCAATCTTCATGTCAATGTATTTTAGAGAGGGTTTACACAAAGGATTTGCTCAATTACTGCTTCCAAATGCAAACTCTCAGCATGATGTGCATGCATCATAGGTTGCTGCAAATTTGAAATGGAAGGCCAGTTAAATAGTAGCAATAATAACAAAGTGAACTATTTGACGAATGATGGAAATGAAGTTGGTGGCAAAAGACGTTCAAGAGCTAAGAAACCAACTTGCATGAATCTCCTAACATAGAAATGTTTGTGTTTCGAAATCAGAAAACTGGCGGTTTTCATGAAAGAACTGGCAGTTTTATGGACAATAGTTTCATGCATGGTATTCTGCAATGTAGCAAGAAGAGCTTGGGCTTCTTCTTCTAACTCTTGGGGATCTTTGTGGAGTGTCTACTTTTATTGCAGAGAGTTGACATTGATCAAATTATGCATGAACTTGATACTAGTTCACTATGTTTGTTTCAAGCCAAGCTGACAGTATGTTTGTAGGACAAAGAGCAAATGAATTTTGACACAAATCACATAATGTGTGCATGCTTATATTGTTTTTTCAGCATACAAATTTGAAAGGATGTAAGGAAAGAACTGGCGGGTTAGGGTAGGGTATATGGACCCTTGACTAGTGGGTTCTCAAAAAATTAAGGGACTGGTTTTGACCCTGGAACAACAGTTTTCCTTTGAATTTGCAATTTTTTAAGAACCCAGAACTAGAGGTTATAACAAATCCAAAGAACTGGCCAACACAAGTAACCACTTCCATAAGTGGGAATGTACCATAGGTTACTATGTGGGTAGGTTAGTACATAAAGCACTTGGTGGGTACTAGGTAGGTAAATGCCATGTCGACGGTTGGTACATAGCTGGCTAACCACTGTGGTTAGCTATGGAACAGGAATACAATGGAAAAGTGTTTTCTGGAATTAGGGTTTCTTGCCCTGCACCAGTTGGAAATGTTACCTGTCCAATCCCAACTGGTTCTGGGGCATGTTAACACAACCAAATAAAATCTTTGTTTTCATGTCTTTCAAAAGGCCACACTTTGTGTGCTTTTGGTTTTCTTAGCCTTTCATGATAATGCAAACAAATATGGGGTTGTCAGTGTTCTCCTACTGACACCATGATATATACTCAACAAACATTGTCATTAGTTTGGGTCAAAACCTCAAGCTCACTCAGTGCCTAACTTTTAGTGAATTATGTTGTGTCCCAAAATATAGGCAATACTATGCTATGCTATGATGGAAGTTTGGGCTGAACCCCACTTCCCAAAACTCACTGAGAACTAAGTCAATGCAAACAAGCTGTCAATCCAACAAAACTCAAATGAGCCAATTCTTGAGCCTACCCACCTTGTGCACCCAAATCCCAAACCTTTCTAGGGTTGAACAAGTTTTCCCAAAAGCATGTATTAAGACGCTCAATGAACCCATTTTTCTCTGGTGTGTTCATGAACAATAACATCCTTCTTTCACCAAATTAGCAACCTTTGTTGGGCCCAATTCAATCTTCTCCACATGCTTTGTTTTTCCTCCATATTTGCAGGGCTCCTTTGATCTTCTGGGGTTGCTTTATTATTCAAGGTGGGAACTTGGGGGGTGGGGGGTTAGGGGTTTGTCAAATTGTGCAAGTGTCATGGAGATGGCAATCAATGCCTTGCACATTTGAACCCCTAATGCATGGCTTTAAGGCCCCTTATGCATATAAAAACCATCAAACAATGGACACTTATGGGTTCTAACTTAAAATCAATTTGGTGTTGCTTCTAGTGAATTTATCACATGTGTGCCAATTTTCAAAGGATCTAGTAGTGTTTTTTTTTCCCCTCCTTTCCACAAAATGACAATTTGTTTTTTCAAAATGGAAAAAGAGAAGAAGCTTCTTTTGGGTTTTTTCAGTCATCAAATTTCCAAACAAAGTTTTAAGAACGTAAAAAAAATTGCCAGATTCTATATTAAGTTCTAGTAGCTAGCCAAAAACATAAGGGGCTGCTTAATTTTTTCTAACTTTCATATTTGTTTCACATCTGGCTAAGTTGGTATTCAGATGATCACCACTTCAGCTACATCACAAAATTGAAAAATAAAAACACTCATCTATAGACTGATCCAAAGCCCTTCTTAGATGGGAAATATAAGAAACCCCAAAAAATTGATTCAACAAGCTCAAAACTACAAAAACCCATATGTGCCAAAAGAAGTAGTACTAGGCTAGGTAGTTGATACACATCCCATCTCAACTTTCAGCAAGCGGACAAGTAAAGGGAACCTTGCCATTCATTGCCTAGGAAGAAGCAAGTCAGGAGGAAATTGAGAGCCTGGCACCAGCAGGGAAGTGATGATTAGGTCAAGGGTCCTGGCAGCTGAGCTTTGTGTGTTTGTGTGTGTGTGTGTGTGTGTGTGTGTCCTCTGAGTGTGAAGAAATATGGTTTTGGGGTTAAGTACTAGGAAGGGATCTGGAAGACACAGACAAGGTGCACGGCCATCCATCCACACGAGGCTCGGCATTGTTATGAGAGACTAGAGTCATAAGCTCATGGTGTGCATGTACTGCAACCAGCCTTTGTGTCTGAAGGACTGTTGGCATTCCCATAAGCTAATTAGTATGTAAAAGTACCTTTCCTTGCTTCCTCATGAGTCATCAGCCTCCAAGACTATTATACAGGTCAACTGTCAACACTGTGTGATGAAAGTGGGGGTTGAAAAAAAAAACAAAAAAACAAGGAGCCACTTTGATTGACCCATCATCACAAAACAAATATTGGAACATTGGACATGCCCAATATTGGCCCCAACATAATATGTGTACATAGTTGTTATTGCAAAGGTAGTACAAAAGTATTGCTTGCTTCTTTTTTTCCCATGTCTGTGTTCTTGGCCTGATTCATGGCTGTGCCCAAACACACTTTGGACCCATGTTTATGCACATTTTGGACGTGTAATGGAAACTAGGATTTTGGACTTGGTGTCGATTGTAAGTCCAAAGCCTGCATAACAGGACCCAAAGTGTGTAGGGGCGGCCCAGATGCATCTTGGTCGGCTGAAAGGGCTGTCAGGGAAGAAAAGAAGCAGGCACTACTTTTGTACTACCTGCAATAACATCTATGAGCACAAATAATGTTGGGGCCAAATTAGAGTCATGACTCATGTCATGAAAGTGGATTCAGTAGCATCTCCATCCACACCTCCTATTGGGATCTCTATGTGTCTTTGCCACATTCAACTTGCAGTGTTAAATGTTATTCCCCCATCCTAACTCATAAACATGAAAAAGTGGAAAGTCTAATGTGAGAGACTATTAAAATGCCACCCACCTGGCACTATAACAAAATCTGTCTGTGTTTAAAATTCATATGTGTTCACTTAGTATTTTTCATTGGATTTTGAGTGAATTCACTGGTCCATGGAATGGGACTAAGACCATTGAACAGAATGTAGTGAGGTTCCAATGGATTCACTAGCCCACTAAAACAAGGGTTAATGAACCCACATTTTGTTATAGTGTGGACCAATCAAATAGTGTGTCATTTCCTTGCATTGGGTTTCTTCGAGGACACAATATCAGGCCCTTCTTGTAGGCAGGTGGTGGAACCAGTGATTTTTTTTTGTTTCAATTTTGTCATTTTGCTCAAGGTGGTGAGCATGTGTACATACATTTAGCCAAATTTGGTGATATTCAGAATAGGAAAGGAGAACATCTTAAGCACCGTCTCCTATTGTAGGAAATTGAGGCAATTATTGTTATAAAACAACAGGGGAATTTGAAACAGAATTCCTTTTTCACAAAATGACAAAAATTTGCCACCAAAAAAATCAATCGCTAGATAAAACATGGCCGTTACATGGGCGCAAACCTGATAATTAGCATACAAACTCCTTTCATTTAATGCACACGCTTGCCCCAAGCCCTTTATACCATATACAAGAGCTCTGCTTGAAAGGAATGCAATAATAACATGCTCTATGAAATCTAGTACTTCTGGTCTGTGGGCCTGATGTGCTAGTAACTTTTGATCATTCCTGTTTGTGCAGCAGATCAGAAACATTGTGGTATGTCCCAGAAAGTTTGCTTATTCTATTCAATTTTGCATTTCATTATGGCCCAACATGATCAGCCTTTGGTCTGCACTGCAACAAGTTGGCAATTCAGCAATATTCATTCATTGTATATATATGCATGCACAGATTAACACAGTGGGTGGAGTGGTCTGCAAATCCAGCTCTACCCACATGTGTAATATGAGGCCGATTGTGTTAACAATTTACTTCACACAGGTTGGGAGTAAATTCACTAGGGCCCACAAGTTCAAGAAGGCCCCATGGCTACAATTTTTAGACATACGAAATGTACTTTGGGTTACAGATCTCACATATATCATTTAAGTGCAAACAGATAGTGTCACACATGTGCCTGGCAGTTTGCTTCTGGTGGTGGAGGCATATAACATGCAATCCCTTATTAAGGCGGGGAGGGAGGGAGAAAGCTCTGAAATTATGCTGGCAAAAGAAAAAGCCTCAAACATAACATGCAAAGAATGAATGAATGTACTTTCATTGTGTATGGTGCGAAGTGTGAACCTTGTTGAATGGGGCTGGTATGAGAATTTGGGTCATGTGAGCTGAGAATGTTGATTGATTTGAGTTATCTCTAAAGTCACCACCCTCTGTTTCACCCTCTATCTCCTCTTCTTTCACCCCCTATCCCCCTCTTTCAGTGGTATCTGCAAAGTAAGGAAATTTTATTAAATCTGGGTATGAGATGCTGAAACTCAATATTTAATGCACAAGGTTTGAGAGTACTTATTGTGGTTGTACAGGTAGGAGCAGTGAATATATACGTAACAGCAGTGCAGGCGCTCAGGAAAAAGGAAAAACAGGATGAAACTCAGTTTGCCACCCAAATTGGTGGAGAAACTAGTTTGGGTCATAGTTATTTCCTTTTGTAAAATTTTCATTCCCAGTTACGTGCATGATGCCCTATTATACCAAAACTGGCCGTTCTTGGCCCCTAATCGCCTGACTTTATGGATAACTCTTTGTGTAGGGTGCGAACCTCAAACAGGGCTGTTCTGAGAATTTGGGTTGTGCACTTGGTTCGCACCTGAGTGAGGCAGGCTCCTCATTCTCAGAAGAGTCTTGTTCAGAAGGGTCTTTACCCAACCCTTAGAATTTTGCTTTGATAATGGACAGCTTTGATTCTGTTGGGAGGAGAGGACAGGACAGGACAGCACTTTACATATAAGTTTCCTTGAGGTGCCACCCTTTGTTAAGGCAGAATTTTTGTTGAGGAGAAGGTTCCCTCCACATACAGTGAAAGAATTATATCTGTTCTTTATGGTAATGTCTGGGCACCAGTGTCTTTTCTTTCTGGAAATCTTCGTTCTTTTTTTGACAAAAATTAAGAAAAAATTGGGATTTTAGAAATTCCTATTGTTAATGTGATTACTATTATTGTTGTGTGGAATTTTTTTCGCAATAAAATTACATCACAAATTTGACCCCCTAAAAAATTTAAAATTAAAATAAAAATCCTTGTGAGCACTGCACAAGAGGCAATTTGCAACTTTGTCTGTCTACCAACTTTTCTCACGGAAGTTTTAATTTATTAGAGGCACAAGTGTAGAACCTGGCTACGAAGGGTACACCAGATCGGGAACTAAAGTGTCCAAGATTGGATTGCAGAACCCGACCCTTTTTGCAGCAGCCCTGCTTAGGTGATGATCATGATCATAATAACTCAGCTAGATGCCAGAAAAACCAATCTGTAGTGAAATCATCCACCATGAAATAGCTGACAAATTATAGCTGCTTCAGATGGGAAAATTCATGTCTCGTGGAAGGTTCACTTGATTGTACTTGGAATTTGGAATGGTTCACAACACTTTTCAGTTTCATGTCCAAACAACCTACCTAGCCTGGTCAAATTGGGACCCAAAAAACAAAAAGAAACAAACAAACAAGGAGTGTAAAATCTACAACTCCTTATTCCCTACATGCCACCTTGTACCTATTTTGTAGGCATAATTTCCCTCACACTCTCTAGCAATAGGTGTAAGATCCTTGCTCTTCTGTATGAGGGATATCCATCAATATAAGGTGCCCTCCATATACACCAGGAAATTATGTCTTTGAGTGCCTTTCTTTCTTATTGAACTAATATATTGAGCACAAAGCCTTTACGACTATGCATATCAACATCAGCTATCAATCAACAAGCACCAAAAATAAAGCTACTAAGATTTGAAAGACTTGATCAATTTGTGGATTGCAAAGGGTCACAAAGTTCAAGTTATATATATTGTTTGGTTGTTGGAGAACCCATCATCCTGTTGAAGATATTGAAACAAAAAAGGTCTATAGCAACGTCCAAGGAATGAGACTTTCACAAAATAAATGTGCACCCAAGGTAAAGTGGGGGTGGGGGGGGGGGGGGGGGGGCACTTATTTTGGCAATGCCTAACTCCAAGGGTATCACCATGCTTAAAACATGGGCAGAATTTTTTATAAGAACTTCCCATGAATGAAAAAAGAGAGGAAGCATTTTAATGTTTTAAAAGAAATGCTCTACCATGTGAGGTGGTAGCCAAGTACAACCCCTTCTTCTGGTAATGCCCTTGATTGAGGGCGTTACTGCCTGTCAAGACCTGCAGAAAGTTTTCTTTGAACTAACATGTAAAAGAAAAATGGAAGATCCTGCTTGGGAAAATGGCAAATAAAAACAGAAGAGCCCACTAGAAAAACAATACATTATAACAAATTGTGTTCCTATACCTCACGTGATTTCACTAAATTTTGAGTGAATTCATTGGTTTTAATGAACAGGACTTAACGAGGATGCAATGAGTTAGTGGTATTCTGACCAAGGACTAGTGAGTGAATTGCACTCACATTTTGTAATAGTGGTAAATATCTCCTATGTTTAACAAAATGCTATATTATTTCTCAGAAATCAAGAATTTCAATGTAAAACATGACATCCCAATATACTAAATAGTTTTCGACAAGTCTTGACTCTTTTCCAGTAGGAAATTATTGATTGCATCTTTCTTTTTCCTCTTCCATCAAGCCACCAAGCGTAGTAAGAGATTATTGATTTCTCCTTCTTCTTCCATGAAGCCACCAAGTGAGGAGGAGAAGAAGGAGCTATGATAACTAACTGCCAAAAAGGCAAAAAAGAAACAACCCAATTCACGCAATTATGCAAAACTTCAAAAAGAAATATATATGTCTATATTCGCAAAGAAAGAGGAGAGGGGATCCCAGAATCCAACGAGACAGACAAGACACTCGTGGAGAATCGGTAGACAGAAGTGGGAAGTGAACGAAATGAGAAAAAAAAGAGAGACAGAGAGAGAAAATTGCCCCCCCAAAAAAACAAACCACGAGAAAGGAAGGAAGAAAGAAATGCAATACAAGAATCATGATGAACACGTGCCAGTCCTGGTCCTTGCAAAAACAACAACTAGTCTAATGGCAGCAGCCAAATTGCAGCGGCGTGCAAGAGCAGGAGCAGCAGCAGCAGCAGGAGCTTAGTGTAATCGCATGTGTGTGTCTGGAAGCAGGTCTGCACAAAAATTGGCAGCCAGAGCACGACGTCCCCACCTGCTGCTCCTCTCGCACGTGAGAAGAGCGACCATGCATGCACACTCGTTATTACTTCCATTCTCACTAGCTACTAACTACCTACCTACCTACCTACCTACTTATCTACCTACCTAACAAGTACTTACTAAGTACTTGTTAGGTAGGTACCTAGTAATAAGTACTAGGTACATACTGCCTACAAGCAAGGGAAACAAACAGGGTTCCTTTTCAGGAGTCTTTTTATGTAAATCAAAGTAATGGTGGTGGTGATCACCCACAAAATCATTTAGCCAAATGTTTTTTGGCTATATATTATTACAAATGCAAAAAAGTAGAATAAAATAACAGAATCTTTGTATTTTCTTGGCTACCCTAACAATCTGACAATTTGGATATATATTTTTTTAAATTCAAATTTTGGTGAATAAGGGACTTTTTTTTTTTTTTCGGATAGAAAATCTTCTTTTTAGGTTGAAATCATTTATTTTTTTAAAGGTGAAATTTTGGCAGTAGAAGAAATGCTGAAGGGGGGAAGAACACTTGCCTTTGCCCAAGGAAGGGTAACTAATGTTCAGTTGTTTGTTTGGCTCTGCCCTTCAGGGTAGAGAGCAGTGTTGTCGGTGTGGGTATATATGGGTATGTTGTTTTTGATACCTATGTCCTTGGGTAAGGTTCTAAAACATATATATATATATATATATATATATATATATATAACCACCCATTTGGGTAAGCATATATCCACACTCAATCCAAAGTTTCAGCTATTTAAGATTTAAAATAAATAAATAAATATTATGGACCAATAAAAATGACTTGTTGCAGGGTTTCATGAAAGAATTGGTGGTTATTTGACTGTTTCATGAATGGTTCATGTAGGTAGCCAAATATATATATATATAAGGATGTTTATTTTATTCTTTCCACATTTTTTCAATAGCCAAATTTGGCTAAATCAGATTATGGATGCATCACCACCACCTCATCTACATCACAAAATTGAAAACAAAAGAAAAAGACATTGTGAAACAAACATACTTAAAAAAACTTAGGTGGAGAAGAGAAACTTGAGCTGAATGCTCTAAATTGACCTCAATTGGAAGTTCCCAATCTTGTGTTCTTCAAGGCTTGTGAAATTTGCATCTTATAAGATTATGATGAATGGCTAGGAAAATAGATTTGCTAGTAATCCATGCTTCCCCATCCTTTGGTGAAGCTTTTGTTTCAGAATATTGAAGGCAATTGCGGGACAACGGATGTGGTATGAAAAAAGGAGAATCACTATGATCCAGCCACTTGCAATGTGTGCAATAAAGATGGCCATAAAATTGAGCAATGTGGTTTCTTAGATCTATCCATGCAACTTTGCTTTAAGAATGATGGCTTCCACAATGTTGTTTTGAAAGAAGAAAAAAGAGGTAATATACAATATTTCCATGTGTTATGGTGTGTTGTGTTTATTTATTTGTTTCCATTGTTTTATATGGTCTGCAAGGTCGTATAAGTGTATGTGTTTTTAAAATTTAAAAATTACATTTATATTTATCTTGATTTACATTGGTTTGAAATAGCCTTAAACATTTTTTTAAACACTTAGACATCCAAAGTTATACATTTATATTTATGCAAATGTAAATGTAAACTATATACATATACTTTATATATATATATTTGATGTACACTTACCCAACGTGTATATCAAAAACCATACACAATGCAGGAGTGATAAAAACCAATAGTGGGTGGGTACTTGAGATTGTAGCAAACACCAATTGATTAGCTTGGTTGTTCTTAAGACTTACAACTATGATTCTAAAAATTTGGAATGCCTAGTTCGGATACATAGCCAGTTCTCAACAAAACAAAAAAGCCAAATAATCATCCCCAAGAACCATAGGTTCTTATGAAAACAATTGGAACAAATGGTTCTTTGATTTTTTATTTTCTTTTCCCTTTAAAAATTATGGAATCTATGGTTCTCTTACTCTTAAGTAATAATAAAGTCGAAATTAGTGGTTATTTATGAAATCAAATACCTGCCCAAATTAAAAACTCAACTTTCATTACAAAAAAAAGTTGTCCTTGTTTCTCAATTTTATTGGATTTTGAGTGAATTCACTAGTCTTAGTGAATCGGACCTTGTGAGAATGTAATGAATTCATTACTCTAGTGAATGGGGGACTAGTGAACTACACTCACATTTTATAATAATATTTTTATTTATTTATGTGAGTATAAACATTATACATATTAATTACCACATTTCACTTGAGAAATGTTAAATTTAGACATTGCACCCCTTTAATGCTTGCCATGAAATATAGCCTCTAAAACAAACCTAACTCTAGAAAGTGTGTAGGTTTAGGTGGAGCTAGTTCATCCCCACACACACACCAACTAACTAATTAACTAACTATTGACCTAGATATGGTTGGCTTTTAGTTATCCCCACCAGCATGTTTGGTTCCCCACCTGAGATTGCCAGCCAAAAAAAATACATTTTGGACTAAAGCACTTCAACCTTCAAATACCCATTAATTGTAATTTGTCAAGAAAAGAGTTGAGTTTTTGTCTAATGGGAGAGGTTTTGTTTTGTCTTATTGGTGGCTTTTGTGCACAATTATGTGTTGTAAAGCTGCCTCCAAGAATGCCAATTGTAGTAATGGAATTGTGCTTTGGCCAACAGACAAATGAAGCATGAAACAAACTAATGGAACCCTAATTTCATTGCCATTGATAATAAGTTTATGGAAATTCTAATGTTCATCAGTGTTCTTTTTGGTGATGAATTTTTGCACTCGGTCTATCCCCACCCCACCTCCCCTCCCCTCCCCAAAAAAATAAGAAAGATTTTGTTGGAGATGCTTGGTTTTTTAATATAAAATCTTTGTTAAAAAAATGAGGGAAATTTTTGGATTTTGAAGAAATGTTATCACTTTTTTCCTTTTTGGGGGTTGGGTGGGGAGGGGGGGGGGGTAAAATAAATGCTAAAATCTACCTTGGGATGGATGCCCACTACTTACTTCTACTTCAAAAAAAAATCAAAATTTAATAACACTGATTGTTATCATATAAAAATAAATTAAAAAATAATTAGAATTTCACTTATTAAGTTTGATGCATAAATAAATCTTATTTTATTTCTCCTTCTCCTTTTCACTATTTTGAGGTTCCATTAAAATTTGTTCTAAAAAAAAAAGGGCACTGACAGTTTCATTGTAAGCCCCTATACAAAGATTTTTATTAAAAAAAATAACATTTAAAAAAATTATTTGTTTATTTAATACATGATGGTTATTATGTTGGAAATGTCAGTGTTGGGCGGTTATCTGAATCCGCAACAGACAACAGACCCGTTGTTGGGTGGGTACTGGCTTTGGTGGGTAAGAACTGCCTGTTCCAGTTCCAGTTCCAGTTCCAAAGAACAAAGTGGAACTGGATCTGTCCATTTTCAAACACTGGACTGGTTTTTGAAAAAAAACATAACTGGCTAGCTAGAACCAGGGGTTAATTTAACCAATATTTTAACCATCTGTTCTGGTCTAAGTTGGTAAGAACCCAACTAGAACTGGGTTTAGGGTTTAGGGTTTATTACCGCACCCAGAACTTGAACTGGAACCAAGACGGTTCTACCATATTTGTTCAGAACTAAAATTAGGGTTCTACATAGATGTGAAGAACTGCCTATGTTATTGGGGTGGTTCTTAGAGTTCATGAATGTTGTTAATTTTTTTTTTCAATGAACCGGTTTAATTTAAAGGTGGTGATTCAGTTAGTAAGTTAAAATGTTTTGTTGAGAGGTGAAAATTTAGTGAGGAAAAAAAGATATTATTTTTGCTAATATATAGAAGTTTAACCAAAGAAAGATATTGGTTTTGTTTAAAGAGGTGAAGGTTTAACTAAGAAATTGAAAAAGGGTTTTATTGAAGAGTAATGGTTTAGCACAAAATTAAAAAAGTTTTGTTAACAAGTAAAAGTTTAACTAAGAAAAGATATTGGTTTTGTCAAAAGATAAAAGTTTATTTAAAAAGTAAATCATAATTTATTTTTTTGTGATACCTATTCAGGTCTCATAGCTAACCACTGTGGTTAGCTATGTGGTTGATGGGTACTACCTACCTTGTAGTACACCTGCTTGGTACTCATCAAGTGTCTTACCTTCCAAATGCTTACCCACATACATACATAGTAACCAATTACATTACCTACCTACTTAGAATAAGCCACTTACCTAGGTAGTTACCTGGGTGGTGTGAAGTGGAAGTACCCAAGGTTAACAAGCTACTTAATTGGGATTCATCCATCCGCACCTAAGTCATAACATGTTTCTATGGATGATGCATTGGTGGGTGATGGGTCACATAATGGATTCGTCCATTGTAGTGACCTAACATACACCACCAGCATACCATGAAGGATGGATGGATGGATGGATGGATGGTGGGTGGATAAGAAGTGATTTTTCATTGGGTTGGAGTTCCCTAGGTAATCAGAGTGGTTAGCTCAATTTTTTTGTTTTCACTACCCACCCTGTAACAACCCACTAGCCCTTATTTGTATACTTACATTTAAAAAAAAAAAATCTATTTACATTATCTGGCTAAATATATATAAAATGAATATACCCACCCAATACCAGCTACGTGGAGTGATTCTTTGCTTGTGAATTTTCACCAGATGGTGATTTTATTTTATTTTATGTAGTGAAGAATAAGTGGTTTCTGGGTTTTGTAGGTATCAAGTTTTTGAAAATGAATTAAAAATCACCAAATTCATTATGAGTTCCAGTAGGTAGCCAAAAAATAGAAGATTCATTAAAATGTTTATACTTTCCTACTGTCTTAATAGCCAAATTTGGCTAAATCATCTTATGAATGATAACCACTTCATCTACATCAGAAAATTGGGGGAAAAAAGGTGGAAAAAAAACACTAGTGATTTTAGGCTATGGATTTTCTTGACCTCTAATTGTAGCTACAGTAGCTGGTGGACTTATCTGATCAAAGAATAAAAGCCGGAACCCAATAATTTTCCCACCATTTTTAGAATTACAGCTACAACAGCAACACTACCTTACACTACAATTAAATTATGATTCTTCTATTAGAGTCTAATGAGGGAGAGTCGAAAGGTACATTCACACTTAGTGTTAGGGACTTAGTGTTGAATCTCATAACATCATGTTAGTCATTATGGACTTAAACCTACTTATCATGAAAATTTTATATTAAGCTAACATTTGCTTAACATTAAACTATCGCCTATTTAACATTAAGTGTCACTTAAGATGCCACCTAGATTTTCATTTAGCATTGACTTAACATCAAGTGTGAATGCCCCATAAAACACACAAAATAGTACATTATTATCTACTTTGTAAACCTTTCACCTTGCACCCTTGTAGCCATTAACGGAGTTCCATTTGAGCTTGAAATTAGCAAGATAAAATCTCCGAAAGTAGAGGTGATTGAAAATAATAGTCTGTTCTCTTGTGAAGATATATATATATCCCTTCATGTGCAACTGAAGTGCATAGTATAATAACTAGACATGCTAGACTTCATATGCAAACAACATTACAATACGATGATGTGAATTTTATTCCAAACAATTCCATAGGCATGATGATTTGCCATTCAAAAATTCGAAAAGTGAAGACTCCAAGGAGTGATCAGGTTTTGTCATAGGCCCATCTATGAACACAAAAATGACATCTATGAACTGAAGGTTTTGAAAACCTCAACCCACAAGTCTTAAGAATCGATTGTTCAGTTCATGATATCACTGAATGGTAATTACCAGCTGGGTGGTGTTTGTTAGCACGCTACGTATTCAATCACCCATGTGTGTTTGGTGATAGGTGGTTTCACCCTAAGTAAAATCTAGTTACCAGCTGAGTGAAAGCATTGTATTTGCCCCCTTATGTACTCATGGATACATCAGGGTAAAAGACTTATCTGCCCAACACTCATCTCAACCCAAATAATGTGCCCTTTATAAAGTCTGAGACAAAGTAGAATTATCTATAGAGTCACCCTCTGTTTCACCCCCTATCTCCTCTGCTTTCGGTCTTTTATCTCCTCTTTCAGTGGTATCTGCAAAGTAATGAAATTTTTATTAAATCTGGGTACGAAATGCTGAAACTCAGCATTCATTGCACAAGGTTCGAGAGTAATTATAGTAGTTGTACATACAGGTAGGAGTAGCGAAAATATATAGAAAAAGGAAACACAGGATGAAACTCAGTTTACCACCAAAATTGGTGGAAAAAACTAGTTTGGGTCCCGGTTATTTCATTTTCCAAAATTTTCATTCCTGAGTTACGTGTTTGATGCCCTATTATGCTGAAACTGGCCATTCTCACCCCCCTAATCGCTTGACTTTATGGATAACTAGTGTGTTTCTCTCAAGTCTGCCTCGGCTTCATTGTTCAATCACATTGATAAGTTGCAAGATGGATGGAGTTCACAATCATTGGGGAATTCTTGAGGATGGGCTTTGCTTATATTTATAGCCGAAGCAGTTATGAGAACACTAGGTACTCTCTACTACTACTACAATTGTCAGCCTGTGTTTCTAGAGTGGCTGAGAATGCGCTTTTTATCCATGACAATTTCTAGATGTAGGTAGGTATCCTTTGCTGCTTCAATACCAAAGTTCCCACTGAAAGCAGCAACATCATGCATGTTCTATGGACTTTATTGGCTATGAACAGGCTGTAGATATTGAAGGATATTCATGTGCTAAGAGAGCCTTGGGGGGGGGGGGGGGAGAGAGATTAAGAGACGGCTACTTGAATTAGTGCATAATAAAAAGATTGTTAAGTGTTTTCATATTTGCATTGAATTTTTGTATTTTTAGAGTTTTTTTAATATTTAGAATAATTATCGATTCAAGATTTTTAATATGAAAAGCTTAGTTTGTTAGTTAGAATTTAAATGTTAGATTGTGAAAACTTGAGATTAGTAGACGTGCATCATAGATTATTCATGTATGAGTTGGTAGAGACCAATATAATTAGTTGGTTGTTGAGTTTTGACCCGGTTTTCACATTGGTTATTAATCACTTACCATAATGTTCTTTATTTTTTGATAACCAATTCAATTGATAATCATTTAATATTTAATTTCCAAAAAATTAATAACTCACATGGATTGACATGATTATCATACAGGTAGGTCATCAATCTTTAAACATTAATAGAAAAAAAAATTAAAACATAAAAAAAGCCCATATTTTCTACTTCTAATTTTAAATATATATAATTGGATAATAAATAAGACAATAAGTGGTTATCAATGAATTATTTGACAAATTACCCTTATACATAATTGAAAACTTGACCAAAAAAGTATTGATATTGATATTGATAATGAGTGATGTGACAAAATTTTCCAAAAAATTACCTATCATTAGGATTAAGCTTAATTGTATGTTTTTGTGCACTATCATGTCAATGTTTACACTCATCAATGTTCACAATAATTAATTAAATAACTCACAGATGGTGCTACACATGAAACTAAGCAACTAAGACTAAAACACCTACCAACATACTTATTTTGCATTTGAATGTGAAAGTTGTTTGATTATTGGGGATGCACATCTAGTTGTGTTTTTATATCTCCAAATTTGTTCACAACTAGTCATTTTTCAGAGCTATGTTTCTAGAAATAAAATGGGGAGATGGTTAATATTTCTATGCCAATGAAAAAAGCGAGCTTCTAGTCTATCTATGAAGGAAGGTAGTTTGTTTTGTTTTGTATTGTAGTTATGAGATCCACCAAATCGGATGCTTTCAGATTGTGTTCTTAGTATCTTTGGAAAGCTCTTCGACGAGGAGGGGTGCATGGCCTTGGTTTCATGATATTTGGACTTGCAGTGCAAAAGTTTTTGAATATTGAATGAGTTCTTCACTGAAAATTAAATTAAATTGTAGCTGAAAATTTTGGAGGAATTGGAATGTGCCTTTGGTGTTATTGGAAAGATCTTGATGGGCAAGAATTTAATGGAATTTATTTGGTAAGATTTGGATTGAGAATGTGAGAGATATTGATTTTTTAAGTGATTTCTGCTGCTGAAAATTCAAATAAATTCCAAAAAACCGGGTCTTCGAGGGAGGACATGGTTACACTTGGGCCAACAGCACAATCCTCACTAGTCTTTTCTGAAGTTATATAAATTTGTTGTTGAAAATATCGTAAACTAACGAAGTCTCCTCCTTTGTTAAATGTACTTGAAAATTTAAAGAAATATTCCAATAGCACAATAAAACTCTAATGAATGTTGTTTAGCTATTGTTCATGGAGGGTGTTTTAAATTTTATCTTGTTTATACTACCAATTTGTTAATCTAACATCTTGAGGTGGTAACTAAATTCAAACGCTGAAGCATATACAAAGGAAATTCTCAAAACTCAAAATGCTTGTTTTGATATGATGCCTCTAATTACATAAAAAGAAATTCATGAAATTCCATGAAGCTTCAAAGCTTGGTTTTTTCCCCATCACCAAAGAAAAAAGATTGTTCATAAAATCAAAGCCACCAATCTTAGAAGCTTCATGGAAGATTTTTGCAAAGATAGCATTTACCCTCAAACCCTAAACCATAAAAACAAGGTTAAACAAAAAATCTCACAATTCAAATGCTTGATTTTATAAGAATCCTCTAATTTAGCCTATTACATGAGAACATAAATAAATAAATGATTCAACAAATTTGGGATATTTAGCTTGGTTTCTTCCCATTCTAAAAGAACATTGTTCACCAAATCAAGAACACTAATCTTTAAATTTCCATGGAAAACTTTACCAAGATATCATTTACCCCCAATCCTAAACCTTGAATGGTAAACCCTTTAAAAAAAAGGTTGAACAAAAAAATCTCAAAACTCAAATTGGTCGTTTTTAATATGGAACCCTCTCAATAATTTACCACATTTACATGAACAATAACAACTTTCTTGAGATTTCTAGCTTGGTTTCTTCCCACCATAAAGGAAGGTGACTTTCTTTTGTTTTCGCAAAGGTTATTTAAAACCCCCCAAATGTACAAGAGATAGAGTTATCCGTAAAGTCAGGCAATTAGGAGCCAAGAACGGCCAGTTTCGGCATAATAGTGCATCAAACGCGTAACTGGAATGAAAATTTTACAAAATGAAATAAGTGGGACCCAAACTAGTTCTTCCACCAATTTTGGTGGTAAACTGAGTTTCATCCTGTGTTTCCTTTTTTTTCCTTGAGCGCCTGCACTGGTGCCACATATAATTTCACTGCTCCTACCTGTACAACTACTATAATTACTCTCGAACACTGAAAGAGGAGATATGGGTTGAAACAGAGGGTGACTCTCTAAGGACAACTCTATTATGATGAAACCCTAAGAGTTCACCCACCATGTAAATTGTTAGGGGCTGGCTATATACACAAGGAACTTCAATAAAAGACTCATGGGGATACCACTACTTCCTTACTACTACTACTAGTAGTTAGTACTAACACCACCACTTAACTTAGATGAGTTAATTCAGATGCTTAATTAACTCAGGTGGGTGGTACCTTAAAGAGTTTGAAAGCTAATATGCCCCTATTTATAGTTCTTCAGCGGTTCCAGTGGCGGTGGCCATGCACACACTACTACTACTACTAACGTAGTGTGCGTGTGGATCGGCGTAGCCTTCTGACCCACTTCCCTATTTCTTTTCCCCCTAAATCTAGACCCATCATCCCCACTTAAATCCCTCTAAACCCCCATCCCCACTATCCAGTCCCAAAGTGACACCAAACCCCACTTTAATGTTGCGCACAAATGGGCACCACGTGAATGCCGTGCCACGTGCAGTAGCTTACCCTAGTTCCGTTATCCATGGAAAAATCCAAACCCCTAACCCCCCCCTTAACCCCACCCCATTTTTTTCCCCTATTTCCCATTTTACTTAGTAATATTTCAAGATGCAAACAACCAAGGGGTTTTTTTTTTTTTCAATTTTTTGGTATCGAGTATTTAGATAAATTTTCAGAAAATTGGAAATTTAAGTCAAATTTATACTAGGAAAAAATATTTATTCCACCTTATTCCACATACTTTTGTCCAAAAAAGACAAAATTGTTGGGGAAAAATAACACTGGCATTGCCAATGAGTTTTTTTTTTTTTTTTTCCTCAGGATTTTCTGGATTTTTTTTTCCTGGGAAAAGATTTTTGACACTTGCATTAAGAAATTCCAATTGTTTTCCTCCAAAATATTTTTCAATATAGTGAAAATTTGCCAAAGAAATCACTTGGGGCATGAGTTTGCTTATTGCATTTGCACTTAATTTTCATTAAGTGAGGTTTGTATTGACCATGATCACATTTTCCACATTGTTAAATTGTTTTATAATCACAATTTCCAATATGTTAATAGACCTTGAATGGAACTAAAATATGCAATTTTAAAGGCCTACTGAAGGATTTGATTATGGATGTTATTTTTTATGGATAAATATGTAGTACACATAATTTTCATTCGGTATAACTATTGTAAATTAAATGAAATAATCATATTTTCAATGTATTAAGAGACCTTGAATGCTTTTTTATATGCTTTTTTAGGGGCTAATAAATGTTGACTAGTTGAAGTTCTTTATTAAAAAGTCATTGTTGAAGACATTAATAATTTTAACATATAAACATAGGTTTTGAGCCTTTGAGAATACTAAATATTTCTCTCTAAATAGAATACAACTATAAACACCACTTTCAAAAAAATACATGTTGTTTGACATTAGAAGTTGATGAGTGAATAAATTTTGACCTTGGAAAGCGCATGAATTCCATGAAAATTTAATGAGTTGGTAAGTCCAAACATAGCATTGATTTCGAACACTAATGATTTCAAATATAGCATATATTTGGAAATATTTTTCTGAGTTTAGGGTTTACTCACTTTCTAATGTGTACATCCTTCTAGCCAAAATAGGGCAATGTTGATGATTCCTCCCCCCACCCCCCCTTCTTCAATTTCCATAGCTTTTTGGTCGAGTTAGTTTTGTTGGTGGCATCATTAACATTTGGTTAGGTTATTATGAGTAACATTTAGCATGACACTTTAATAGATTGGATTCACAACTACTTGCATGGTTGTCAAATATAAAGTCACTTCTAACCCATTAGGGTTACTTGATGTGTAGCCACAAAAAAACATAATAATCAACATGGGGCTAATTACCATAGTGCTTGAGCTTAATGAGCTCCAGATCAATGTGGCAAACCACTACCCTCAACCATTAATTGTCCTCCCCTTTTTGTTTTGAGTTTAATTTCTAGAAACTAAATTCATACATTAGGTGGTAGTTAGTACACAATAATTGTAAAAAAAAACCCAATTAACTTAGTTGATGGGAGACATCCTTTTCTTAGTGTGTATGTAGTGTGTACACCAAAAGCATTCATTTTGCTTCTTTTTCAGTAGAGTTCTCAAATTTTCAGTTTTGCCCTAATTAGTCAATTTTTAGGCATCCCCAAATTTCTGGGCAGTTTAGGTAAATTTTTAACAAAATGTGGCCATCATGTGGACAGCTCTTCCCATGGTCCTTTGCATGTCAACTATATTCCCACCCATCATGTGGTAATCCGTTCATCCATTCATGCTAACACCATGAACATTAGGCCATGGAAATGGACAAGTGTGGTCATAGACCATGGAAACGGATTGTGTGGCCATTGGCCGTGGAAATGGATAGGTGTGACCATAGGCCATGGGCATGGACTTTTGAAAAAACCATTTAAAAAAATACAATGGGTCATATCAACCAATGCCAAATCCAATATCAAAATCATCTTTAACACCCTTGAAGTGAAACTAATAATACAAGCCCGCCCTCCTCCATCAACGAGCTAACTAAAGTGCAAGCTTGAAATGTCAAGCAATTTATGGGGGTGTGTTATGTATGAGTTATCAAACCATTGTATCATAATCACAAATGCAGGAAGATCAAAGGTGACATGGAGTGATCTAATTATCCAAGATTATGATTATGGACTATGATTAGATGCATCATACTAGGTCCCACATGTTCATTGTTAAGGGGAGGAGTAATAGCTGTGGGTTTCAAATGACATGTTGTGTTGTAACCTTAAGTTTTTTTTTAAAAATCTCTTGGAAGGATAGAGGAAAAAAAGTGCACAATGACATAGTTTTTTGCTAAAATTCAACTTGTCTACATTTCTCCAAACCTTACCAACAGATTACAAAAGGGTATGGCAATTGTACCTCAAAAAGATGATGGAAGAGCTCATTAATTCCTTAAAACAAGCACTCGTGCAAGGAGCATTGGAGTTCTTAGAACCGAAATGCACATAAATTGGAATGATATAGTGCATCGGTTGGTATAATGAACACGGGAAGAAGTGAAATGTGGTGAATGGGTGGATGGAATGAAAGAAAGTGCCCATGAGCAGAGGGCTCAGTGCTTAAATTGACAAAAAAAAATTAGTTCATAATAACATGCTTCTTTGTTATTATGCACCAAGGTATAGGGGGGAAATATAAACGAAGGAGATTGGGAGTGAGTCTCCATTTTGAATGAAAATGGTTTAGGCACAATATTTTAATCTAGGGTTCCAAATCAAAACAATGCATTTTTACACCTTGAGTCAAGCCAACATTGATCCCAACTTTCAACCTTTCAATAAACCTAGCAAGGGTTTATCAAACCCATTTACACGGTTTCAACAAAGTTGGGAACCATAGAAGATGATTATGGAAGGCATGTGATTTTAAACTTTCATGTTTTCAGAGGGTAAAATAAATTATTATGGTTTGTGTGTCAAGAGTATGGTCAATTGCATGTTAGTATGCTCCACTTTTGAATGCTACATGATATGGTGTGAGACTGGGTCTGGTCAGTTTTGGTCACGAATGGGGGGAATTATTGGGAATCACAACATTGGATGTATGAATTTTTGTCCATTTGGAAAAGGAATGAGCCTACATGTTTGAACTTCCTTTTTTTTTTTTAGTTAAAAAGGTTTCATGAGTACATTTGTTTTTTATGTAGCAAAATTTAGGGAAAAGTGCAGAATACTATAATTATTTTGGGTGGGTAGGAAGATTTGAGAATTATATTGTTGACCATGAATGCTAGCCACTTTGTTCCCATTAAAATTTGACTTCAATTGTTGTACATACATAGATGATTATTGATTATTAGAACCCTAATTGCTTTTAGGTCCTTTGCACATTGCCTCTTCACCACACCATATCCTAGTTTTTAAAAACTTGAACTTGAACACTCCCCCCTCCCCCTCCCCTCTTATGATCCATGTTGCCAAAAAAACACTAACCCCAGAAATAAACAAGGGGTGTGTGTCACACACTGAGGCCTTGCCATTTACATTAATAGGTATCTTAAGAGGCAAAAGAAGAATTATGAAAACACCCAAAATACTTCACTATGCAAAAACATAATCTTCAAAAAAATCCTCTAAAAGAAACCAAAATACTTCAAGATGTTATTATAACTCTATAACTAATCTCAAGTTTCAACACAAGCCAAAATATCATGTTTCAAAAAATCCTCATATAAAAAATAAATAGACCTATTATTATTACCTAGGGGCCAAAATCCATTAAGCTACTATACTCTACAATGAATCTAAACACAATAATCCTTGCCTTGGTAGGCAAGGCCAACAAAAGCCACCATGGACTTTGTTCCACATTTAACTGCCAATCTCCAAAATGCCACTTCAAATCCCCCTCAAAGGCACCTTCAAGCGCCCCCTCAAAATCCCCTATTGCAGATACCATGCACATTTGTCGATTATACATGTGTGTGTAATATATATACCAGTGCTGGGCGGTTATCAAAAAAAGGGAACCTGATAACCGGTGAGTTTCAGGGTGGGTCTTTCAAACATACATAACTATGAATCACAGTTCTCAAACAGTCTAAGAACCGTTTAGATAACCTTCTGCTGGTTTTTTCCGGTTCTTTAATGAAACCTGCCGGTTCTTTGAGGCTTTGTTTTTTTCCGGAAACTGGAGGTTCAAATGGCTTCTGAAAAATCTGCTCCCAACAAAACCAGAACCAGGCTAGAGGTTCTTTGACTCTGAAAATTTCCCCCAAAAAAGAAACCCAGAATTGAAGGTTCTTTGATTCTGAGCACTTTGGTTCTGTTATTTCCAATTTTTTATTATAAAAAAAAGAACCAAATCCAACGGGTATTTTAAAAATCAGATAACCGTCCAACACGGAGAAAGAACATATATGGGAGCATGACAAAAAAAAAAGTATCCCTTGCAATACCATAATGGATTGAGATTAGTAACTTACTAAGTGAGGAGTGGAAACAATAACTTCCTACTTAGTGAGTAGTGGAACTAGTAATTTACTACTTATTGAGGAGTGGAATTAACAACTGGAATTAGTAACCCAGTGAGTGAGCAGTTGATATTCCCAACAATAACAAAAGAAGAAAGAGAAGCAAAAGGAAAGGAACTGGGGATTATAAATAATACACGATGTTTTTTTTGTCATTTTTCAACAAAGAAATTGAGAAATCTTTTTTAAGGTGTAAATTGGACTAATTTTGCTATTTTTTGGGTTAAATTATGCCACCCAAATCTTCGATATCAAAAATTAAATAAATAAATAAATAAATACGTCCCAGTGTTATTTTGGGGGGGGCAGCAGGAGGGAGGAGAAGGGGACCGACTGACTGAGGGAGCGAGTGAGTAAGTAACAAGTGAAATGAGTGACTGACGTCAATGGAGGGGTTGATTGACGCCATCCATCGATCTGTGTCTGTCTGTTCCCAGACGACTGGGAACACGGGACTGCACTGCACTGCACTTCTCTGCACTGCGTGTTCGGCTACTGTCCCGCACGCGCGCGCTCGCTTCCCGAATTCCCCCACTATTTCCTCAACGCTCCAAAACTTAATGCGCGATTGATTCCGTTCCTCATTACGGCCTCATGCCAACGGAGAACAACTACAACCACAACAAAGACGACCCCCACCACCCCACGACCACGACCACGGCCGACCGCCGAAGACCAAGAACAACACACACCACCATCGTCCATCGTCATCGCTCGCGCTCCTCTGTACTACTCCCTACTCGTCCACAAAACCAAACTAGCCAAACCAGCTTCTTCTCTCTCTCTCTCTCTCTCTCTTGTCGTCTCTTCTCTATGCCTTTCTTCTTCTTCTTCTCTCCTTGTTTGCTCTTCTCCTGGTTATGGACCGACTTCACCATAGCTGGGTTTTTTCAACAGCTTCTGTGCGTGCGCTGCTAGATGACTATGTAATTAGTTAGTTAGTGTGCTGTTTTTATTGTTTCTTCTTTTTAGGCGTCTTCTTCTTGTGTCTCTGTCTGTCTCAACAATAGACAAGAACTAGAACTAGAACTGTTGTTCTTCTTTCGGGGTTTTTGTAGTTTGTTTTGATGGCTGCAATTTGGGTTTTAGCTAGCTAGCTAACTAGTTAGTCTTCTTCTTCTTCTTGTGGCGATTCTTGTTGTCGGGATCTGCGTGCATATCTGTGGAAGAAGTAGCTTCAGCTAGCTGGGAGTAAAATTGTTGCTAGCAAGTGGGTGCGTGCGTGGTCTTCGACGGATTTTTTTGGTTTTTGTAGTCTGTGGTTTGGCTGGATGCGTCAGCAGCGGGAAACTTTCGCCGAGCGGTTGAGCGGTTAACTTGTCGTCACGGTAACTGCAGCAGCAGCTTGAAGTCATCTCTCTCTCTCTAGCCGCCTTTTTTCTCTCCTTCTCTCTTCTTCCAAAATCAGTTAGTTCCAGCTTCTGCCTGGTCTACTACTCCACCCACATTGTCTCTTTCTGCTGCTGTTGCAGTAGGAGTCTGTTCAGATCTTTAGAAGGAACCACATCCCAGCTCTGGAACCTGCTGTCTCTTCAGTCGTGCAGCAGGAGCCCTCCCAATCTCTCTCTCTCTCTCTTCTCTCTCTCTCTCTCTCTCCCTCCCTCCCCCCGCCTGGCCGTGTCACGGGACAATATTATCACAACGTCTTTGTACTTGGGGGTGTTGGTTGTCAGGTTTCGTATCTCCCCCGCCTCAAGCCTTCGTCAGGCTTAACCAAGCTAGAAATTGTGTTAGAACTTCCTCCTCTCTCTCTCTGTCTCTCTCTCCTCCATCTCACATCTGACTGACGGAACAGTTCAGTTCTCGACAGTATTCTTTCACCGAGTCTTGTTATCCTTAGCGAACGCTGTTGCTGCCAGTGAACTGTTGAAGCAAGCAAGCTCAGGCGCAGGAATGTGATAAGAAGCTGCTGGTGCATACACATGACAGTAGTACTCGTAATTAGGATGCGAGTCGGAGGAGCTGCAGCACTAGTCCAGGGTTGAAGAAAAGTCGGAAGACATGAGCTACGAATGTGACTAGAAAGACTAGATCGAAAAGAGATCAAAGCTGTGATCGATTGGATAGCTAGCTAGGCCTGAAAAGCGGCAGCAGCAGGGAGCGAGCAGCAGCAGCTGCGAAAACCAACCGGGAAGGCGGACGACAACAAATGACGTCTGGAACGCGGCTGCCCACTTGGAAGGAGAGAGAGAACAATAAGAGAAGGGAACGGCGTCGGCGAGCTATCGCCGCCAAGATCTTCGCGGGACTGCGTACTTACGGGAACTACAAGCTACCTAAGCATTGCGACAACAACGAAGTGCTCAAGGCGCTCTGTGCAGAAGCTGGTTGGATCGTGGACGAGGATGGTAGCACCTACCGCAAGGCATGATGATGAAAACCCTTCCTCTCTCCCCCCTGCTTCTTCTTCTCCTTCCCACATTCGCATTTCCTAACAAATAAAGATTTGGGGGATCGGCTGGTTGCAGGGAACAAAGCCACCAGCAGCAACAGCAGCAGGAGGAGGAGGAGCTCTAGATCATCACCATATGGAGGTCTCGCCATCACCATCTGTGAGTCCAGCATCCTCATATCCAGGAGCTGGAGATGGCACATCGCTCATCCCATGGCTCAAGGGCTTGTCCTCAGCTGCAGCAGGTGCAGGTGGTGGTGGTGGTGGTGGTAGTGGGACTGCAAGCACAAGCAGCAGTGCAGGTCTGCCGCCATTGCATGTGATGCAATATGGAAACTCCTCCAGTGCACCAGTTACACCACCTCTGAGCTCCCCAACTACCAGAGGTACTCTCCCTGCTGTGAAACCTGATTGGGATGCAATAGCAAAAGATGGTGTTCCTCCTGCCCCTGAGCCATGTCCAACACATGCTTTCTCCCAAGCTGTCAATGCTTGGTCTGCACACCATCATCATCCAAGCTTCCTTGCAGCAGCTGCAATCCATGCAGCATCAAACCAACAGACTTCACATCTGCAGCAGCAGCAGCGCACCCCTTTGAGCCTTTGTGATACCCCAGATGGTTGCCACACACCAGTGGCAGATGCAGAAGTGGAATCAGGCTTCTCTCTGGTGGCCACTGATGCAGCTCTTGAGTTTGCAAATATGGGCAGTTTGAGCTTCACCAAGTGGGCTAATGGGATCCGAGTGCATACAGGCCCAGTTGGGTCTGCCCTAGGGTTATCAACAACTGGGGCAGCAGCAGCAGGAGCAGCTTCTTCATGCCACATGATACTTGGAGGCATGGGCTTGGGTCCCTTCCCAACTTCTGCCCAAACTGAAACAGCTCAAGAGACACCATATTGCAATCCTTGGCATGGCAGCAGTGGCGGTGGTGGTGGCCTGATGCAATTTGCATCAAGCATGCCTTGTACTGGCCCTCTAACTGCACCAAGGCTGCTAAATCCTTCTAGAACGGCAGCAGACAAATTTGGTATTGATCTTGAGAGCACACATGTGCAGGACCTCTCATGGAATGCACATGAGAATATGGTATTGGGCATGTCACGAAAGGTCCCCGATGAGTTGGAGCTTACATTAGGCAGCTCAAGTTTGCGAGCATCACCAGCTCGATGATGATGATGATGATGATGATGATGATGATGATGATTCAAAAGTGCAAATTGCTCTGTTCTTTGAGCATGGGTGGTTTTTTTTTTTACCGTGTTATTGCAGATTAGGTCTTAGGAGGTTTCAAGGGAGAAGCGCCAGAGACTATTGTGCCAGACTTGCACAAGCAAAGCAAGTGCTCAAGAGCAAATATTTTTGTAGGATTGACAGGTTTTTTGGGGGAGGGTAGAGAATTGTGGTTTTGTCAAGGGTGGCATATCCGCCCTATTTTGCTCAATGCTCTATCTTCCAATTCTTTCTTGAAGAGCTTTTTTCCAGGGGAAATTGATTTCAAAAACCTTCATGGAACATCAATGTACATACATTTCTTTAGATCATTTTTTTGGCTGGGTGTCACAATTGAATAACTAAGAAGTAGCTGTTCAGCTGGGAGGCCAATTACAAAGGAAAATACTGGACCACAACCCATGTTGGGAGTGCAATAAGTCATGTTACTTCATGCTCAGAAAGTAAAATCCTGTTGCAATTGCTTGTAAAGGAGTTGGGGTTCATAACATTGGAGCTTCTTCAACCAGAGGTTCTTTAATTCTTCAATGCTAATATGTGGATAGCACTCTAGTTATGTAAATCACCCATGTTTTCTTTTTGCCAATAGTGCTCTAACAATTTCCCTTTCTGTGTAGCAAGGAAGGATGTTTTTTTCATCAATTTATGCATTGAATTCTTCAAGGTCACCTCTCGTAGTTTGTGAACAACTTAAGGATCATTTTGACAAGTGTATTACACCATCGTAAAACTTGATGTTTTGATCAGACCTTTAAAACCTGGTTTTCCTTTACCTGAAGAAGCAAGGTGTCTACGAGCTTTCTTGAATTCTTCCCATAAACTCATGTCATACTCCACATTGTCTCCAACAAAATGATTCAATTGGATGCATAATGATCTAAAGCTTGTCCTTGATGAAGTAGAATGGGGTGTATGTCTTAATTTCACACAAAATGTCAAGCACAGCAATAATTTAAAAGGAGCCTAAATTAATAGCAAGTGGAGTTTGTAGGAAATCAAACCCTACACCTCAAGGAAAGGGTACATGGATGCATATGGATACAATAAACCTGGAATAAAGCTCCTTCTAATGATCACAAAACCAAAAGAACAAAACAAAAATCAAAACCAACAAATGCAAAGAGATGGGTGAAGAAGTATCTTGCTTGTAGTGTGAAAACCAACAATCAAGAGTTTTAAGACATACAATTAGGTGGTTAATTTCTAAATTGGCAAACTAATCCATTTCAATGTCAAAACACATGACATAAGCCACTATGCAATCCACTCATCTTTTTGGGTGTAATGCATCAAATCATTATCTAGTGGATTCTACAGTTGTGGTTTGATATGCTCAATGATTAGGATCACATGGCAACATACATCGCTTACACTCTATTGCAAAATGTGGATGGGTTAACACATGGTGTCCCCCAAAAAATTAGTGGGATGTGACAAAATCTTTTGCTTTTGATTCATCCCATGTTGCATGATATGGATCATGAAGTCAATAACATGTTGACAATGGTTAGCATAGAAATCCTTACACATGAATCATAACATATTAGATTCTTTTAGTGGAATGTCAAGAAGAAACAAGGGTATGTGTTTGAAACGATCCATTTCCAATCAACAATGTCCCATGTGCATTTTTAAGTAGTCTTATTTGTTGAAAACAATTCTAAACAATATATAAAACAAAACACATAAATATTGTTTCATTTGTGATTGTAGGATTGTGGCATGTGTAAGCCTTTGTGTCTTCAAGGTTGAAAATTTAATTATTCTTTTGCAAAAAAAAGAGCACCGTGATGATTTGCCACATGCTTCCATTTCTAGTACATTTTTTGACAGCTGGATAACCTCATGTCTATGATCCATAAAACATTAAGAAACAAAAGCAAGGTGCAAAATTATTATAAAGCCCACCTTTAAAATGTCTTATTTTTTCATATGAAAATGTTTATTTAATGAAAATAAATTTCACATGCCCATATGGCTTACAAATGGAAATAAAATAAAATTTGATTATTGAAATGTTAGACACATTTGACAAACTTTTTGATTTTTATAAACTTTTTGGGTTTATGTCAATATCATTCACTACTCAAAATTTCATCCAAAAATACCACTCACAACCCCATTTTAAAAATACATTATTGATTTTTCATCCCAAGGGGCACACTAAATGTTAAAATTTTACACTATTTACATAAAACAAAGTATTGTCTCCATGGTATTATGTGAAAGAGGAAAAATGTCCCACTATATTATTACTTAATTTTTTAACTAGTGGGTACCCGTTAATTGTTTCAACCAATTAATAACTCTTGTTGTTGTTCTGTCTGTGTACTCCAACTATAAAATATTTTAAAATCTTTTGGTGCATTCAATCTTTTGCCTTCCAACATGTTATATTTTTAATATTGAATAAAATCTCATTACTTTGCAAATTAACGATGTTTTTAGAGATCGAAAAAGAGGTTGGGGTTGAAAGAAGCCCCCCCCCCCCCAAGGGATCATTTTGACGAATATTTCTATTATATAAGCAGAATTATATAAGTAGTGTTGGACGGGTATTTGATATGTTGAATAACCTCCACGTCTGGGTATTTGTAAAATGGGAATTAAAAGAATTAAAACTCGGAGTCAAAGAATCACAAGTTTCGAGTATTTGAAAAAAAAAAATCAGAATCAAAGAACCGTTGTCGATTTTGGTTATTTCAAAAAAACCTCATAGAACTGTCGGGTTTCACAAAAACCCGGAAAAGAGGAGCCAGGCAGGTTTTTGGGCGGTTATTTTACTTTTACAATTTGGGATCTAGGTTTCAAGACCTCGACAGATGGATAGACGAAATCTGGGTTTCAAAACCTCGACAGACAAACTAACGAAATTAATATATAGGATATGCACATATGTTTTTCAACATTTTGTTTGTATCAAATTTTGATACCTTATATATATAGTTTTAGTACTTGGAGTTGTGAGGAGTGATTAAAATGAAATTGAACATGGTATGATCATGCAATAAAATAATCATTTTTTCAACATACCATATTTACTTAACATATCTTCCAACTAAATAATTGGGAGGTGGAAAAAAAAAACATTTAAAATGTAAGTCTTTCAAAATGATTTGCATGTCAATGGTGTGAAGAAATCCTTCACTTTGTGTTCCTCCATGTTTGGTTATAGTTCACTTGGGCTTTGCATTACTACCTATTACCAGTGACGATGAATTGCTAAAAAAGATAAATTATTTTGTAAAAATAATGTTCCATTTGAATGATTTAATATTGAATGAATTTTCATAATGCAACTTGAATTCAATGCCACTCAATTGAATTGAATTAAAATTATTGTGTTTTATAAATCAATGGAATCTTAACATGCTAGTCTTTTAGGGTGGCAAAAAATGATCAAGTATTTAGTGGTTTTTGTATTTGGAATATCCATAGGTTAGTTGCAAAATGAAAGCCATAATTGGGAAAGAAGTAGCATTAATGGGTCCACATATGTTGTAATTAATATAATCATCAATTAGGGGATAACTACATCCATAATTCAAAACTTTAAACATGTGGTGCCTCTTATTATCTCTAACAAATATTTGATAATATTTAGCAAGGCATAAGGAAAATATCACATAGAAGTCAACAAATTGGTCAATATGCCATTTGATCATTACAAAAATTACTTGAAAATGTAATAGGGCCTTAGTACAAAATCATTTTGAATAGATAGAAAGGTGACACAATGTCTTTGATTTTTAAAAAGTGTATTTTGAAAGGTGGACAATTTTTTCAATTCAATCAACTTCCCAACATCCTAGTGGGTTGTTGTTATTTTTATTCAGGCCCATGCACATATATGTTATTTATCCATGGCCAAATTTGTTGCACAAAATGGTTTATGTAACATAATATTTTCGTGTGATGCAATGAAGGTGTGCTGTTTTGGACAAAAATAAAATACCCATAAAATAGCATGCAAACTCAATTGCATTTAATCCACCTTTTGAAATCATGATTTTCTTATTGTGCTTAAGAACATTTTTCATTTAAAAAAATGTTATAATCATCTTGGAATTTTTGTCTATGGTATTTTCCACAAAAAAATTTGCAGAAAGTTGTTTAAAACAATATTTCTGGGTCACCTTTACGAACTATCACCCCTTATTCTTTTAAGATTATGGTATAATGAGTTGATCTAGTTGAGAATTATGAAAACATTCCATACTATTTAACTATCTCACTCCTTTCATTAACCCACCTACTAGATATGAAAAGACAAATTAACATGTGCCTTTTCATAAATGAAGTTTCATAATTTGGTTGAATTCAAATTGAAAAAAAATGAAAAAAGCTTCAAGTCAATTGAAATTTCAATAAAAAAATAACCACAAAAAAATAATTTATGTTCAATTTAATTCACTTCAATTCAAGAAGCAAAGCAAATCAAATGGAGCTAAAATGTGATTTCCAACAACTACAAAATGCATTATAATGTTCCCATTAAAACTCCAATGAAATAACCATAATTGATTTCCCTTAATTATTTTCCTACACCCATCATAGGTAGCTTTCCTTGCTAGTAGAATTACTTGCAAACTAAAAAGCAATTGCACATCAGTGGTCCTTCACTACACCAATTGAAATCAACTTTCACCTTTGTTGCATAAATAGCTACAAAACAAGACCAATAGAAAGCTCTAAAAGGTGATAGTAAATCCTAAAAACTAGTCATCCCAACACATTTTAAATCATTTGTCATCCTGTACACTCATTTACAATTTCTTTGCCAAAACATAGATTTGTACATGCTCCAAAATTCCTTCCCACAATACATAACAACAAACCAACAAAAAAGTGATCATGTGTAAAGTTTATTTTTGCATTGTCAATGTTTGTCACATGTCAAATGTCCATTAAAAAAACATGCACATGTCAAGAAAGCTAGAACAATTGGCCCAAACCCATCCAAAAAACAATTACCAAAATTAACCTATCATGTGACATTTTGTAAAATCATATGCTCACCATTTGTTTTTCACTTGACATGTCATAACCTTCATTAAAAAATAACATTATGATTACCCATTGTCCATAGCATGTTTGATGAATCATTAAACTTGGTTTAAACTAAAGTTTTCCAAAACAAAAAAATGGTTTGTGGGTGCATAAGTATGATTGTTATCAATCAAGCACTATCACAATTCACAATTATTTTTTTGTTTGGACGATAAACCATTTATCCTTTCCCTTTATTTGTTTTTGCCCACTCCTCACTACTATATATTTTTCTCCTCATAGTTCTCAAAGAATTTGTTTTCCTTTCAATGCACATTTAAAGCTCTTTGAGCTAGGTACATTATGTAAACTTTGTGACTTACTTATGGGACTTGGAGCAAATTATTTTGAAAGATATGTGCCATCCAACATAATTACAACATTGATAAATACATGGTAAGACTTGTGAAACAATTTGTTGTTCATTTGGTGCATTTGGACAATTCAAGAGTTAGGACAATGAGGACTTGCAAAAAAAAAAGTGCATTTAAGGCCCTAAAGATAATGACCAGCATCTTGATTATTATTTTTAAAAATTATAATTGGATTTTGGTTATTTGTAAACTTTTATGCTAGAGGGAAAACTTGAGAGGCCCATACCATAGACTATTTTTTTGGGAAGTTTTTTCTTAAAGAAAGTTAGGAAGGCCCAATTTTGGATTAAGCACCCATTTAAATGGCAACATGCTTAGAAAGCTCATTAAAAATATTGGAACTTAAAAAGATCCATGTCCAATAGTTTTGAAAATCATCAATAGTTTTAGGTTTGGAAAAGGTTTTCATCTAAAATAGTTAAACATCCATCGAGATAAAGTGGGTAGTCTAGAAGAGAAATTGTCTTTTTTGACTTGTGATTTGCAACTAAAAATGTTGTTTATAACTATTTTAGTTGCAAAATAATTGTAAATTCAACTAAAATAGTTGGAAACAACAAATCCAAAAATAAATAAAATTATGGTATAAGGAAACATGGGCATAAAGTGATGAAATGTGTTACATGCAAACCCCATGGGCTACACATGGGGTAAGATTAATGCAAAGTTCTTTTATGAAAAAAACATGAATGTAATGTGAACATAAACTTGTTTGCCTTAATGGGAGGCTGAAATGGAACACCATTTGGTCCAATGCCACAACATTTGGACAATATGATTGATAGAAAGGACCTTAGAATCTAGTTCTAAGACTAGAATCATGTGATGAACCTCCTAGTTGATGTCCTTTTGGACCTTAAACAAGTTTAACAAGAAGTTTCAAGTTGACCTAGTAGACTTAACAAGAAGTCCATGTTGATCTACTAAACACAATATTCATAGGTTCCAACTTGGATGTCTACATTATATTTTATGCAATGTTTTTTATGTGGGCTTATTCCTAGCTTTGGTAGTATTTGCAAATAATTAGGAAAATTCCTTCAAGAATTGATACCATAGATGAAATCAATATATGTTAGAGAAAAAAATGTGAAAATTGTACATCATATGCATCATGGTCTTATATGTGAGAAGCTAAGTTCTTTACAAGACTATCAAATCTTGGTCGAAGAAGGCATGTTCAGAAAGTTATAGATGCCCTAAATGATCATTTCCTCAATTTACATATATTTAATGTAGCCAAACTATTTAGCCCTATGTGTTTCCCAATAAATGAAATTGAGAGGACTAATGCATCTAATCTATGGTTTAAAAAATTGTTGGACATATTTGTCAAAATTGAAAATGAATGTGATTTATATCAAGTAGAAATGCTTGAATTTTTTGAAAGAATGAAGCATGCATGTGCACATAAGAACATTAATAAAATGTGGGCTTAGTGCAATAGCTCACTTGAATGGTGGACCAATTGGCTAGTACTTAAACAAGTTATGGCAAATTTTTCTTATTATATTGACAAGCATAGTGTTGTGTGAATGAGGTTTTTCAAAGCAAAATACATTGAAGAATGTTTTACAATTGCACTTGCAGTTGAACAATCTTGATGCATTGATGTGCATATTTTTATTGGAATCCATGTTGTTGATTTGGATTGGTCAAATGTTATAGAATGATGGAGGAATATGCAAAATAGACAAATTTTAAGCCTAGGATGATTAATCACTATAGTTTCAAGTTTCCTATAAATGTATTATTTTTCAATTCTAAAACTTTTACGTTATACTCAATTTTTGTATGTTGAATTTTAGTTCTTTGCATGGTCAAATAATTTCTTATGTCAATTTTGTAAATTTTATTCATTTTGAAAGGAGGTAGTTGATATGAATTACAATAGTAGGTTTTGATAAGTACATTTCGTGTGTTTGATTATGAATGTGAAAATAGATTTTTGGGGGGATTTTTTATTATGTGTAGAAATGCTAGTTCTATGTGTTCAATTTCAACCCGTAATTTTCAAATTTTCTCAAAAAAAAAACCAGTTGAATGTGTCATGATAATTAACATCCAATATGTATTGAAATTGTCACATTCCAATGTGAGGCAAATGATTGATGGATGAACATGAAGGTGCGTGCTAGAAATTATTGGATGGGCATGGTTAGGTTGATAATTGAATGCATGTTATAATTTGTAACTTAAGGGAGGTTTTGTAACATGTAGTGTTGTAAACGAACACATTTAACTATGCACAATGTGGAAATATTTCTATGAAAGTCAAGTTGTCTTCAATGATTTTGTAATGTGTAAGGCTTTGTGGACAATCTACATTTTTGTTAGTTCACCCCAAAATAAAAAATACACATATAACTACAACTTAAAAGTGAAGATCCCATGGGGTTGCATATTTGGTGAAGTTTGACCTACTAATTATATTTGCATGTTGAACAAAACTCAATATACTCTAATGCCATAATACATCGACATTTCTATTAGGCTTGGCTTAGGGTTGTTGTTTTTATTGTAGAAAATAACTTTTATTTTCTACTACATATTGCCATTTATATTGTTGGCATTAAGGACCTCCTTAATTTCTTCTTCATGGATGAAAAAAATTAAGCAAGGAGAAAGAAGCAAATAGTAAATGTGTATCTTGTTTATGAAAAGTGGGATAAAATGTAGTTGTTTTGGAGATGCAAGAGTGTAATAAATGGTAGAAGGTTGGGCAAAATGGAACATTTTTGAAATATTGATGGTGGGGTTATAGAAAGGTGTAATGTTCATCATGACATCAGGGATAGGTCCTATGTTGTAAGAAGTTAACTAGGTGAAAATTTGGTGGTTTTGTAGAGCAAGAATATGTATGCAAATTTTTTCAAAGGAAAAAACTAGAAATATTCTTGTGTAACTTTTGCTTGATCAATAATTTTTCAAAGTTTGAACTAATTGATTGAACATAGGCATATATTATTGTTGTGAAGGTTTTTACTATTCAATGTGAGTTGAAATTTTCTTGTATATTCCATTTTGCAACATAGATGACCAAGCATGCCACATTGGCTAAATGATGTTGCTTGAATGTTTGCAACTACTATGAATTAAAGACTTTCAAATTTTAAAGACATTGATCTGTTCAAAAGTGATGAATTTTGTTGGATGATGTGTTTGTGTGTTCATAGTATGGTCAAATAGATTTTGTTTTAAACAATGTTTTTGTGATGAAAACATATCACATGAAAAAGGGGTAAAAAATTTATTGGGGACCAAATTAGTTTTCTCACCTATTGGTCCTCAAAAGATTTTCACCCCCCAAATTTTGGATTTTGCTTTACCTACACCTTGACTAATGCAACTGATCATATTCTTCATTAAATCAAATCTTATGAAAATAAAATTATACAAATCTTATCAATCAATAACCAATTTCATGAAAGATTACCCAATTTTTTTCACTTCTAAAATACATTCAAGTTGGGGATGAAAGAGTCCAAAAAAAGGGTGATTTATAGATAATTTTATTATATTGATGCACTTTAAATGACTAACATGACATAGAGTTCTGATTTCATTTTTGTTTCATGTTTGTGCATAAAAGGTAACATGATATGGCTGCTTAGTGGATATTCACAAGGGCCAAAATGAACCAAGACCCATTAACACATAAATTGGGAAAATTTTGTTTTGGGTTTCTTTAGATGAAACCCAAGTGAACAATAGTTGGGTTTTGGGTTGGTTTAGGAAAAAATAAATTAGGTCAAATGTTTTTTGTCTCTTTTGTTTTCACATTGTGTTCCCCTCCTTCATACTTATTGACCTCTACCTATTTCCCTACCTTCCTATGCATTGATCCACGCACCTACTAACCCGTACCCACTAACTTTACTCATGTGTTAAGCTTAACTATTAACCTAACCACTAACTTAAAAAATTTGGTGGCATTATCACCTCTTCTTTTCTTTTTCTTCTTTATTTTCTTCCCTTTCTTTTCTTTTGAATAATGCTTTGTTTATGGGAGCCCATTAGTGCACTAACAATGTGGCAACATCAGCACATGCAACAACACTGTCGCCATTGATTGCATGTGACATGTAAGCATTAGACCTGCTTAATTTATTTTATTTTATTATGGAAAATGAGAAGAAAGGAAGACTTCTTTGTTTAAGAATATTTTTAATTTTGTTGCAGAGAAGGAGGAAAACCCAAGGAACGAACGGGCGAAAAATGGAAAAACCAAACATGAAAAATAATTTAATTTATTTTTATTTTTATTTTTATTTAATCCAATTTTTCTTTATTAGTATTTTTTTGTTTTCTTGGGGGTTTATCCATTCTTTTGGAATTTTTTTTTCTTTTGTTAATTTATTTATCCTTTATTTCATTTTACATATTTTTTGGTGTTTTCCAGTATTTTTAATTTAATATTTTTGTTTTCAATTTTAGTTGTCAATTCAAGGGGGGGAAATCAAAGGAAACAAATGAAGCCTCTCAAACACCCAAAATAATTTGAAGAGATTTAGCTAATGTGGGGTCAAAGTGAATGTGCAAAGTTGGCATGTGTTCCATTACGCATGCCACAAAGCGGTTGCTCACCCAACACCTAAAGAAGATGTACAACCTTGTGGTAGAAAGAACCAAATTTAATCATTTTTTGACCGGTGAAAAGGGCTTTGTTGTCAAAACCATGCTCAAATTAATGCACACACATTAAGTGATGTGCATATGATTTAACAACAGAATGACCAAAACGTGGTTTAAACTCACACAAAGGTCCATGTGAAATGGGATCACCTTTAATCACTTGAAAAAGGCAAATCTGAAATGTGAAAACCCCCTTTGATGTGATTAATTTCAAATCAAAATTTTCAGGTCTTGGGCATTCACTTTTCGGGCATTGAGAGCATCCCATGCAATGCCTACACATACATCAAAAAGGATGAGGACATGTAAACCCTCATTCACACCAATTGATGTGTATATTTGAAAAGGTTAAAAATGCCATGGGATGGCACATATTGTGAATAAAAGCCCAACAAAACAACTTGGATATGAGAAATTAACATGGTTGTAAATTTTCATGAATCTGAAATGATTCACAAAATGGTATGGCCTCATACCCACCCCTCTTTTTCTTTGTTGGTTTAGGGTTTTTTCAAAAGCCCATGTTAAATGTGGTTTGTTTTTCTAGTGAAAACTTTATGGGACCAAAAATGTTGAGTTCATAACGATTGTGGTTCATCTTTAGCTTGAACATCATCACATCTATGTACACAAGCATGTGAAGAAGTCAATAAAGGTGACATCAACCTATCACCAAACACATGGGATGGGTAATGTGAACCATAGCTTTAAAAAAAAATCTCCTTTGGATTGGGATTAAGGTGTGGGTAGGATTGTATGTGGTGAACAACTTTTTACATGGTTCTATTGATTTAAAAATTTCCATCCACTTATCATGTACATAAACATTAGGGTTTACATGTGAGGACATGATCCCTATGACATCTAGATCTATATAAAACAATTTTGAGTTTTAATAAACCTTTTTGTCCTTGGCTTAAAATGATATTTTGTTGTTGCATTAAAATTTCACATTTACATTGTTAAAGCTTAAGATTCTTAAGCAATATTTATATAATGTTTTGTTAAATCCCTATTATATAGGGGAAAATTTGTAATACACACATATGGGCATTCAATGTACACTACTAGACTTTACAAATATATATCAAATAAAAATAAATTAAAGAATATAAAATTTTAAAGCCAATTATAATTTTTTTTAATGAATGGAAAAAAAGGTTGACACTTTTCCATTCCCTTCCAAACAATATTAAATGAATGATCTTGTTCCATGTATGTTTAAATGAAAATTTTCCCCCAAAATCTAACCTAGGGTTGATTTCAATTAATATAAAAAGATGCAAAAGTCATAATTATTTGTTATGAATTTTTTTAATGTACACCATATTGTTTAAAATAAATATATTAAATTGTTAAATCTATTTGCCCATTGCTAAATTAAATTAATGAAAAATTAAATGCACCATACATTAAATAACCCAAAAAGGAAGCAGAGTTATTAAACCGATGTCATAAAAGTTGATTACTCATGTTAAGGCTAACATTTATTGTCATCAATGGTTCAAATAAAAGTAAAATAATTATCCATGGGTTTTTTCCAATGCTTGCAATTGAAAGTTATAATTTCATCAATTGAAATCAATAGTGTACAAGTGCTAAGTAGACATGACAATAGATGGGTAAGTAGGTTTTGCAAAGAGGTAAAGGTTTGGTACAAAATAAAAATTTAATTAAAAAGTAAAAAAACTTTGTGTCAAGAAATTAAAATTTCGCAAAGAACTAAAAAGGTTTTGTTAAAAAATAATGATTTACCTAAAAAATAAAGAGGTTTTGTAAAGAGAGAGAGGTTAAATTAGGGGAAAAAAAGAGTTTTACCAAAAGATGGAGGTTTAGCTTAGAAGAGATAAAAGGTTTCGTTGAAAGATAAATGTTTTACCAAAAAAAGATTTCATCAAAATGTAAGCATTTCACCGAGAGCAAATAAAATGTATTGTCAAAAAAAAATGTTTTAACTAAAAACAAATAGAAGGTTTTGTCAAAAGGTAAAAATTCATCCAAGAGAACAATGGTTTTATCAAGAGGTAAAGCTTTAGCCAACAAAATATAAAAATTTTGCTAAGAAATAGAGAGGTTTTGTCAAGGAAATAAAAATTTAACCAAGAAAAAATAATTTTTTTGTCAAGAGGTAAAGCCAAAGAAAAGAAAGAGTTTTTGTCAAGAGATAAATGTTTAGCCAAGAAATGATAAAAAGGGTGAGTAGGTAGGTGAAGGGGGTGGTTGTTAGTTGGTAGGGTGGGCCAAGATGTAGGTCCGCAAGGTAGCTAGGTGAGAGGGTAATATGGAGGGCAGGATTGGGAAAAAACGGCCCAAAAATAAAAAGCCAAAGGTCCGCAACTAACAAAGGCTTGTGAAAATGTTGGTTAACATTTTGACTGTGGTACAATGTTGGATACCGCAGGGTCAGCAGCTGGATGAAAAAACACAGCCCATCTTATGGACAGAATCACCAACTGGTGCATTGGTGGGTGCCGGTTCACTCTGGCCCTTCACAAGGACACTGTACACAGTCCCCACACTGGGACTATTTGTGAAGAAAGAAAAGTATTTGCCAAAATTCCATTCCTAGACAGACTAGATACTCCACCAGCTCAATGCTTTCAACTGGTTCACAATCCAGCTCCAGGAAAGCCCAGACACATACCTGCAATTTCTGCCATTGTGTAGTGGATTGGTGAAATACAGATCCAGCCTGAATCTGGTCTGTCCTCAGCATCACACCAGCACAACTTGACTTGTTTCATTTGGTGTCGGTGAGAAGAAATGAAAGATTATCAATCATTCAAGTCTTACATTTGTTGTTTCTAAGTGGGATCTTCAAAACTGTAAGTACACTACTGCTGGCCAAGGCTTGTTTCGAATTCTCCCCCGGTTTTCTTGATTGTCAAATGCAGGCTTTCTCCCAATCTGGGGTGTTTAGTTTCTATTGCAGGACCAGTTGGGTCAATATAATCACAAGTCATGAATTGTTGCAGCTGATTTGAGGATAATCCTTCATTCAGACACAACTTTCTACACTACTGCCATAAACAACAAAAAAATCATTCCTTAACCCTCAAAAACACACTTCTCTAAGGAGGCTTCAATGCCGCACCTTCAGCCGTTTTGGAGCACTGATTTCTTCAAAAGTGTCCAGTAACTGGGCTGCAAGGGCAACTGGGTCATCAAGCATGTTTTCCATAACGATATGAACTACTTTTCTTTCAGCCTCTGTGGCACGCAAACTCAGCCACGTGAAGAAACTCCTACGAAATTCTGCCTTCAAGTGACCCTCTCGCTCCAGCCACCTTATTGTCCTAACACACTGCTCAAACACCCTCTCTGATCCATTCAGGGGGCCTCCCAGTTGCTGGCTCTCTGTAACAGCAATTTCCAACTCCCCATACTTCTCTGATTTTGGTCCCTTGTCTGTGCCATGCAATAATGCTGCTTCTAGCTGACCATCTGACAACTCCTCTTTTGCAGCCAGACCACCTGTGGTCAATTGAACTGCCTTTCTCACATGGAAAGCCTCTGCTGCTGTTGACGCATAACCATTTTCTTCTGAAGCTGCCTTACTGCTGCAAATCTCAACTTTGTTTTGCATTGATCGCAGCCCTGCAGCAACTTCAGCACCTGCACCAAAACATCCGAAGGGCACTATTTCCTTACCTAGCACACTTGTTGATCCTGAGGAATCTCCACAATTGTTCACCCTCCCTGCTGGCAAGAACTTCTCAAAATCGTGCATGTCATGTTTCAGTCCTATCTGGGGGTTGTCATCTGTACCTTCAGGCCCTTGGCCACTATCTACATTCTCTGCAGCAGCCGGTTGCCCTGCCCTCTGGCTATCCTGAAACTGACGAACATTCCCAAGTGCCACTTCCACACCGAGTCTCATCACCCCTTGGGCAGGTTCCATATCTTCTCGAGGAAGCCTCTCCCCTTCTGGCCTTGCTACTTGTACTGGTTGAGCCCCTCGTACATGTGAGCCATGCTTACTGCTGTCCCACTCCCTTGCAGACCTTGGAGCCACTTCGGACAGCAATGGCAGCTGGGCCCCTGCAGGTAATTCTGCTCTGTCCTCCATGACCAAACTGATGAGGTGCTTGTTGTGTTCTATCCTACTACTTCCATGGAAGTGGTGACGGAGGCTTAGATCAGCTGACCTAACAGATGCCCCATTAGCAGCCCCATTACCATGCCTCCTACTCACTTCTTGGGTAGTAGAACTGGGATTAGCCTCAATTGGTGACCTGGCTCCTGCTCTGTTACCATTTGCCTGAGATGGACCCGCTTCCCCTTCCCTAGACTCAGAGACTACCCTAACCCCCGTTCTCACCAATGCTCTTGAAGCAGGACCCTCATTTGTCCCAGATATGGACTCTCCTTTCCTCGCCCATGCCGCACTTACAACTTTGCCTAAATCACGTACCTAAGAATGCACTCAAACCTACATCAGCTTTATTTCAAACAATCTGGCAAAATTTAAAACAGACCTCTTGACTTATACCAAATCCTCCATTGCAAGGTATATTTGGTTAGGTTGAACTGGCTCACAACATGTTCAAGCCCATAAACTGAACATATATTGGTTTCTATCTGCTTGGGAAAAAAGTCAACAAAAAGTGTTGCCCTGTTTGATACAGAGGCTACTCCACAGTTAGCATGATGTTAAAATGCTGAAAACTCAACAAGAAACTCTGATAACAAGAACAATTTGCAGCTAGCCATCCATGTTTCTGAGGCAGATCATCGTACCTTGAAGGTTGTGTGTACCGGATCACTGACCTCTCGCTTCACACGTATGTTCCCACTCAGCATCCCTTGAAGATTCCCACTCAATCCTACTGCTACATTTTCAGGCGTGCCCAAAAACCGTGCCTCCCTCTCAACCTCAAGGTGAGTCTCGAAAGGTATCTCAGGTGGCTTTGTTGAACAACAAGCCTCAAAACGCTTGATTTCACCGTTGACACCAAATGCAACCACCTGTCATCAATTGAAGATCAACAGTGCTACAATATGGGATGGAACAGAAGAACACAATCTGGATCTGCCCATCTTTAACAAAGCTACATGGTGCTTGAAAAGCTGAAGGGGACCACAAATTGCAATTCAACAAAATCAGGTTGACAAAGATATTGACTTGCCCAAGGCTATCCAGGTAAGGTTGATGATGTAAGTCAGCTAAACTTTCTCTTTCTTCATCAAACAGCGAACAATTAATTCATTGGACTTGACTGCAGCTAGAGAAGATACATAAGGGTGTGGGCGTTAAGTATTGCCATGGTTGCAGGTGATCATGCACACTGGCAAAAGCCATTCTGCTCACAGTTCTTTATCATTTTGATTACAAAAATATGCAAAAATTCGAAACAGTGGTTGCATATGTTGCAACACCCTGTGCCAATATACTTATAGGTCTATCCATGAGAGTTGTTACCTTCTTCTTTTGATGCAATTTCCATCCATTCCTTGTCATAACAGCAGACAAAAAAATGATACCAAAAACTTGATAATATTGATCATGGTGCCAAGTGAAGCTCACCTTAAACATATACTCAGTGCTAGGCTCAAGGTTGGATATCAGGGCTCTCCTCTCTGTCTTTGGAAGGGTGCACATTGGTCTTTCAATGAACCCCAAGTCAGATATTTTGTGATGCCATATCTGATAGCCCTGGATATCTGGTGCCAGTTGGACATCAGGCCCTCTCCAACACAAAACAACTGAGTTGGGTGACAGATCTTTGAAATGAACTCCATCTGAAACCATTGAGTCCATTTGTGTATCTGCAACAAGCAACCACCTTTGGTTTGTGAATTTCATAAGCAGACATTCCATTGTCAAACATAAAATCCAAGAACCAGTGTTCTTTCTCTGGTGGTATACACAATGTGCTGTTGGAACTTGGAAGTCATCATGTAGGCTCCTTTCTGTGACCATATATTCTGAGAGCTTCCATGACCAACTTGGACACAAAAGATAGAGAAAGATGGAAAACCCAGTACCTTGAGAAATACCATCTGAGTTTTCACTTGGATCTTGCAGAAGGTCTGCAGCTTCAAGAGCTTCCCTTGCAAGCTGCTGGACATCTAGGCCATATGAGAGACGGCTAACAATGCCTCTAACACACTTCGATGCAGCTTCAGCAAGAGGTCCTATCTCCTCTTCCAACTTCTTGGCAGCTTTGTCCACAATTTCATGTTGTTCTCCATACCGAATTGTCCCATCTAATAGGCGGTGTGCAAGAGAGAGCCGTTGGCACAGGACATCAACTCTCCGTGCATCTTTGGCAACCAGTAACTGTTTTCTCCAACACCTGCCAGACAGACCCCATAATGTTTTTTAAAAAATAGGTCACTAGCTAGTAGGCGCAGCACCTTGGTGAGAACTAAGAAGAGCACCGGTTGTGATATCCAACCTTTGGACATGCCAGCAACAGCCATCTCCAATTGGCTGGAATGGACTCCACAAAGTGCAAGCATAAATCAAGGCAAGAATGCAAGGAGAGATGTGAATGAAGATGTTCAGCAACACCAGACACTTATGTGCAGCCGCTTCTGCCAGCTGTACTAGAGTTATCACACCAAAATATGAAAGAGGTAGATTAAAACTGACCCAAGGAGACCAGTGACTCTTCCACATGATGAGCAACGGTAGCTCCCATCCAGCCGAATCTCCCCAGCAATGTTCACCACGCCTGCAATCCCATGTCTCAAAGCACACTCGAGGTGGCATGAGAGCCCACAAGGGTTTTGTCCATTCCAGGATTCATCAGAGCACGCAATCCATAAACTGGGGTCCTTGTTGTCATCAAATTGGTGGCAGAGGCAGCAGGAGCAGCGCTTGCAAAAGGTATCCCCTGGCTTGATAACTGCTCTGCAGGCTGAATTGTCACATATCTGCTGGAACCTGAAGCAGCATAGTTGATAGAGAGGTCATTCCCAGTTGGGTGTCCCTTGACAAGCTCAGGTGACGACAGGAAAGGACTTGTTCCCCAATCACAATGGTGCTCAATGCAAAATAAAATTGCAGGTAGCCATTATCTATAGCCATGAACTTTTCTTGGCAAGACTAGATCTTGACAGACACTTCCACCACCTACACAAAAACTTTCCATAAAAGATTCCAAATCCACTGCCAAATTTCCTCTCAGACCTGTGGCACCTTTGAGTACAGGTGTTCACAAAAAGAATTGAGGAACCAAAAATAAACAGGAAGGCCAGCTATCAAAAGTAGGGGGGGTTTAAGAGACACTAACCATAAACAACCATTGCTATGGAGGAACCAAGATCAAAAATTAAACCATACAGAAAAGGAACATTCCATTACCTATTGTCAACAACGTCAGTGGGAGCAATTGGCGTTGAGGTGAGAAGGCGGGATGGGTGCTCTCCTTTCCGTTGCCGGCGTAGGGGATTAGGGGTTATGGGCTGCTGCAGGCTTGAAGTTTGTACATTCCTTGAAGAGCTAGAGTCCTTAGGGCAAATTATGTTTAACAAATGGTCAATCAGCTTTGCTTTGGAAACCCCTGGGTACCCTCTTTTAACCCCACTCTCAGAGCATAGCAGATCAATTAACTCATTACATGTCCAGCCATGAAGGACATCAAAGTCTGCAATGTCACCCTTTGCCACCTCTGACAAAACCTCCTTCCGTTCTGCAGCTGTGAGCTTTGCAAACTTGGCTGCATCTGCCAGAAAATGTAAACCTGCAACATACCCCCATCATTAAAAAATGATAATAACACCTCTTCAGACTCTCCTCTTTATCCACACCTCTCAAGTATTGCAACCATAATGACCACATGAAATATGAAATCGAACTGCCTTGAGGTCCTAAAATCACACAGAGAAGAATCTCTATAAAAGTTGATGAGCTCTGATTGTCACAAGTGACTGTCATCAGCATTCTGTTGTTTACTTCCAGCAAAAAGCTCAAGCTTCTTGCCACAACAGCTTTATATAGTGCCTTGGTTTAGCAAGTACAATATACAGATTGAGGTCACTTCTTCAACAATTTTATAATTAACATATTTTCAACTTCTGGCTTTTTCACTTGACAGGGGATTGCCACAACGGAAATCACGACGAGGACAGTGATGTCTGTCCATATGTATGCATCAAAATGCTCAAATGACTTTCAAATATGGTATGCCACAGAGATCAAAAGCCTTAGAGAGGTCCAGTTAGAACGGTACTTTGCTACCATGGAGTATTGCAAAGGACATCCTCACAACAAACTAAACCTTTTGCATGCATGTAGTAAGACAAGATTCAAATAAATTGTGGTGTAGCAGCAGATGGCATGACCCATGCAAGCAACCCCTATGATAAAAGGCAATGTGAGGGTTTCATACAATCTGTACGGGAGTTTGAGGGCGTAGATGAAAGGGGCTGAGGCCGGGGTGGTCCCATTGCTTCTGCTTATGTGGCTTGCACAAATCACCCTCTATTATCCTCCTCTGGCATGTTCACATGCTCCAAGCATGGCAGTACATGGCAGTATTATCCTGTTGCTGGCACTAACTAGCTAGTACCCCCTGCCTGTATCACTCTGTTGCATCTGTAATTTCTTTTTGGTGGAAGAAGCACCAAATAGATTGAAAATGTAGGGTATGATGCCGCTATTGAATTGGAGAAAGCAACAATATGTAAAGCAAGCTGCCAGCAAGAGATCAGAATATACTGGATCCTCTTTTCACGATAATACTTGCATCACAAATTCAGTTGATTGGAAGCCAACTCCTCAAAACCTTGATCCAACTTTTTCCCTCCTAACTCCAGGAGTTTACTTTGCAGGAACAAAGAGGAGCCTTTTCCTCCTGCTCCTCCTCCTCCTCCTCTTGTTTATCAACACTCCTCAGAGGAAACCTGCCTTTTAAAATCACACTAAGCCGATAACTATGATCTTCATATCCAATGTTCCAATTCCCTGTAGAGCACCATGGCCATGTCCGTTTCTTCACCTAAGCAATAAAAACTAAACATGCCAGACTGCTGCAATCCCTAGAACAAGAACCCCAAGCCATTGCTGGAAGCCGCTTCACTGATGATCTAAAAACACAAGACCCTCGCAAGCTACAAACCACGCGCCCCGCTCCAACGTTGTTACAGATCAGACGCCTCTCGGTCGCAGACTGGAAACCCCCCGCGAATGCTGATCTCCAACTACAAAACTGCAGGAAAAGAAAAACAAGAAAGACGAGAGAACCCGTTCCGCCGAAATCAAAGAAAAATCAACGCAAGAAAAAAAAAAAAGGAAAACAAAGGCAACGAGAAAAACAAAAAGCGCTTCCACAAAGAAGAGGACGATGGCGACGACTACTTCTGCTTCTACTGCTTCTTAAAGAGCATATAAGATCCCGTTCGGTACACGACGTTTTCCGGCGCGACAAAAGCGTGTGATGAAAGCTGAAGCATGCAAGGAGGGGGCGAGAAGAAGGGGAGGCGGAGGAGGAGGAGGGGTGCGAAAACACGGGCCACGCACTAAAGGAATGGAACAAAAGAAGCGACGACGAGGACGACTGGAGATAATTTACCCGCAGAAAAAAATGATAATAATAATATAGAAAGTTCTGTTTGTGGCCCCGAGAAGGAAAGTGCGAGTACTTACGGAAGCAGATGCATGAGGCCCAATGAGGTGCTGAGGCACGAGAGGCTGCTCGGTTGCATTTCCTTTCCGAACGAGAGCCGCAAAGAACCAGACACAGAGAGAGAGAGAGAGAGAGAGAGAGAGAGAACAGAGAACACAGAGAGCGCGCGCGCGAAGAGAAGGGGCGAGCGAGCGAGCGACCGTGCGAGACAACAACAATGGGCATAGCCGTTGTTGCAGAGAAACACTGCCCCGCATGAGTTTCGCCGCCTTTCGCCATTTTCCAACTTCTTAACTTTCCACATAATTACACTAATTTGTTAGTAATAATTTGGTACTATTTGGAACTCTGGAGGACTACTTTATGGCAAAAATTAATCAATAGTGAGGACCCTATATTATTATTATTATTATTATTATTATTAATTTTTTCAGGCAAATACTTTATATAAGCTTTAACATCTCATCCCCCTTTGTTAATTTGTGTAAGGTAGCACATTTGGCATGGGCATTACTGAAATTGATACCCGCCAGGTATCATTGGAAAAAAAGAGAAGAGAGAAGACGACATGGGGGTCCTTTTTTTCTTAATTTTTTAGTTATTGTGGGAATAAGTAACATTTCAACAACATTAAATCATTTTCTTCATGCATTTATAAAATAATCACATTTTAATTCAGGATTTTCAAATTAAGGATTTATAAGTGGTCCCTTTCTTATAATTTGCATGTGTTGCCAGCCAAAAGGAGGGAAGAATAAATACGGTTTGGGTTAACTTAGGGTTGGGGTTCAATTCACAACTAAAAGCCATGCTAAATGTTACACACTCATTTAACCAAGGCCCTCTTTATATTGTTAAGAGGTTGACAAGGTGAACTAGGCAAGAAAGTCGTACTAGTATCGTTGTCTTGTTGAAGTCTTGTTGAAGTGATGAATTTGGAGGAGGGGTTGGATGTCTCCGTTACTACCTAGTAGTAGTCTCTCATACTCTTTTATAGTAGGTAAGGTTGTTTGTTTGTTTTGCTTGTTTGTTATGTTAAAATCTCTCAATCCACAACAACACCTCTTTTGCTATGCTCCTAGTACCGTTAGAAATAGCCCTTGACAAGCACGGGTGCATCACGTTGGTTTCATAACGTTTTGACCTACTTTGGAGAAGTTATTGAATATTAAATATTTATTTGATTAAAAAGTCATTCAAATCAAAATTAAAAATTATTGAGGAATGTGAGCACACTCTTGATAATTTATTTTTTTGCAAAGCTCTCTCAATGAGTAAGACTTTAAAGTAAAGTGATTTGAAAAACTTTAGACCTACGATGTGGGAGATTTGGAATTTTGAGTAAATTTTTTTGTCATTGAAAATTCAATCAAATTACTAAAAAATGGTTTTGAAAAGGAAATTTTAGTTGGGTAACCAGTTCACACTTGGGACAAGGACACAAGCTAAGCTCATGATGATTGAAAAAGTACCTCCGAAATGGAAGCCCTATTAAGCTTTCTTTTTTAGGATACAAATGCACTCTTAACCATGCTCAAGTAGTTGGCAAACTAAGCATTTAGTTGATCTACACCCAACAACTTGTATCTTTTTCCTTTTTAATGGAAAAGAGAGAGAGAGAGAGAGAGAGAGTGTGTGTGCAAAAACTTGAGACCATTCCAAGAAGGGAATCAAGGTGCTACAATACAATCTTGGCTCCTTTGAGGAAAAATTTCTCAATTCTTGCTCACAATTTCAACATGTTGGTGTCAAGTACTTATGGTTTAAGTTGGGCATCTAATTATTAGATATACCTATATTACAACTTGTCATTAGGTAGGTATACAATCTCTCCCCAACTTACTCCAACTCCTCAACCCACATCATCATTCTATGTGAAAGAGGTTGGATCATGTGAGAAATTGCCTATGGTCCTTCATGGATGATCTTAAGACATGCAAAATTTTGCATCTATGGAAACCACTCACTCCACCAATTGAAGCACACGGCTGCCCACCCAAAAAAGGGGAAAAAAAAAGGAAATGAAAAAAAAAAGACCACCTACATGAAGCCTACGGGTATTATTCCCTAGTTGATAAGGTTTGGGCATTGAATTCCAAATACAATATTCTATTGTAGAACCCATGCCGACCATTTTGCTAAAGTGCGGCGGGGTTGTGGTATGAAAGTCATCCCAAATTGCAAGATTCTAAGACCAAGAATGAAGACTCTTGGGGGAAAGACAAAACGACGGGCATTGTTACCTCTTCTATACGGAGTAATAAAATTTGAGACCTCGAGTAATTTCATAAACATTAATAAGTTATTGCACACAACAATCCTTGTTGTGTTTTTTTTTTTTAAAAATAAAGCACTTCGAAAAATTCCCTAGTGTATATTTGGAACACACGGTGAATAGCCCTCCTAGAAAAGAGGAAGGATTTTACACCTACTCCTTTAAGACTGTCTTATGCCTATAAGCAAGTGGAAGATCCCTCTCACTCTGAAGGGCCAGACATCAGAAGTTAGGTACATGATACCATTTGCTTTGCACTTTATGGTGAGTAAAAGCCCCATGGGTGGGGGAGAGAGGGGGGGGGGTTGCATTCCATTTAAAAAACACCCGGGCTTCGGTTTAGGGTGAAAATGCCCCACTCTCGGGGGTTTAAATTACACATAACATGCCAGTTGTTGTTGCCCACAACAAATAACTGCCAAACCCAGGTGGTTATTATTGTTTATGCACAGTCAACCAGTAAACCTGTCATCGACAAAAAGAACAAAAGAAAAGCTAGTATGGAATCCCGACCGAATTTGGGGGGGGGGGGAGGGGGGTGCTTGGGGTTTCCGAGTTCTTGTGGGACAACATGGGCACCCACAATATTGCCACCCGTAAGCTTTACTAAGCTGGAAAAAAAGGTCGTCTCATCTCGTCTACAACTTGTTTAACCCCTTGGGGGAGCAATGGCACCCTTCCTTGATCAAACTAAAATTATCGGTTAGTGTGTAGACATCGGGACACATGTCATTCTTGTTTGTCTTTTTTATGTGAACTAATGGAAACCCCAAAACAATTGGGGAACTTGGAACCTAAGTCATTGCTCCTTGAGTGTGCTACTTTTTCACGGTAGCCAATCTAACTTGTTGACCGATGTGACAAAACTTCCGAGTTTCAAGAATTTACTATAGACTTTCAATAGTCTGTTAGTTTTTTTTGGGGGGGGTGGGGCCGGTCCATTGTTGATTCTTCTTCAGCCGTTTTTCCGCTCCTAATCCCATGCTTTCCTTCACCATAGGGATAATGCTCAACCGTCATCATCTAGTTGTATTAGGATTAGAAGCCGTACCTAACTTAATACGTTAAAGAGGTGCATAGCTAAACTATACGGGTTTTTTAAAAGGGGAAAAAAATTTATAAAAGAAAATCAATGGTTTGCTTTTTTTTAATAGATCCAAAGGCATCTAGTCGAACAAGTGGACAAGCCCCCCCCCCCTCATGGATGATGATGTCATAAAAGAAATCTCCTATCTTCAACTCAAGCTTTAAAAAAAAGCCAAGCATGTGTGAACCCATTATTTTTTTAATATTTTAATCTTTTCAGTGGTTGTAACTTGTAAGGGATGAAAGTGGAATCCATATCCCGCAATCATTGTTATTCAATTTTTAAAATAAAGAAATAGAAAATAATTAAATATTTCAGAAAAAGCCACCCTAAGACCATTGGAAACGACAAATTCCATAGGCAGAAACCAAAAAAATAAAAAAATAAAAGGCAATCATGTAGGTTTATATTATTTGAGCTGAAAATTAGGTCATTTTTCTTTTTCTACTTTCTACCTATTTTCTTCTTCTTCTTCTTCTTGCATTCTCTTGCAATCAAAGTTTGTCAGTTTTACATCAATCATGTATGTAAGGAACTTTGCGGTCAAATTACGCATGTAAAAAAAAGGGTCATCAAAACCCATAAAATTAAAAAAATCAGAAATTTGTTGGAAAATTTGGCGTCTATTTTTCTTTTTTCTCTTTGAAATCAATGAAATAAATTGTTAGAAATTTGATGAGCGAGAAAGAAAAAAGGACTCTCTTTTATTATTATGCCCTTTGAAACCAATGAAACAAGGGGGTGCATCACACTGTGGCCTTGCTATTTGCACTAAAAAAGTATCTTAAGAAGGCAAAAGAAGAATTTATGGAAACTCAAATATTTATTTCACCATGCAAAAATATAATCGTCAAAAAAATCCTCTAAAAAAAACCAAAATCCTTCAAGATATTATTATAACTCTATAATAACTAATCTCAACTTTCAACACAAGCCAAAATAGACCTTATTATTATTATTATTACCTAGGGGCCAAAATCCATTAAGCTACTATATAATACTCTATAATGAATCTAAACACAATATCCTTGGCTTGGTAGGCAAGACCAATAAATTGTTAGAATTTGTTCAGAAAAAAAAAAAAAAGAAAAAAAAAAGAAAAAAAGAAGAGAGCTCTTGCTTTGCTTTTCAAAACTCTTGCATCGTGGGGGTGCATGGATGTGAGTGCTGTTTGTAAATTTAAGTAGCGTCTCTCTTGGCAAAAGTCCGTGATGACTACTTACCACGATGTGAACAAGGTCTTCAACCCTCTTTGATCTCGTATTATATGCTTGTCTTACACATATAGAGTGCTTGGAGGAGTTCACAAGACTGTCATGGCACGTGCTGCGGTTTGTTTGTGCTTTGATGTTCAATTATGCTGATCATCACATTGAAGCGGCCTTTTGGCTGTACATGTGCTGAAACTGGTTTGTGTTCATTGCAGAGTTCAACCTTCTTCTTCCTCTTGTTTATTGGAGAAATGGCTGAGTCTGCAAGTCAGGACTCCCAACTCAATTTTAGTTGCACAATTTTGGTGGAATTAAAGCTTAGTCAGGATGAACCAACACTCACACTCGTACCTGGACTAATACTCCCATTATAAAAAAACTCGGGTACATATTCACCTCTCCTATTAATAATGTTCCTCCCTTTTGGCCTAGCTCTTTGTCTATGAAGGAAGGTAGTTTGTTTTGTTTTGTTTTGTAGTTATGTGATCTACCCGACCCGGATGCTTCAGATTGTGTTCTTGGTGTCTTTAGAAAGCTCTCGATGAGGAGGGGTGCATGGGCTTGGTTCCAAAGCGTTTGGAATTGTGGAATGATTTCTTCACTGAAAATTCAATTAAATCGTAGCTGAAATTTTCGGAGGAATTGGAACGTGCCCTTGGTGTTGTTGGAAAGACCTTGATGAGCAGGATCTAATGGAATTTATTTGGTTAGATTTGGATTCAGAATGTGGAAGATATTGATTATTAAGTGATTTTTTGCTGCTGAAAATTCAAATATATTTACAAGAAGCCACATTTTAGAAGGAAAAATCAGTTGAGAACGTGGTAATACTTGGGCCACCAGCGCACAGTAGTAAAGCCGAAAAGAGCCCAACATTTGGCAAAGCATATGGGATAAAAGCGAGGTGCTATGGAGAACATATTGAGGAACATATTGGGAACCAAATGGGAACCAATTGGAAATTATAAGTGAACATAGTGGGAACACATTGTGAACGAGGGAAAAACGAAAAACAAATCCTTCCCCCCTCCCCCCAAAACTTCAAAGGAAAAAAAGCAAGGCACCTTGAGTGCATGCTTGGGTCTTCCCATTGGCTGCATGAAATTTCTCTTCCCAAAAGAGATCCCCATTTAGTCTAAGCATGGGATATTCATAATATTTTGAAGTAATTTAGATGAATTTAGGGGTTTTTTGTTTTGACCATGGTACGAGTGGGTGCTGCTGGTTCACCCTCAAGGTGAGTTTGGGATTGCACAAAAAAAAGACAAGGGGATGTTGGCCCAACACTATTGAATTTTTCATACACAACTTGACACTTGGTTTTATTTGTAGGGTAAAACCTCATGGTGGTGCATTTCAATAAGGGGCCTAGGATGAGGCCATAGCTGGGTTGGGCCTCACATTTTGGGAAAGGTGGAGGGTTCTTACACCTACTCCTTCATAATGCAATGGATCTTATGCCTATAAGGAGACCTAATATCCCTCTCACTCTTGAGGAGTAGGCATATGGTCTCTTCGCTTTTCCAAGAGGGATATTAATTGATACTACTAGTGTAGCCTGTGCCATTGGCCCAAGTGTGAACTAGTTATCTAACTAATTTTTCCTTTCAAAACCATTTTTAATAATTTAGTTGAATTTTCAATGAAAAAAATTACTCAAAATTCAACATCTCTTGTACCTCATGTTACAACTTTTCCAAATTGTCTTGATTGAATCTTGTTCATCAAGGGCTATGCGGAGTCAAATTCTTCTATAAATTTTAGTTTTGATTTATTTTAAAATTCAATAAAAGAATTGTTCAATACTCAATAACTCCTCCACCATAGGTTGAAACATTATGAAATCAACTTAATGCATCCCTACGCATCAAGGGCTTTCCAATGGCAACAAAAGTGTAACAATAGGCATTTTGGTTTGGGAGATCTCAACATGACAAACAAACAAAACAAACAAACAAACAACCCTCCTTCATAAATAGATAAGGTGCCCACCAAATACACTTTAGAACTTACTCTAAATACTTTATGGTCATTCTTATCTAAGGGGTATGCTTGGCAAAACGATCGAGAATTTTTTTTAATTATAATATAAACTCTCAAGGGTGGGCATTTTCAAAAAAAACAAGGGGCATATGAAGGAGTTGCAACTAAATCTGACCCCACATATGGGAAATGTGCCCCATCTTAAGATATACAAATAATAAAACAGAAAGCAAACCTTATCATAAATATAATCACCATACATGAATCATGCGGAATAGGAGGGAGAAGGTTTTTATTCCCACCTTTTCTAAGTTGTATATCTCATAAGAATTAGCATGATCTTATGCCTATAAATGGGCATAACATCCCTCTCATTCTTAAGGAACATGTGCAAAGTCACTCTTCTATGCTAGAACGAATATTTACATTTATAAGGCGGTTCTCCAATAAATCAATAACACATCCCAATTTAAAGATTACAAAATCATCAAATTTATAAATAATAATTAGTGTTTAAACTTGCACCACTTGGTTGATAAAATGTTAACCTAGTAATTAATATGCCAAGATTATCATCACAACTAATTTTTCATGGTAACGATGAACTTTAAAATATTAAGCAATAAAAAAATCCTTGTATTATGAATATTCTTATGTTAACAATTGATATGCTATCTATTGCAAAACCAAACTAATAGTTTACCATTACATATTCCATTTATGCCATTGTTGTGAAAGTCAATGCTCAAGTGTTCTAAAGTTACACGCATTGCCATTGCTTGTTATTGTGACATCAAAATGTTCAATGATGTTTCCTTACCCTATAACATTATCATGACATTGTGGCATCGATGAAATATACCATCACAATGGACAAAAACATGCAAAAATAATATTCAATGGAAAGTGTGAAAGGAAGAGGGAGAAATAAAACAAGTACTTCACAATAACAAAATGCCAAGTGGAATCAAAATGAAGTGATTAGCTTAGTCAATTGTGAATTCAAAAAACATATTTTTCTTAAACAAATCAATGAATGAAAAGCTAGAATTGTTCATGTGGTAGGCTTAAGCAAGATTGTAGAAGACTTACAAATAATAACAAAATCAAATACACATGGCAATGGCAAAATTTGTAAAAGAGAATGGAATTGTATCAACAATGATTATAAGGAAATTTTTAATTATCACAAAGGTATTTGGTTATTATAACATCTCTTATTACGACTTGATTTTAGATTAGAAATAAATTTCATCTTCCAAAACAATTCAATGAAAACAAATATCATGCAATTAAAGTTTTCCAAAAAAAATAAAGGAATTCAAGGTTCTAATATGTGTGAAAGACTTACATGCAAAAGAATTGGAATTTATACATACCATCAAAATAAGAACATGAATAACATTCTTCTACTTGGTCAATATTGATGCAAGAACTATGTGGAAAGCTTTAAGTTCTTGAGGAAAGCCAAAAGCCTTGACAATTTAATCAAGGTAATAATTAGAGAATGAATCCAAAAAAAATTATCAATCTTTATGATTACTTCTAATATTTTGTATTAAACCATCCACAATGTCACAGAATCATCAATATCTTGAACATTAAAAATTTTACAACACATGTTATAAAGCACAAATAAACAACAAATGCATCAACATTAACTCCTAAGAACATAAGAATTAAAAGGAAACATAACTTAATTTTCATGTCAATGATTGAGTTCACATGCTCAAGAATAACAAGGTTTTGGTTAATGCCATAGATTGAATGAATTTGATTCAATTCAACATCAACAACTTAACATGACCAACTATCAAGAAGATACCTTTGAACAACATCTCAAGTATATGAAATCTAATTAGAAAGTTCACCAAATGAGCAAACACATGGTGAATGTCATATCAAATTTCAAAATTGCAATATACCATGTTTTTGTCAATGGCCAAACATTCATGTCACCGTGGGTTAACCTATCTGAATCTAGGTTTGATGATCAACTAATGTAAATAATCAAAACATGAGTAAAAATGACAAGTCATATGAGAACAACAATTCAAAATTTGAATGAAATATCCATTTGAATATTGAACTTGGAGGAATTTCAAGTGATTCAAGTTTTCAATTCCATTTTTGAAATGTTTTTTTAACACATATTTAGGGAATATGTGTTAAAAAAACATTGTTGGCCAAATCTAACAATTTCATCACCTTCCAAAATAGGGTATGCCGACAAATGCCTTTTGTTCATTGGTTTCATGTCTCCTTGCTACACCTTGTAGATCTAGATGATTTTCTTATTATAATTGAACCATCGATGCACCAACATGATCTATATCCCTCCCATTTGAGATCACATTATACAACATGTAACAATAAGGAATGACATTAAAAGAAAACAATGTGCAAATTGTTTTTCAATAACTTTGTAAATGTCTTTTTAAGTACTTCGAATGCATTTTCAACTACATTCCTCCTCTATAAAGATCTCTAATATTATAAAAGACCTTTAAAAGGATACACTTAACATTAACATTTTGTTTACATGGGGAATCATGAGTTAAAGTAGGAATGGGTAGCCCTTGTCCCTAAGAACATACATGTATATGCAAGTATTATTTTAAGATCCATGTTTGGGGTTGAACAATCCATTTTATATTGCATTTTAGTAAGGACTAAACAACAATAATATTTTAGAATCATTCATGAAACCCAACAATCCTACAAGGATATCTTGAAATCATTTTTCATAGTCAACAACTATTTGTAATATTTGCATATTATAGGAAAATTAGTTTATAACAGATGCACAGGAATTTTGGCACTTGTAATAACCATAACAAACCAAAGTTGTACGTTCATAATTCACACATATGAACTCCAATTAATGAGCCTCCAATTACAAAGTTGTAGTTTTTGAAAAATCATTTTTCAACATTATATCACACTTCAATCTAAAGTGATTACAATTTTATATGCTAAAAGTCAAAATTATCAATTTGATTTTCACTAGCTTTTTCCATAACTTGAGTTTCAAATCCTTATTCAATATCTACACTTCAAGACCTTTTAAATGGTTTAAAGAAAGCTTAATTTGAACATTGATTGTTGTTTGTAAAGGTGTTTCAAACTTTCAAAACATTATGGGATTCCAACTTTCAAAGTGAAAAAACCATGGAGAATGTTGGGACTTTTCTCCCATGCTTGTGAGAACATATTTGAGTCCCAAAGTACTTTCCTAGCCCACTCCTCTCATGCTTTAGCTTTGATTACAAACCTAAAGCTAAGTTTACAACTCGCACCAATGTCTTTGTAATTGTTTTGGACATTCATTAGCAATAAGGTGTATTTTTCCATAGTTTTTTTCAACGTCATTGTTTGTTTGTTTCTTGGTTCCATTAGCAATTTAGACCTTGTCATATTGATTTGCATGGATCATCCTTTGCTATATTTATATGGATGGGATGGCAAAGGTGAAAATGTTCATTCCATTAATTTGATTCCCAATATCTTTCTTGCATTACTTTTCATAGTAAAGTTGGTTACCACATTGAGTAGCTTACAAAATTGTTTTGCCCCATGATGATGGATTTGGCATGATAAGGGGAAGTTCTGTTACAATGTCACACAATCCAAGTTAGAATCAGCTAACAACTTGAGCAATTTCATTTCATCTTAAGAATCATATATAACAACTAAGCACAATCCTTGCTCAATATCCTTGGTGAATTTACATGAATTCTTGATAGAAGGTCGGATATGCCATTGGGATAGAACTACTCCCATGACTTTATGAAATAATAACAAATTTGTTTGTCATCTCCACCTAATGAGCAATATAGTCTCTTTTTCATGATTTGGTTACTCTTTTAGAAGGAGCAGATGCAGAAACAGGAGCAGGTGATACGATTCACAGGACTTGTTGGAGGCCAAGGTATTTTACAGATGAGCTTGAAGCAATCAGAGTTTACTAGAAGCTGATTTGAAGAACAATATGAAGTAGGTCGACTAAAAAGTAATGAAGAGATATGGCCCATGTCTGAGGAAGACAGAGATGAGATGCAGCAGGAAGCAAAGGTGATGATGATGATGAGCAGGGAAGTAATTCGATTGAGCATGATGGTGCACAAGTTTGAGAATGCAAACTGCAGCAACTTGACGAACCGGTTGGTGCTTCTACCTGATGTGCAGAGCGCCGCTTTTTGTACAGCAGAAAGCAGAAAGATAGGCAACAATCCACAAGCAAAATTGTACTCTTCTGATTTCTCTCTGTGAAGTCTCCCCTGTGTGGGGTTTCCGTAATCAGTAGAGAACAAAAATTGCTGGACAAGAATGAACTGTCATTATTGCCCCTTCCTCGCGTGCTGTGATCGTCCTGGTGCTGCATATCAACGTTGCCCCGTTCGTCTGAAATCCGGGACGCTGTGGGTACTTACCGAGTCTCTCTCCGAACGTGATTTTGCAGCTTGGAAGAAGGTGCGGCAAGAGCTGCGTGGGGGGCGTTGCAATTAGGGTTAGGGTTAGGGTTTTCTTTTAGCTCGTGGTGTGCACGAAGCGAAGTGCCTTTCCGTGATCACACAACTGACGCTGCGTGCGGAGCGAGCAGCGAGAGGGAGTCGCGATGTCGAAGCGCGGTATCCATTCTTGCCTATCGCACGATCTCTTTTCCTGGCCACTTTTGCTTTTGTTTGTCTTTGAAAGAGAGTTGTTTTGGATCAGTTTTCAGGGTGTTGTCGAGGTTCTTATGCACCTTTTGGGATTACTGAGAGCCAGATCGGTCTGCTTTTCTTATATTCGCCTTCCTTGGGTTCCTTCGCTCGCCCAGAGATGGATTTGAAATACCTCTTCCGGCAATGTGGTGTGGTATGTTTTTAAGGCGGAATTTTCTTTTGATCATGAAGGATGGCGGGCTTGCTTTCGTGAGAGTTGATAAATGGTTGTGGATTGCCAGGGCGTGGAGGTTCAGCTGGAAACAAGTTCCGGATGTCGCTGGCTCTTCCAGTGGGAGCGGTTGTCAACTGTGCCGACAACACTGGAGCCAAAAACTTGTATGTCATTTCCGTGAAGGGCGTGAAAGGTCGATTGAACAGACTTCCAGCCGCCGCTGTGGGAGACATGGTCATGGCCACTGTGAAGAAAGGCAAACCTGACTTAAGAAAGAAAGTGATGCCTGCTGTCATCGTCCGCCAGCGCAAGCCCTGGAGACGCAAAGACGGTGTCTTCATGTACTTCGAAGGTATGCAAAATGCAGTTTATTTCACACTCAAAACCTAGCAGACTAAGGCTTCATCTTATGGGGATGCCTGAAGCTTGGTATCTATCTGCATGCTTTCCCTCTCTGTTTCTCCACGCCTTTGAGGATTATGTTCACGCGTATGTCTTCTTGCGATAGTATTGCTTTCATCTGTGATTGTTGCCACAGTTGTCTTCCTGTCACTTCCTGAAACAAGACAAACTCAGGACTGTTGACAGGACTCAGGCAGGTGTTGTGGGAATTGTTAGCCCAAAATTACAGCCACTGTCAGGAATTGATGAAATCAGCGGTGTAGTAGTCATGGTAGCTTGTGGCTGCTCTTTTTGATGAAGAAAGTGATGATGGTCTGGCACTTTGTGCATGACTCTCATAAGGTTATGACTGTGCTCATTGTCTTGCAACCTTGTAATTTTTTGTTGTGGAGATTTCTCTGCATTCTTATAAGCTGTATCTTATCTCAGTGGTGTCCAGTTTGGTACCTACAGCAATTAGATCTGGTGTTTCCCAGCTCAAGAAGTGGCTGTTGAAGTCATGATGGGGCTGTGATTTCTGCAGTATCAAGGGGTCAAGCAGTTGCTTATTGACACAAGCTCTATTGTTGCCTGATGTTTGTAGTGCATTGTGTCATGTGAATTTGTCTTTGGTTGCTTGTTTCCTTGCTGTCTCCATTTTGTGGGTTGCTGTTTTTTTCTAGCTTCTGTTGGAGTTGATCTAACTACATAAGGTTTCCTTCCACAGACAATGCGGGAGTAATTGTCAACCCAAAAGGAGAGATGAAGGGTAAGAATTCTATGCTTGCATTGCTTATACACAGTATTTTAAAATAAAGCCATAAGCTGCAAATATGCTCCTGTTCCAGGAATATGTCCTTTGTCAAGTAGGTTTATAGGCTCAAGAGTTGTTGGCAATGGCCATGAAATATCATATACAGGACTTAGTTTCACATTGTGTGCAACTTCAAGGCACAGTCTATTTTCAGGAAACAAAGCTGAAAGTTTTTGTGAGATTGCAGGTTCTGCCATTACAGGGCCAATTGGAAAGGAGTGTGCAGATCTTTGGCCCAGGATTGCTAGTGCAGCAAATGCTATAGTTTGAGGACCAGAATTGTATCAAGCAGGATGGAATGTACCTGTTATGTTTTGCCAAGAGTTTTGTGCTTATTCTGGATGGTTATTTTGTGACTTTTCCCTTGTTTGTTATAACCTGTTTTTCCCTTCCTATTATGCAAGTCACTGGATCTCCAATGGCCATTTGAGCAATAGAAGCCAATTTCTGCTAAGGATTTAATTCCCTAAAGGTCTTAAAAGGAAAGTCAGTTATTTCAGATTGTTCTTTTCTAAGAACCATTGGGAAAATTCCTGAGATGATTGGAAACGATTATCTGCACAAGAATCAATTGACAACAAATTAAAGTTATCTGTGAAGTTGGCAAATCCTGAGACTGGAACCATTCTTTGAGTTGTTCAATTTTGGAGAAAATATAGTATCTTACTTGTGCTCTAGGGGTTTGTGAGTGGACCATTCAAAAGACCTTTTTTGAGTAGGTTTTGAGAATAGTCTTATCTAGGCAGACAGAGCACAGAATTTTGTCAACCTTGGGAGATGAGCGACAGCTTGGTGTCCACTCCAATTTGTGCTCCCTACAAAGCGATTTCTCCAAAAATCACACCAAGCTGATGCTACTGAGGCTTGGAATATGCACAAATCATGATAGAGGAATGTCACATGTGACAAGTAGACTTCCAGTTTCCATCATTTCCAGCTAATGTTGAACAGCAACTTTGTATGCTGAAAAAGGGTTTACACTGAATTAGTAGACATTGTTCAGATGTACCGTTCCCTAGCAACACAGTAGATCTGATTTGCCATAAAAGTACCAAGCCCACCTTTGTACAATAGGGATTTTATAGAGCACTGAATCTTGTGAAATCCCCATGAGGTTGCAGTTCAAAGATCATGACAGAAATTTCCTTGTTTTGATGGTTATGTTGACTGAGGAGGCAACTAAACATGCAATAGTTGAATATTACTAAATATGCCTAGGGAAATATTCAACCAGGGCATACATTTAGTCAGGTCAACAAATTTAGATAACAAATTACCCATTTTCCCCCCCTTTCAATTACATTCAATCAAAGCCACGATACACACCTTGGTGACACAATTGTGAAGTGAAAGTAAACAATCAGAACAGGTAGTTTAATGATGTTGCTCACCTGTGATGGTCTTGTGACAGTTGGCTCAAGCATGTTGCCAGGGTCATCAACTGCAGAGCAGGAATTCACAAGCAGGAAGGTTTGTGCAACCTCCTCTTTAACCACTACAAATGTCCAGATCCAAGTAGGAGGCAGCAACCCTGAGGATGAAGAGAACATCTTCTGCTTCCAGTTGCCAGCAAGGGTGGCAGCCTGAATTCTCTTCTTCTCTAATAGGCCCTGCTTTCAATCAAATGAACTTCTAGAATGCCTAGGAACACTGTCTCTCACAGCTGCAGATTAAAAAACTAAGCTAAACTTCCAACTTGACAAGCAGGGGAAATGTTATGTCACATATCAACAGAAATCTGCTATAGCTGGCAAATTTGAGAAATACAATTGGGGGCATAACATGAATACAAAGTAGAGGCCTGAAGAAGACCAATCTACACCTGAATAGATCTAAGGGGTGGCCGCTTGCGCCTTTTCTTACCTTCTGGGGTAACCTTTGATGGTGTCAGTTCAGTGGGAGTGATCTTTGCTAAGGCTATAGGAGCCTTATTCTCAGAGTCCATTACACCTATTCTTGACAGGACAGGTGGATGTCGCTTGCTGGTGGATTTCCTCACTGATGCTGGTGATGCCAACATTGGTGTTGACGTATTTGACTGTGCATGTGTACTTCTTAGGTTTGATGCAGGACCCATTCCTTTAAGAGTCTCGGGTGCTGGATTGTTGTTCCAAGCAGGGACAGGTGGATGTCGCTTGCTAGTGGATTTCCTCAGAGATGCTGGTGACCTCAACATTGGTGTTGACATGTTTGACTGTGCATGTGTACTCCTTAGGTTTGATGCAGGACCTACTCCTGTAACAGTCTCAAGTGCTGGACTGCTGTTACAAGCATCAAGTTGCCTAAAGTCCACTGGCTTCAATTGCACAGCTGTTTTCTTGACTTCATGTGGTCGACATTTCTTTGTGAGTGTCTTTACAGTTTGAGAGGTAGCTCTGTAGTTCAAGTTCTCATGTCGCCTTTGAGAACTCAAGAGTTTCACAGAAAATGGCCTGTCCTTAGTAAAGCATTGTGAACCAGAGGACATATCCCCTCGATCAATCTCAACATTGGCATCATTGACCTGCAATAAAATCATGTGTTATCAACAAGCAGCATCATCTGCACTTGCTCTAGGCACAGCTTTACCTGCTGCAGATATCTCAGAGAACTCATTTTGATTTATGTGTATAAATGGAGGGGAAAAACCTACCAGCTGCAGCAGTGCAGAAAGTGACCTGCAGACCTCTGACTTATGTTGGCCCTGCACCAAACTTGCAAATGTCTTATGCCCTTGGTTGTACTCTGGCTCCTCTGTGGAAGAGCTGAGGTTCTGAAGAAGTTGCTCCCCATAGGTATAGATGTTAAACGGGGGACGGGCATCCTGTTGTACAGAGTTCAACAATCAGCAGAAGTCTAGAATCTAGAGGTGCAAATGTCTGTTATCAGTGCATGAGCTTTTCTTGTAAAGTCATATCCTTGACAAAAAAACCAGTAATAATAAACATGTGCAGCCATCCATTTAAAAAAACAGGAGCACTGCAACTGGTGAAACAGGAAGATGTGGTAATGACAGACTGGCCAGGGTGGTTGAGATATCAATGAAAATTTATGTCATTCACTGGTTGCAGATACATTTTTATGGAGTGCAGAACCATACCTCCTCTCGCAGATCAGCACCGATTGTTTTCCTCCATTTAGAAACACGGGTTGCTAGCTCTGTCCTTACTTCTGACTCTGCTAAATTCTCCAACATTTTGTCCTGTGAACTATGCAATCATGTTAGGAACTGACACATACCATCTTCTGAGATGGAGCTTTACAAGAAACAAAGTCTGGCACACTCTAGAAATAGAGATTGAGAAAAGCTGCTTACAATGTGAGCCTGACATAGCTCTTCAAAGCTTCTGTCATCATGCCTGCCTTGCTCAAAGACAAAAGAATAATCATTCGCATCACCATTGGCATGGTCATCAGTCCCCTGAGGTCAAGAAGTGAGAGTCACATTCAGCTTTTCATATGTTCACATCACAAAATAAGACTATTTGCCATCTCTGTCCCCTTTATGTTAATAAGATGTTGTTAGGCTGTACGTTTTCCAACAGTGAAGGAAATCCTGTATTATGCAGTAAGAAATAAGTTCCTGAATTGGACTTTGCAAATCAATGGTGCTCATTGGGTGGTTATTTTAGCACTGGGTGTCTTAGGAATGAAGAAACAGACCAGGGAGGCTTGCTCAGGTAAATGATCAGCCTGTGGATATTCTTCAGCAGCTGGAGCTTCAAAATAACCTTCTGCATCCTCTCCATCAGATTCACCACGCATGCTGAATCCATCATAATCACCATCAAGGTGATTCCAGGGGTTGCCAGTATCACAAGGTTGGAATGACCTTCGCAGCTGTATAAAATGTCCACAAATGCACTCAAAACCCCATCCTTGATATTTTCCTGCATGTTAAGTGCAAACATATGCTACTCATCTTCTATCAGACTGTCGACCACAGCATCACTAACAAACTGCATAGTCACATAAAACAACAGACTCCTGAACATGCCAGAGTATTTTGCGAAGCACATCCAGGGAGGGATAGCATTTCACATCACAGAAGCAAAATGATCATTGAACATATGATTGACCTGTTCATATGTTGTGGTGGTGTCTGAGGCCATATGTGCACGCCGGTTTGCTCTCTGCTCCCGTTCTTGTTCTTGAAGAAACTTGGAAAATTCTGGGAAAGAAGTCCCATTCTTTGATGCCATTATAACCCCCTCTGTCTCACTTGGCAATCTCTTCTTTCGTATCCTTGGTTTCCATGTTGGCTGCCCTGGATGTCCAGATGCAACGAAACAAAAACCCTAAGTCTTGGTGCAGTCTAGAATTTAGTGGACAGATATACCACACAAGAGTTGCTACCACTGCCACCAACAGCACAGCAGGCTGATTACCTTTTTGGTACGGCTTTATAGAAAGAGTCCCAGGCTCATGTGGACATAGTAGTTTCCAAGGATCATTGTCTTCCTCCTCTTGCAATCCCCCTTCATTACCATGAGCAGTGTCTGCACCTTCAGCAGCGTCACCACCCCAGCCTTCTGGTCTCACACCTTCAGGATTGTCTTCAGCAAGCTCCCCTTGTGCCGGAAGTTCCTCCCAAACACCCTCATTTGCAATGTCTCCATGCCAGTCATCTTCTTCACCGGCAGCAGGATCATCGAAGATAGAGGTTCTTGCAGCACTCACAGGACCCTGGTCAGCCCCTGAAAGCCACATTGAGCTTGTCAGTCCAGCACCAAGGAAGTAATCATTCTTGTGAACACATATGCAAGAGTATTTAGCACCTTACTGAAGTTTAATTACATTTTCATTGTAGATGATAGCACTGAGTCAAGACCTAACCACATTTTGAGATGTAACTTTGGGACTCTATAATTGGTGTTGGGAATGTAGGTAGATGTTGAGTTGAAACCTGGCCCTTCAAAGTTGTTCTTGTTATAAGCAGGCTGAAAGGGTCGTGGAGTGCCCTTTCCAGGCATCTTGTGTTGGTTTTCTGAGTGAAGATACTCATCCACAGTCTCAGCATCACAAGGATCAAGTAGCAGGAACCCTTTGTACATTATACTTGTTGCAATCTGCATGTATATGGAATACTTAGAAATCAGTTCAATATCAACATGTATTAACCAAGAGTTCATTTCATACTCTACTCAGAATTTTTTTCCTTTAAGAGGAATACATACTTGAGGGCAAGATAAGAGCTGGCAACACCAAATTATGAACATGCACAATATAGACACCAGCTACGAGTAGGTTTTACAAAAATTTCATCCAGGTGCAACAAACCTGAAATTTGGTCAAATCTGCAGTATCTCCAGATACATCTTTTCCATCTCCCTCATCAACCAGCAGGCTTGCAGGTTGTTTCATCACTAGAGTTGCAGATCCATCTACCATTGTGTCCTGATCTAGGTCAATGTTTGGTTCCTCTGCAACAGGAGAAAGAGCCAATATCCCTCTTAGGGCAACAGAAAAAGGATTTTTTACTCAAAATCTCTTTAACTGAAGATGTGCAAGGCCGCTCTACTAAGCAACACAAGAGAACCTTGGCACACACACCTTGAACGTCACTCAAGCCAAAAAAGTGGTCTTCATCATGCTCTTCATCCACATTTGCCTCAACTCCTTGGTGCGTTTCATCATCCTGGTTCCCTTGTCTGCCATGGATCTCCCAAGAACAGTTGCAGATGAGAAATAATGCTTCAATGGGAACCTTTTAATGGTCAAGAATCACCACTATCAAAGGTCTGCAGGGATGTAGAAGTGAACAGACAACAGCTTCAAAAAGACTAGAAAGACTAATAGTCCTGAGAGAGACTCCCAGAAAGATGAATGGTGGAGGGTGACATAGTGCAAAAGGGGCCATACTTATTAGTGGTAAAAGATTGAAGAGCCTGGTAAACTAGTGCATATAGATACTCCACCTTCCGGCTGTAGACCTGTGATGATCCTTGGATCAGCAGAGCAGCTGCCAAAACCACTTATGCCATGTCAGGGATATATAGAAACACTGTTTTGAAAGCAGTAACATGCTCAGCAGCACAAATGTGTATGATTTGCTTCCAGCAGAATGTCTAGAACTTGTTCCAGAATGCCATCTTAACCCTGAAATGTTTGTGTGTGTGACCTAACAGAGTTCAGAAAATAGTACCTTGGGCAAAATTCAGGGAGCTGTTGCCGGCTTCATCAAACAAAGACGCAAGAGGAAGCCCTGCTAAGTAGCCTTCGAGAGCCTGCGCTACATCCACTGACCAATTGCTTGCAAGATCCCGAGCCGGTTCCAGTAAATGCAAAAACTGCGCCTCTCTCTCCTCCGCGTCCATCTTGGTTCCAATACCAAACCACAGCCGGCGTCTCCTAGCTTTTCACACCAGGAAAAAAAAGTAAAACCTGTTCTATTTGCATCTTGACTTGCTCAAAACGCCAACTCCACTCGTCTCCACCAGAAACTCCCAAGAAATGAAACCGTAAGACGAGACAGTCACTAAAAGCTATCACACCCGAAAGACAGCAGCAATAGAAAATGAACCAGCCGCATTGTCGTTGATGATGTTTAACAAGAAAAAAGGGAGGAAAAGGAACAATAATACGCCCCTGAATGCAAGCACGAAAGGGTCCACATCTCCGCAGCCAAGGAAATATCACTATTGCAGACCCAAAAAAAAAAACCCCTAGAAAACCTAGAAAACCCTAAGGCGCAACAGAAACGAAAAACACCAGTCAATTTCACTGATATAACTCGGGAGCTTCAAAAAACAGCAAAGAGCTCGAGACCTGACGAAAGATTTTTTTTATAAATTAAAAAAAAATTAATTTAAAAGCTCCGGAAGAAGCCGACCGTCCACAGCTCTTGTTCGTGAACGAACGCAAAAGCGTCGAAAACGAAAGAGCAATGGAGAAGATTGCAAAGCGCACACAGAAGAGAAGAGAGACCTACAGACAGAAGCAGCGATGGCGATTGCAAAAAACAAAAAAAAAAACGCAAAGAAACGAGAGAGAGGAGAGAAAGGGGACGGAGCATTTTGGCCACCGACCACCGGTCGACGACTCAAGGTTCAGTTAGTGGACCGCTAGACGGTGCGGAACACCTGGGAATTCAAAAAAACTGTGTTGGCGCGTAGCCGTTGCAAAGGTCGTACGGAAAAAAATGGGCCTATAAGTAGGTACCTACTATGCTCATGTAATGTTAGGGGTACCTACGAAGTTGACCCTATCATTGGCTCAATTTAATGGGTAGATATTTTGTACCTACCTACTTTGTATTGACCTAGTTTCCTACCTACTAAACTCATAGCGATAGATACTTGTAGGGTAAGGGCCCAGGAGTGGGGAGTTTCCGGAGATAAGCGAAGAGGAACTCCCTTTGAGGGGCCCTTAGAGGGGGGCACTTAGTTCGCAAACTCCCCCACTCTTAGGGCATTACCCAACATTTTAAGAAATCGTTTTTTCAATTAAAAAAGTCTTGTACCCACCAGATATCAAGGAGAGAAAAAAAAATGACAAATGGGCATTTTGGAAAACCAAACCCCTTCTCTCCCTTTGGCTTTTTAAGTGTAAAAATTTCATTCAAGCCTATGGGGCTATATGTTTTTCATAAAGCCCACCATGAAAATACAATGCCCTGGCTCACGGGGTCAAAGAATAATTGTGCACCATAATACGGCCTCCCCCCTTACACTACAAAATTCTGAGAGGAGAGATACGGGGATTTTCGTCAATATTTAAATTAATTCTTGGAGAAAAAATCACTTTAAATTAATAACTTTTCTTCCATTGGTTGAAATTTTGAAAAACAACAAACATACACATTGTCTTGGAAAGGGGTTTCCGGCAATACCAAAAGTAAGGTAGGGTGCCCTATGGTTTGGGAGGGTTACAACATGGTTACACCCAAACAAACAAACAAATACCTAATTTCAATATAAGGTATGCGAACCTTAAATGGACAGTTTGTTGAGTTTTCCCAATATTAAACATAAATTATATATGTATTTTTTTTATTAGCAAATGGATGAGATGATGAAATTAGTTTGATTTTTTTTTAAATTTTTGATAAGGATGAATTAGTTGTTAATTTTCAAGTGCATACATTTCATACAATGCTACAATCAAACTCATTTTAAATATTAAAAAATTGGAGAGGGATTTTCTAACATTTGAACATATCTAACTTCTAACATGTAAGGCAATGCTAACATTGGTAGCAACATTTGTCAGATGACATTCAAAGCCAAAAGGAGATACAATCAAAATGTTTTTTTAAATTTTAATTCCTTTTTTTTTTACAACCTTCAAGTTAGTTCACACTTGCAGATACAAGAGTCGTTATATTGTTGATATCAAAACGTTATTTGCATAAACTTATAGAAATTGGTAGATAGCTAAAGTGTATTATGTAGGGGGACAACAACCACCATGTTTAACAATTTAGGATAACATAGTGATAAGGATGGGTTTAATGAATTTTATTTTGATTTTTTAAGATTCCTGCTAAGTTGTGCCCTTTTCAATTGTGGTATACTACAAATTCAAAAAACTAGGCTAACAAAATAACAAAGGTCCATGGTTCCAACATCAAAGGTCCATTGTTCCATCACTCTTCACAACAAAATTTCACAATGAAGCTTTGACTATGAATTGTCATGGCATCAACCCTTTGCACAAGTCTAATAAGAAGTCTTACAAGAAAAAAATGTTAAACAAGTGCACCATAAGGACTACAAGCACGTGCAAATGCATAAGGAAGAATACTTACAAAAGGAAATTGTTAAGAAAGAATGTTGGGAGGAATGCAAATAGGAACACATGCACAAAAAGAAATAACATTTTTAGGAGGAAATCGTCAAACAAAAGTGCAAATGTAAACAATGGAGATGTAATTTTCTCATTCCTACCTTGATCAAATCATTTTATGAAGTTACAAAATCAAATCATTGTTGTTTGTTGTTTTTTCAATGTTTCGAATGGCATAATGGTGAAGTGCTAACATATTTTTGCTTTTGAAGGTACACATCAACTTGAATTTTTGTAAATTAGAATCAATCGCTATTATGGAATATGTTTATGGGTTCTTGAATGTTGATGAATCAAAGATTGGAATGTCATAAGTTGCAACATTATGAAATTTTGAAGTGCAATATGACATCACACTCATTGTCCAAATTTTCATTAATCTCCAAGTTTCCTTTTTAAATTTGATCCCACTTGTTTGCAAATCTTGAGTGTTGTAAGTGTTCTATGTATTCTCCAAAACCTAAGTCTTTTAAATGTTTTGCGAATCTTATGTGTTATGTGATTTCAGTTTTATGTGAAACATAAGTGCATCGTGTCAAAACTTGAATGTTTGTGTCCATGATGCAAACCTGAAAATTTGTTTGTTGTGCATACCTAAATCATTTTAGAGCTTTATTTCTTAACTATGATGCCCCTTCAAGGTCCAATGAACTTAAAGTGGAAGAAGAATGGTGGCTATGAATTATCTAATTAAATAGTGTAACTATTTGGAAGGTGTGATAAAATGGGATTCCTTGTTGATTTTGTTTAGGCATATTATTTGGTTTGTGAAGTTTCTACACCATTGCCTGCAAATGGTATTACCATACATCGTCTATTATCTAGATTGCTTGTAAAAGTCTCAAACTTCTCGTGTTTTCCAAATCTACTTTATTAAAATATGATACAAGAAAAAATCAACTTTCAAACATTTTCATTGTTCAAAGACAATGTACATTTTTTTTGTTTTTTTTCACTCTTTTTTCCTTATTCCCATGCTTTTATTTATGTCTAATAAAGAATAGAAAATTGGGGACCACTCCCTTTTTAGTGGTATTTTTATTAAAAAAAATTAAAACTTTGATTATTTTGGATACATGTATGGCTTGTTTTCTATTGGTTGAAAGATTATGCTAATCTTTTTTTAGCCTTTCACAAGTAGAAATTTGGTTTGATGAAGCTCAATTGCAAAAAAATAAAAAACCAAAGATGAAAATTTGTATAATTGTTTAAGTGCCTTTAGGTGTGCATGGTTATGAGATAAAGCAAGCATAAATGGACAACTCTTCACATTCAATAGTCACAAAACCTCCCATGTTGAACCATTTGTCCCCCCATAGTGGTATATTGGTCAAAATCCACTAACCAAGGAAGGATTTACCCACTTGAACATGTAAAAACTTTAAAATTTGTTACTAGCAAGTTATGAACATACACAAATGATGATAGCCCCATCTAAAGAAAAAATATTCCTTGTGTAACTAATTGGATTTGCTTGCCTCAAAAAAAAAACCACTTCAACATATAATCATTGACAATTTTTAACCAACCAACTTACACCACAAATTTGAAAAGAAAAACATTGGTGTGCACATTGGGAAAATGATTTTCATGACCTTTTTATGTTCAATATTGTATAAAAAAATTACTAAAGCTACATTCAAGTTTAGTATGTTTTAAACTACAAACAAACTGGGGAAATAAAACTTGAATTGTATTGAAGTTGAAAATATTCTAAACTATCAAAAAAAGGGAATTTGTTAAAGAACCAAAAATATACCCAGCTTCACAAGGGACCAAACCACAAGCTCACATACACCCAACACAAGGGTGTGATCATAGTCAAGTGAGCCAAAAGGCACATTGAACGATTGAAAATAATTGTAATTTTGTTACAAGTATTTATGTGGTGCCACTTTAATGTCATGTTAATCATAGGAAGTTGTGCTAAACGAGTAATATGAATGTCTAGGAATTCAAATGAAAAAATCATTTAATTTATTTTTGGGTTTCAATTGAATAAAAGGACTTTTCAACTTGTAAAACATTTACATCAAAAACATTACATTTTACAAAGGATTATGCCAAAGGCTTTCTTAATAAAAACATTTTGATGATAAAAACTTTTACATGATAGTAACCTATTACCCACATTCAAAAAACATTCATAATTTAAAATTTATGGAATTTAAAATTCTCTAAAATTCAATGTCTGTTTTTATAATCTCAAAAGTTTTTCAAAAGTTTTTTACAACATGCAAATGGTGTGTAATACACATGACATACAAAACAAAGTTATAGAATATGATTTTAAAAACTAAAACCCGAAGACTTTAACATGTATTGGAAGGAATTAAAATCATGATAAAATTTTAAAACGAAATGTAAAGTCTAACAAAAGTTTTACACTTTTGACAAAATCATTAACATAAAACATGTGATGTATTAGAAAACTACATGTATTTTTAATAAAAAGTTACAAAAGATTTCATTTAAAATGTTTTTTATATGTTCAAGTCATCAAGACTAAAAAACAAGGCCATAGTCCTTTTGCAAAGCAATCATGTTGGTTCATTTGATTATGATTGCACCCACAGACCCTAAACCTAGAACCAACTATTATTTCAAAAATCAAACAAACACACCACCCTTCAAGTGATGGTAATTGCCCAACATGTTATCATTGTGTTCCTTTGAAGTTCCCCAAGTTCCCAAGTTACTCCATAAAGTGTTTCCAATAACACCTCAATGGGGTGCCGACAAGGTAAAATAGACAAAAAAAATTAGTCCAACCAAAGTCCAATTGAAAAATAATAATTTTTTGATATGGACACAAGAAAGTAAATTCAAAATATTTTGAAATAAAAATATCAAACCATAGGGCCCTACATTGAGTTTATGGGAAATTGGATGTAAAGTTTGAACAACTTTGATATCATAAAGTATGTTGAAAATATGTTTGAAACTAACTAGGTCAAAATGGTGTTCAAACCTACTTCATATTAAAAATTTGATGTATTATGATTATAACATTCGTGATTTGATAATACATAAATATTTTTTAGGCTCCATTAAGTTGAAAATTTTAAGAAATCATTATTTCATCTACATGTAGCCCATTTTGTAAGAATCAAACATTTTTGTGCAAATAGAAATTATTTTTTCAATTTACTTAATTATACTTTCAAAATGGGGGTTTCAACAATTTTAACATAAACTGAAAGATAATCATAAATTTAATTATTGTACAAAAAAAAACTCCGCTTATAATCAATTAAAACACTTTCATGGCTACATGTAAATTTGTTTTTACAAGGAGTAATGAATCATTTACTTTGCCTTGCTTGCACTGACGCACCTCCTAGCTCCTTAATAGACTTAACTGTGAATCCAAGGTGAAAACATTGAAAGGATGAAAAATTCATGTATGTTCCCTAGCTTGTAGCATTTCAAGGGTAGAAGGGTGTGCTGGAGCTCTAGGATGTGGATTAGGACGAGTGACAAGTGGGTTAATTATTGATACTGATCTACACAAACCAAACAACAACTTGGTTAGTGCATAGCTGAAACATTTTTGGTGCATAAACGAACCACAGGCAACACAGACTCACAAGACTCACCACGACTCGGACTTGGAAGGAAACCACCACCTTCCCCCTTATAGTATTTTTTGTGCCTAGCCATAGGGCTTGCAGCCAAATGTCATTTTGTCCCAAGACTCCCAAATTGGGAGGATTTTCCCGTTGGGAGTCCCGAAATTCTTGAAATTGGGAATCCTACAACTTTGAAGGTCGATAACTTTTTGTGAAAACCTTCAATTGAGGTGAGGTTTATAGCAAAGTTGTACCTTTTGTCAAGAGATTTCCAACAATATGTGGCATGCCACTTGCACATAATTAAATTAGGATGAATCCTAACTTTTAGTGGTTGGAAGTCAAATTGACACTTTGATTCCCGACCCTTCTTTTGGCCATAACTTATGTTTTAAGTACTCAAATGAATCATACAAGCCCATTTTGGACATTTACGTTCCAAAATATTTCCAATGGTATAAGGAACTTTTCAATCCCATAATTTTTGGTCCTTGAAATTATTCTTTGAAAATTCATGAATCCGTTAAGACTTCAATTCCCAAAGTGGGAGATCACTTAAGAGTGTGGGGGTTCATTCCCTCACACTATCCTACACTCTTGGGAGCATGAAATGTGATTCTCGGGCTTCACTCTGGCCCAAGGCTAGGGTTGTGACATGCACCCAATGTTATTTCGTATTGCTTTCAACTTTCATGTATATAAATTGAAAAAGTAGATTGTTGTGGAATACATTTGTTTCTATTTTGCAACTAGGGGTTAGCAAAGAGGTGCTACCATTGGGGAATGGTAATGGTCCAAGAACATTATGATGAGCCAATCAATTTGGTTCTTTCAAAGAAAAAGAAAATTATGAATGCACCCATAAACTAATTAAGCTGAACCACAATGTCTATGTGTGATATAATGTGAATTAGTTCATGGACTTTCTTTTGAAAGAGCCATATTCATTGGCCCATTAACAATTTTTTGGGAACATTGAACACCCCCCACAAAGTTTCTAATGGTGTAAAGCACAATTTGTTTCTAAAGTTAGGCAACATATTTAGAAATGTCTAATTATTAATTTTATCCAAATATATTTCATGCATGAACATTTTTCTTTTTATTTAACAATGAACAATTTTTCTCTTGGTTTAAACAAGGAACATGACATATGTAGCTTGTAGTTTTTAAGAAATTGTTTCACTTTTCCTTGGCTTTCATTTAAATCAAACATGTCACAAGTTGAAATTCAAATGCTTAAAATTATCACAAATTGAAGTTTTTCCCCCAAAAAAATTCTTTTTCATCAAAAGATTGTGATGGTGATCTTTCCATTCAAAATACATGTCATTTTTCCCCCAAGTGGAATTTGGATACAATTCTAAATCACATTGCCAGTGTTCATGGAAAAGGAAGAAAATTCCAAGGTTAGAATTTTTAACAAAGTTTTTTTTAATCATGAAAATTCACGTGGGAGTTGTTAATTCTTCCTTTGTGTGGAAAAAATTCCACATTTGCAGGTATTGTTGTAGCCAAACCAAATTTAGTCCAATTGATAATGCTACTCAAATGGAGTGTAATATTATTGGGTCTAACTAATATAATCACTAATAAAAATAATCACTCTAAAAAATCAATAAATTCAAAACCCACATCTAATAAAAGAGGATTGTGCCATTTATATATTTTGAAGAGTTCCTTTGTCACACAATATTTCTTAATTCAAGATAGAATTTCTCAATCCAAAACATAATTTAAAAAAAAAACAAAAATACAAGATTCAAAAAAATCTTTCATCAATGTGAAACCAAAAGCTAAAGATAGTGAAAACTACCAACCTATGCATAAGAGAAGCACATGTTTGCATTTCCATAACCATATAATTTAGAATTAGATCCCAAATCTCAAGCTTTTTAATCTATACATTGCAAACACCAATCTTTGAAAAACATTGAAAGGGGTACAAAATGGAAACGATTGTGCAACATAGGCATTGGCAAGGGCTCCAATAGGGATAGGAAGTGAAGGGCTAGAAGAGATTGTAAAGAAAGTAGCATTCAACATAAAATGGCCAAAATCTTTATTATGGTGGTGTCATGTTGCTACACACAGCAAAGATACATATTAGAACATTTAAAACATATATTCTCCCATGTAATTGAAGGCCAACAAATTTAGAAAATACCTATTTATGAAATAGATCCTAATGATAACGTTCTATTATTGAACCCATGTTTTCATCATCCTCAAGCATGTGGTCTTGAACATCAAGACTATTAACAAGGCCCCTATCAAGGTGGTAATTCATTGATGGTTTGAGGATAATGTCAAATATTTCATTGTTTCCTTCCAACGCAAGAAAATGCTTGTTCTTGTTCCAATAAACACAAATGATGTACCTATTATTAAATAATCTTTTTGTGAACCTCACCAAAAATCTTCATACTCAAAATATTGAAAAGATTGCAATTTGCATAAGCATACATGTATTAGTAATCAATTTCGAACATCTCCAAAATTGAGTGTGAACATGAGAACAAATTCCTTATATTTTGCTCCATGCCATGGAACACCATTCTTTTGACAAAGTTATGTTTACCAATATTGTTCAACAAAACATCATCTATGGTGATGTCCCATCCAAAGGTGGATAACTTTTCATCTTTCTTCAACTTTTCATCTTTGGGTTGTCTTGGTAAAATTTTGTCTAAAGAATATGACCAAACATGTAATATAGGCCTACTAAAATTTAATTAGCATGTACAATAAACCCCTTTTAGAATCACACCCCTTTTAGTCACATTCTTGTTTGTGTCACACATCTTTTGGTAACCGTTCGTTTTAATAATATTCACCATCCTTTAAAGTCATTATCACATCATTAGTAGCACAAAATATTTGTAAAATGTTCTTTGTAAATGTGACTATAATGAAGGAAACCTAGGGAAAATGTTAGGGTTTTGTAAATTGTAGTTCCTTTTGGCAATCTTAATTTTGTTTTGTATTTAAGGTTTAAAACTAGCAAAATGAATCCAATTGAAAATAAAAATAAAAAATTAATGCAAAGAAACAAAAAATATACAAACTTGCCAAGAAAGTAAAAAATCTTAATTAAATATATTTAGTTGACAAGATACACAAGCTTAATATGAAGGAGCTCAAACTCAATGTAACATCACATTAAAATAGGCTAAAATCACAACCTTTTTCAAGTCCAATAATGCACAGTAAAGCTTAGAATAACCCATGTACAAAATTTAAACAATTGGCACCTTTATTCTAATATACAAGGGTTGTTTTGTAAGATTTTTTTTTGCATGTAATATATCACAATCTTGTAAGGGTTTATATGGAATGTGACTATACACATTTAAATCACATTTCATTAGCCACCAAGGGCATGATTATAAAGGGGGTTTATTGTGAGTCAATACATCAAAATGAATCAAGGTTTTGAATGGCATTTACACATAATAATAAGTTCACAAAGCTATTGAACAAATTCTTCAAAGAAAAACATGCACAAGGAATTTCAGTCAAAATCAAAAACAATAATATAAGATGTGAAAATCAATTCATTGTTTGAAAGTGAGTTTAGGGGTTTAAGAGCTCGAAACCAATGCTAACAATCAACCTTTTTATGAATATTAAAGTTCATGCTTGAAAGGTATCTTATGATATCCTTTAAGACATTTGGATCATCAAAGTAAAAGATGAGAATAACTCATTTTCTTACTTATTTTTTCACATTAAATATTATGATACTTCAACATGGGGTGGTCCAAAGTTATATTGCATGTTCTTCAACTCCACTAAGAGTAAAAAGTTCGTAGGGATGCTTATTTGGATTGTGACATTAGATATATCCTACATTACAAGATCCACCTTGGATTGAATATTGAAAATGTTGAGTAATTTTTTCAAATTTGGGAAGGTTACATTATCATTTTCAGTTTTTCATTTCCTTTTTGTTACATTTTTTTAATGAATTTGAATTATATAAAACAAGACTTGACCTACCCCAAAAACACGAAAATTGTGACATCCACAAAAGTCCATTGTAATGTGCTTTCACCTGTGGAACTAAATCAAAATCAAAATGTGATGATAATTGATAGTGAAAATGAAATTGGTTTAAATGGATAGAATATGGAAGATAAAATATGAATGGTAGCATTGAAATAGAACAAAACACAACAAAAGGAATAACAAATCCTAATGAAAATAATGAAATGAAAAACCCCTTGAAACACTACATATTTGAAGGAAAAAATGGAGGACACAAAATAGGAATGAATTTTTTTGTGTAAATGATGTTAAAAAAATTGATCTTGCAAATCTTTAAGTCATGAAATGTGTTTTTTGTGACAACAATCTTTTGTATGCACTTAATCTAAACATTGAAGAAAGAAAATGACTTATAACATGTGAAGTCATGGTAATATGTGCCGCAATAAGTGTAACCAATGCTTGATTTTCCATATTATTGAAAATGTAATTTAATTTTGTGTTGAAATTGTAGGATTCATGTATATGATAACATTCATAATATATCATGGGAACTTGTGAATAAATTTGAAATTATTCAAATGAATAAAAAACATGAAAAAACATTAGTAAAACATTGTAGCTAGTGTTTTTAAGTAGTAAAAAGACATGTTTAATAACTTGAATGTTTTTATAATGAAATACTTTTGACAAATTTTTAATGCAAGTCTTATCAAAGTACTATAAATAAATTATCATGATTTTAAAAGATTTTTTCTAAATTTTTTTCGTGGAATATGCTAAGAATAAAACAATCCAAAAAATAGTTGGAAAGGGGTGGGTGTGGCTCATGTTATTT